>OX578152.1:52303569-52886069 GCA_951213105.1 Amaurobius ferox
TTTAGTAAATTTAAGTTATTTAGTTATTGAAGTTACTTTATGATACTTATTTGACTTTGTTATACAATAAAGGCTAGGTACACAGTCAAGTTTATTGAAAACTGTATGTAAGTAATTTTGAATGTCTTAAGCATTTTACTTTGTTATTAAAATACATGTCATCTCAAGCTATGGGGAATCTTGCGCTGATATACATTAAATATTATGTTAGAAGTTACTTTATGGGAGTTACTTTTTATTATTGAAGTTACTTTATTTGACTTTGTTATACAATAAAGGCAGCAGCTAGGTAAACATTCAAGTTTATTGAAAAATGTATGTAATTTGGAATCTCTTAAGCATTTTACTTTGTTATTAATATACTTGTCATCTCAAGCTATGGGAAATCTTGGGCTAATATATATTATATATAGTATGTTAGAAGTTTAGAATATAACTTGAACCATAAAACCATAATAATTTAGAAAATGAAATATAATTTAGAAAATAAATATTCAAAAACTTTTAAATATAATTTAGAAAATAAATATTTTGAACATTTGTAATCTAATTTAAAATAATGAATTTAGAAAATAAATAAAATCATAGAGCTTGAAATATAATTAATAAATAATTTTTTGCAATAATATTAATCAACAAATTTTGATTTAAATATTAAAACATGACAATTCATTTTCACAATATAGGATAATTGAGAATTAAGCTCGTTGTATATAAGGATAATCAGCAAATCTAAGAAAATTATTTTGTTTTCTGTTAAAAACTCCATTTTCGATAAATCCAAATGCTATGCCCAGAGAAAAAGAACATTATATTTTGCAGCTGTTGCTTCGAAGAGAATTCAGCTGGCTTACATGAATTATAACTAACACTTAATTGTATACGTATAGTAAGGTTCCTGAAATTAAGGAGCAAAAACGCCTATAAATCATGGGAAAAAATTAATTTATATAAACAAAATATACATACCTGAATCAAACATTTTCAGTAAGGTTTTCTGTTCATTAAATCCTAAGGCACAATCCTTTTAATTCGTAAATAAATCGATATAATGATCGCAAATTAACCTATAAAATGGTATAAATTCATTGCATCATCAGATAGAATTGGTACAAGAAGTATCATAGAATTATTCTTTTTTTTTTTCAAAAAGTAGGTTTTATACCGGAAACACCACAGATAAATTGTTTCATGATAAATATTTAATGATTATTCTAAAAACGATAACGTGAATATAAAACTAAGAATAATTTACCTACGCACCTAAAAATCCACAAGAACACTTTGCATCAGCATTGACCATTACATATAAACCTTGTTTTTGTCGATGAGATGTGACGCTGTAAAAGGCTATTATAATTCTTTCGGTGGTACTAGTTTTCTTCAAAAGCGTCCATTGGCACTAAAAAAATCTGATGTGGGCTGCACATGACTTTCCTCATATAATGCAATGAATTTGCTTATGTCACAGTTAAAAAATGATTAAAAGATCCACTGTACAGTGTTTGTAACGTTGAATTATTCAATTGGCGCTTTTCCGGATGAAAACATGTTAAGCTATTTCGTACGCAATTAACTTATATTTTATGAAACTCTAAATTAACAATTATCAATTTTGATAGCACCCCCAATAAGAAATGTAATCCATATATTAAAATATTCTAATAATAAATTCATTAATTAAGCGTCATTTTTGTAATTTTGACGATATTTTCGTTAATTTGGGGTTAAATATCGCCGAGTTGGCGATATTTCTCCAGATTATTCGCATATGTATCTTTCGCCATATGTATCTTTAAGTGCCACCAAACAAACGGAGAGACGCGCATTTCTTTTATACTAGAAGGTATGCCCGGAATTAAGAATTAGCATAACATTGCTTCTTATTTAGTGTCAATTTTATCAATTTGATGACATTTGTGTCAGTCCGGCAATATTTAAATAAATCACTAAATTTGCAACATTCCACCAAATTGTTCGCCACGTACTATGGACGGATGGAAAAATGAGTTATTTGAAATTGCTGTTTATTATGTTCTTTCCAAGACATTGAATTGTCATCAATTAGTCGTCATTTCCATAGATTTATCGTCGTTTTTATCAAGTTGGAGACATTTTCGTCAATTTGGCAACAATTGAAAAATTCGCCAAGTTGGTGATATGCCGCCAAAATTCGTCGCCAGAATTTCTCCAAGCGTTACAGACGGAGAAATGGGTTATTCTTATAGTGGATTCTTATATTCTTTCGGAGACATTGAATTTTCATCAATTAGTCGTCACTTTCAGAGATTTATTGTCATTTTTATCAATTTGTCGACATTATTATCAATTTGTCGACATTTTCTTAAATTTGGCAACATATAAAACTCACCAAGTTGCCTATATTCCAACAATTTGGTCGCCAATTTTCTGCCAAGCATTCTGGACGGAGAAATATATCATTCTTATAGTAGATCAACGACTAATTGCGTCTAAATACGAAACTATTGGCTAAAATATCTTCTTATAGTAGATTATTATATTCTTTAAAAGGTATTGAATTTTCGTTAAGTAATCTTCATTTTCATTAATTTGGCCTCATTTTTATCAATGATACAAAACAGACGATGATAACAAAATTATCGTAAATTATTATATATGGAATGTGAACTTGTAAAAACTCAAATATATTGCAATTGGGTTGTTTCAGCATGTAGATGCACAGAATTTAGACAAAAAAAAGCGGTTTTAGGACGGATGCAGAACTAAATAAGAAAACTTTAAAAATCATTATTTTTATACTGGGAAAAAAAGATGGCTATATTTTATTTTAAAGTGGGTCAGGTGATATCATCATATTATATGGGTGTAATTAATATGTTAATTTTTATTTAAAAATTTACAAAACATATTTTGCTGAATTTTTTTTATATATTTTATGGGATAATTTGATTATGTCCTGAAATTTTCTAAGCAATGTGTGAATTTTGACTTCGATTAGAAAATGTTTGAAAAATAAGATCCAATAGGGTTATATGCATTTCACTTTTTCAACCCGGATTCAATCCAAAACTAATTGGGTGATATTATTCATTTACATTCCCATATGTCCCACAGACCATCTCAACAACATACTAACATTTCATTTTGATAAGTCATTTTTACAGCAGTTTTTGTGTGAACGGACAGACTGACGGACATGAATGAACAAACATATAAGCCCTTTTCGACTATGCTGCAAAGTTCTACAAAATGTGTTACAGTAAACTACCAATACAAAATACGATTACTTTTATTCATTGCATGATCGACATGCATTGTCCGACCACGCTTTTCTAAAACAATGGAGGATGAAGCTTTTAACTTAGTTTGCACGTGTTATTTTAATTGCTATTTTATATACAAAATAATTTTTCTTTCTTTCTGCAAGTTAATCAGAAAATATTTAATAGATTATTTGAACTTATCTGATACATTATTTTCAAAACATTAAAAACCTTATAAAACTATCTACAAATGATTACAGGTAAAAAAGGAAAATATATATCTATCAAATTATTTATAAATATTTATAAGAATTTATAAACATCATTAGAGATGGCAACATTAATCTATCTAGAAATATTTCTGAGATCTAATCTCCCTATCATATTTAGCCCAATTTCATTTCGTACGCCTCAAATATCACTGTGTTTTCTTTGTGCACCTGGCACATGCTTAACAAAATAAATGGTTCAACTATAAATATATAGTAGACCTTCATTTATCAGACGTAAGTGGGACCCAATGGCTTTGAAACAATATCATCGGATAACCAAATTTATGTTAAAAATGGTATAAAATTTTTAATTTTGGTCATTTTTGAAAGATTAGTGCATTAATAAGCTTTTCGACCCACCTATTACACGAACTTCTGCCTTGACTTCAGCTACGACAATCGCTTGCAGCCTGAAACAAGTGAAGTACAGAAGATTAGAGATGCTAAATATCTTGCGGTGAGACCTACCTATAAAAGGAAAATCGCATGTTTAGGTGCTTCCTAATCGAATTTCGCAATGAAAATCTCTACAGATACAATGCATGTCAAGCACGTTCTGACAAAAATGGTATATTTCCAAAAATGATGACGTAATTATATGGACGTGAATATATGGTTGCTATGGCGTGAATATATGTTTACTATGTGTTGAAGATCGGAAAAGCGTTTGCCAGATTTAACGAATTATCATTAATTTGGCGATCTTTGGCCACATATTGAAGGTTCGAGAAACACCTCGAAATAACGAATATTTTATGAAATATAAGAGATTTCTAGAAGTTTCTATACATATTCTATAACGGAGTCATCACTCAGTTCAAGAGCAATTGATGTGATGTAAGCTAAATTAAACTGTGATATTTGTCAGTTCGAAGTCATCACTCAGTTGGAGAGCAATAGATATGATGCGAGCTACATTGATCTGTGATATTTGCCAATGCTTTGATTACAGTAGCGGCTGTTTTGTGAAAATAAAGGAGTTGTTACCTGCTGTTTTACTGTATATCATTCCTGCTTACCATGTGATTGTAAATAAGATCCTTGTAATAATTATCCAGAATTTTGGACTCATTCTTTCATTCTGAGCGCACACTAAGATTTCAGAGGATAATTTGTAACATTATGACTAGAATAAACAGAAGTTCGGTACAGAAAAATGAAATTTTTCAATACAACTTGACTCCTTATCATGATTTTACTTTTCCCGGTAAGGGGAATAGATAGAGTGTAGCTGCCTTGCTCTGTAATTTAACTTTATGCACACTTCAGTAATTAAGGATGCAGGGAGCCAAGTTATGATACCTTTCATTGTTTTCTTTCGAAATTATTCTTGATAAAGTTTGTGCAGAAGCTTTGAAGGTACGTTCCAACTTGGATGGAAACGTACTTAGGGCATAATAACTGATTTTATTTATTCATTTTTTTGGCCGACTTTTAACCTCATTTTGCATTACTTGTCGGCATATTTATTCAATGCAGTTTTTGTTTAGGGATTAGAAATTCATTCCGAAAACCGCAATTCATCATTTATCATACTTCCCGCCAAAACACAGTAGAAATGTATATTTCTTTGAATTTTTTAGTTTCTTATTGCTGTTCAACAGAGAGTGTCGAGAATTCTGATTCAGAAAGCAAGATTTACTTTCCTCTTCCGGAAGCACCAGCATCAATATATGTTTCATTATCCCCATAGTTAATTTCAATAGTTTGGTCAGAATTATTGGGAAAATTAGCGGTACAAGGGATTATAATAATATTTAAAATATTGAAAAGCATAGAAAAAAGTATAGGCATATTTATAAAACTACCATCAGATTATGGGCATATTTGTAGTAGCCGAGAGAAGAGATAAGTAGCCAGAAAAATAGACAAAAGACGTGAATTCAATTAGCCTAGAAGATAATAATAGTCCAATCTGCTACCCTTTATCCAATATGGAAATTCTGCATGGACGCAATTCTATGTTTTGGAAATGTTCCCGAAAGACGGGGACTATAAAAGAATGACATTTTCAAAACGCGATGGCTTTTATTCATAACAAGATCTGCATATCATTACAATACCAGGTCATCAGATAATGGCTTGAAAGTCCTGCTTCGACATTAACGAAACATATTGCTTTATTACATATAAAATAATTTTGTTTTATTTCTGTGAGTTACTTAGAAACTATTTGTAAAATAATTTCAATTTGTTTTTCAATTGATTCCCAAAACATTGAAAAACTCTATTTTTTTACCTATAATAATTTGCAGGCAATTTTATATCAACATATTATTTTTAAATACTTTTTAAGAATTTATTAACATTATTAAAAATGGCAACATTAGTCCTATCATATTTAGCTCAGTTTCATTTCGTCTTCAAAAAACACGCTGTTCTGTTTGTGTTGCTGACCCATGTTTCACAAAAGAAATTATGCGACTTTGAGCATAAAGTAAAAAAAGACTAAATTTGACTTTAAAATGGTATAAAACTTAGAATGTAAACAACAAAGAATATCACCAAGTAGCAAACATTACCAAACACTATCAATATTCAGATAAAATTCATGCTAATTTATTCCAGTGAATATTCATTGAACATAACCTGTACAGCAGTTATATAACTAATACATGTAGGCATATTATTATTATTTCTATTTCTGTCGATCTTCGCTGGCCATTTAAAAATTATTATTTTTTTCTAATTCCACAAACATGTAATCACAGTACAGAAGTGATTCAATCACCAAATTTCATGAAATTTGGTTTAATGCTTTTAAAGTTGAGTCTATAGATATACAGGTGCTAAATAAACATTGCCTATCCATGTATTCACGAGCCCTATTCCAAACATTTTCTTTCGTAATTTTGGTTCCATCAATAAAGGGTTTATAGCATATAATGCTATTGTATCTGTACTAGTACTTACCACTGCCTTATGTGAGCGCCCTCTATCAATCGAGTCAGAACTATGAACTATAAAGCTTGAAATAGAGTCCCAGAATGCTGAAATTATGCTAATTCACACAATATTCTAATTATATTTTCTCCAATGCCGTCCCTATAATCTATTATGTAAGGTAGTAATCCAGAAAACTAAAAACAATTTATCTGTTTTAAAATTAAATCTCAGAATACCCCCCACCCCCCTCTTTGCTCCTTTTAAGAAACAACACCTATATCACATCTGACCATAACATCAGTCTCCGAAGAATGTTCTCTTTCTTGAGTGAATTAAATCTGTCGGAAAGAAAATTGAATAGCGAAGCTAACGAAAACTTAAGATGCAAAGTTTCGCATTGTTTTCTTAATATTTAGCAGCTTGCGTTGTATGTTTAGGGAGAATAGAAGATTAATCTTGATTAAACCATTTTATTAGCCGTATAACATTTTGTGCATCTAGTTAATCATTTAATGCAAGTTATTCGAGGAAAAGTGATTATGATGTATCTTTAACAATGAATTGACATGTAACAAATACCTTTAAAGTATTTTAATATATCCATTATATTTTTAAGTAACACAAGTACTTTCTTGTAACTTTAAGACTCATATATACTAGGAAAGTCATATAGATTATGATAAATTGGTCATTAAGTCACATTGGTCCTTAAATCACATAAGATTGATTTGAAATAGATTGGTCAGTCCTCATATGCAAAATTTTTCTGTCTGTGAAAGATGTGTTGCTCATGTCGAAATACTAAAGAAATTGTATCAAGTGAGGAATTGAACTACCTATCCCTGGCCAACTAAAAGATGCTCTCTATTCATTAAAAAGCTGTAGCACTTACAATTCCTTCCCTGCTTGAATTGTGCATTTCATCGTATGTACAGAAATCCTTCATAGCCTCACTGGAAATATTTTCAAATATATCCATATTGAATGCTATTTCTACTTAATCCACATTTTCAAAATCCAGATTTTTCTTTAGAATTAATCCTGAAACATTTTCTTAAAATTCTTCTTAAGCAAAGGTTTTTTTTTTAATTTTACTGTCTTTGATTGCTACCTCTTAGCTGATTCACATAAACTGTCTCTTGTTACTTTCCTTATATACATAATGTATATAGAAAGTACTGTGACGGGGTCGAAAATTCGAATTCGAGTTTTCGACGGTAGAGCACGTATGAAGCATCCCTCTTCACGAATCGAACATTTTTGAGGTGATGTCTGTGTGTGTGTGTGTGTGAAAGTATGTGTATGTGTGAAAGTATGTGTATGTGTGTGTGTGAAAGTATGTGTGTGTGTGTGAAAGTATGTGTGTGAAAGTATGTGTGTGTGTGAAAGTATGTGTGGGTGTGAAAGTATGTATGTGTGAAAGTATGTGTGGATGTGAAAGAATGTGTGTGTGTGAAAGTATGTGTGTGTGAGTGTGTGTCAATGAGTCAGTGGAGACGAACGAATGGAGCGATTCAAATGAAATTTGGTACAGAAATCACAATCCATGAATACTTGAAACCTATTGCTTGAAAACACAAACGAATGTTCAGAACCCCCCTAAATTTTCGAGTGAAATTTTGAAAAAATCATCAAAAAATCAAAACCTTTACTAAAGTTATGCAAATAGACATTTCTTATGTAATTTTTCCTGAGAAAACGATCGACATAAACTTTAAAACGCTAGCATAAACCGTTATCGAGATATTGCACATTTTTCAATAAATTTATCAAAAAACTCCCATAAATTAAAAAAAAATATTAAATGTTGAGAAACATGTTTACTTTTCATATGTAATATCATGCGATAAATTTGGTGATATCATTCTCATAGATCTAACTCGTTCCATTAACGAGAAAATATATTTTGAGTAATACTTTTGTATTTGAACGCACAATAGTCATTTATCTGCTGTAAGAATAACTTATTTCTCCGTCCATAACGCTTGGCGAGATTTTGGCGATGAATTTAGTGGAATGCAGCCAACTTGGCGACATTTTTAAATGTTGTCAAATTAACGAAAATCTCGCCAAAAGAATAAATATGACGCTAAATCAATGAAAATGACGACTAATTGAAGAAAATTCAATATCTTGGAAAGAGTATAAGTATCTACTATATGAATAACATTTTTTTAACTGTAAAAGTAGTAAATTCATTGCATTATATAAGGAAAGTCATGTGTTGTCCATATCAGATTTCATTTGAAAATTAAAATACTGATTATGGCCAGAAGGTTACAAAAAGTTGATGATATCAGGTACGCAGATGAAGCGCTGCTGCACTAAAAGCTATCTGTTGAATGGATGGTTATTGTTATTATTTAGCGAATTTTTCAAATTCGTTAGATTATTTTTAGATAATATTTGACAACACGTGTGCCAGTACCGCGATATGTGCTGATGATATTCGTTGTGGAGGAGGAAGAGGAATCCGCCACTGAATCCGCCTCATCCATTCCTGAAGTCGCGAGTCGCCGCTGGATGATATCGGTTAATGTATGATATCGGATGATATCTGATAAGAAATTCGTCTGTCTTAGTCGACAGATGAAATTTCGTACTTTGGTTAATAGTATATTTATTTGCGTCATATATAGCGTCATATTTATTTGTGCTGAAGTATGCATTTTGCCTCCCAAATCTGTTGATTTCTTTATTTGTCTATACTGTAGTTTTTATTTCAAAGATATTAAGCATATTTTTTTTTGTTTGTCTACATACTTTCTATAAATAAAACAACATTCTCTATTGAGCTGCAAACACAGTTATAAATTTGCTGTATTTAAAACGCTTATATTTTTTGGGAAAATTCTGTCATTTAATCATCTGTGTGAAAAAGGATGCGATTATATTTTAAAAATTGTTTGCAAGAAAAAGTTCTCAAATTGGATCATTTATCCGGTAGATAATTAGATATGATTTCACTCTAAAATGACAATTGGCTATAACCTGGAATAAAACCTGACACCGTCTGTATTGAGCTTGATTATTTTAATTATTACACTGCTTCAGGTATATAAGTATTTCAAATGAATTACCTTGAAACCTTACACATTCGGGTAGGTCGGACGGTCTGGGGCTAACAAACAACAAACAAATGAATTACCCTGAAGAATTTATAAAGTTATTGGTTAAAAAGTCCTTAGTAATAACAAATAGTTAGCGGACCCCTTAACATCCGGTTTCAACAAAAATTTCTTTGCAAACCAGGACTTTAAAAAAAATGTCATTAGTATTAATAGATAGTATTTGTATGAATTTTAAATACAGTGGCCGCCGCTTAATTGGATCAGCCCCTTTATCGAATCAAATCACGGAAAACGGAACGGAATCTCTCTTTTACATTGAAACTCCGTCGGCTATTTGGATCAAAACCGCCGGATAAATGGATCAAAAATTTTCGCGATTCGATGCTCGATGCTCGTTTATCATTGTTTGATGTCTCCATTGTGTTCTTCCCAACGTCAGCTTTTTCTGGAGTTCTTTCTCCAAGCATGACAAACAGGGTGCCATGCGGCGCGCAACAAAGTCAAAGCAAGATTTCTTAGAAACGTAAATCCCCTGGGTGCCTGTTGTAAGACGCCACTCCCACATACGTGTGGCAGAAGCATTGAGAAAGGAAAGGAGGGTGAAAGGGTAAGGGGTAAGAACGTTGGGGTTGGTTTAAAAGACACAGATGGCCATTTTATTTGTTCATTATTAGTGTGTCGTGTTACAGTAAGCCCTTATTTGTGAATTCGATGGCAAAACGTAAGGATTTTAGCTTGTCTGAAAACTATGAACTTCTTTAAAAAATTGATGTTCTGCCGAAATGCAATCAGAGAGAAGCATCTTTGAAATTGAGCATACCTCAGTCAACTTTATGTCGCCTTTTGAAACAAAGGAGCAAACTCTTAGATGATCATGCATTGAATAGAAACACAAATCGTAAACGGCAACGAGTTGGAAAAGCAGAAGATGTCGAAGCATCTCTCTTGGAATGGTTCAAGGCCGCACGATTTAAAAATGCCCCACAGTTACGTGCAATATTAAGCTTGAAAGCCGAAGAATTTGCTGAAAAATTTGAAATCGAGGACTTTGATGTAACTGACGGGTGGCTGACCAGATGGAAAAATCGAAACAACATTGTTTATGCAAAACAATAAGGTGAAAAGGGAGATGCCGATATTAGCGCTGCAGAAAAATGATTGCAAGATATTCTGCCAGAACTATTGTCAGGATATTCTGCAAATCAGATCTATAATATGGATGAGACTGGGCTTTATTATCGTACATTACCAGACCATACTCTGATGTTCAAAGATGACAATCGGTCGGGAGGTAAAAAAATAAAGGCTCGGATAGCAGTTCTCCTGACATGTAATATGACTGGAACAGTAAAGAAAAGACCATTCGTCATAGGAACGAGCAAGAACCCACGTTGCTTAAAAGATGAAAACAGCTTCCCGTAGAATACACAAGCAATACAAAGGCATGGATGACGCGCAAGATTTTCACAAAATACATGAGGAAATGGGACACAGAGCTTGGAACAGAAAAAATTGCAGTTTTGCTCCACAACTGCACTGTCCATCCGGAGTTGAAGTTAAACAACATAGAATTGTTTTATTTTCCACCAAATACCACATTAGTTATTCAACCATTGGATCAAGGAATCAAAATAAACTTTTAAAATATATTATCGCAAGGATATAAGAATGAAAATTGTTCAGGCAATAGACGATCCAACGAAACCTACTGCTAGTGATAGTACAGCGAAATCAGTCAGTCTTCTTGACGCCTTTCACATGATAATAAATGCATGGGAAAATGTTACTCCAATAATAATTTTCAATTGTTTGAAAAAATCGGGAGTCGTAGTTGAAGTAGTGAACAACATTCCACAGGAGCAAGAAGACCAACGCAATGACGAGGAGCTTACAGAAGAATTTTGAAACTGGATCAATATCGATGGAAACGTACCGACATCAGCTGATAAAACGGAAGAAGATATTGTTTTAACAATTCACCAATCCAAAGAAACAACGGAGAAGCAGATGAGGAAGAAGTAGAAAACAATAAACTGCCACTATCAACGGCTAGGGAATCGCGTCAGTCGCTTCAAATTCTTAGAAGGACATTAGAACAACGAGGTGCATCTTGCGATGACTATAATTATTTTGGCGATATTGAAAAGCGAGTATCAAAGCTAATTAGTGCCACTACGAAGCAATCTACAATACAAATGTTTTTCCAATAAAGTACAGCAAGTACATAAAGTGTTTCTTCTTATATAGTGTATTTATTGCTACATATGTACTGTATATAACATATACTGTATATAACATATACTCAGGGGCGGATTACCTTATCTTAAACTTTTACCTTATCTTTTCAATGTTAAATTTTATTGCAAAAAAAAATTAATCCTTTCTTTAAATTCTTAATTTTATGTATGAAAAAGTAAGAACATTCAAAACTTTTTCATATATGTACGACTATGTATGTTTCATGTATGTACAAGGCCGTCGAGAGTTGGTCTCGGGCCCTAGGGCAGACATTGACCCGCTGGCCCCGGGCCCCTCTCCTATATGTTTTTACATAATTTTCTACCTGGTGTAGCTGACACTCGGGCCGGGGAAAATTGTCCCCTCTGCCCCCCTTCCTCAACGCTCCTATGTATGTATTACTATGCTGAGTAAAAAAAAGAAACTGAATCGCCACCGCTTTTTCGAATCAGTGGCTTTATTGAATCAAACATCGATGGAACGAAAGTGATCCAATTAAGCGGCGGCCACTGCATATATTTTGTGTCACAAACCCCATTTTGCGAATCACTACTTTAAGCTATCTTGTGTAACACAGTCTGTTCAAAACTGGTCAAGAAGATTTTGACGTAATCATTAGAAATCCGAAAAATTAAGATTTAATTTATAAATAATTCCACCTGTAAACATATTACCTTTTTATACATCTATTTATGAGCTAATTAGTCAATAATGTAAATTTTATTTTCTTAAAAGAATGATTTAAAAAATGAAACACTCCTTTAATCAGACAAATCAATTTATTAGAATGTTTTCGAAACAATAAAAACACTTTAAAATCGCTGCACTTAAATTTCTGTACTTTGAAACTCTTACCCAATTTATTGTAAAATATAATCAGACAGTATAAGAACAGTAGACGGAACTTTTAGAAGACAATGTATTAAAAGCCCTTATTCAATTCAAATGGAATTATAAGTGAAAAGATATTAGTTAACTTTCCAATGCTTAAGAGTGTTTTTTTTTCAGTCAATCTAAATCTCAAAATGTCAAGAATTTATATTAAAAGTAACTGCAATTCATTTACAGATACAATGGAAGATACTTTCAAATCGAATTTAAGTAATGTTTAGTGTAAGAATTATATTAAAGCATACATCTTTATATTTTTACTTTCTTAGTCGTATAAAGAAAGTAATTTTATGTTTTTCATTTACAATTCACAGAAATCTTTTAAAAGACCTGAAAGCGATTGAGAAATTCCCCAATGGCGCTACACGATGAGACAAATTTCCAAGTGTTAACCACCCTTCTTTCTTGCTTCCTGTTAAAGATAGGGAAGATTTTCAATTATAATGTTGTAGAGTGTTGAGAAATTAGTACTAATACAGTACTTCCGTAAAAATAAAAAAAAGAAAACCAACGTATGCAATATGTCTTCCAGTCCTGAAAAATCTGATGTAGGCAGCACATGACTTTCCGTGCAGACATATCCACGTTCTCTTTATTTTAATTAAATTTAATTCACTTTTAATTCAATTTTCGTTCTCATTTGCTAACTGGACTTATTTTCAAAGGTGGCGTAGATAAAATAAGAAAATACTAAAATATTTCGAGAAAGACTAGTTCCAGCGCAACGAGATTGATCTTATTCTTTTCTTTGTTAAAATTTACGTATTAAACAAGCATTCAATGAACATATTTGAGCACGCGTAGTTCTTTTATTTAGATTTTGACGATTTTTGCGGGCCATTTTGCAAAACAAAGGCAGGTTATTTTTTCCGAATCCAACCAAAATCTAATCAGCACCAGAGTGACCCACAAGAGACTCATCTTCCAAATTTTGTGACATTCAGTCCATTAGTTTTTCAGCTAGTTTGCGGGCCATTTTGCAAAAAAAAGCGGGTTCTTTTATCACGAATCGCGCCCAAAACTAATTAGCACCAGATTCGCCCACAAGTGACTTACCTAACAAATTTTGTGAAATTCGGTTCATTAGTGTTTTAGTTAGAGTGGATACAAAATCTGCACAGATAGACAAACAGACACACACACAGACGTCAGGCTAAAAATGTTTTTTTCGTATTCTAGAGGTCTCGAAACGTGCAGGTCCGTCGAAAACTCGAGTTGTGATTTTCGGTATGATTCCAATACTTTCCCTATACATTACAATGTATTGCAGGGAAAATGAAAACGATTATTTAGACAATGAGTTAGCATAAAATTGACTTTATTGTATATAAAATACAACTTGGTCAGCTATATAAACGATTTATACTTGCACACGTGTAAAGTCTCAGAGTACTTTTCAATATATCTTCGTTTATACTGTTACATGCAGATAATTAAATAGTTTCATTTAAAATCGTTATGCTGAGAGTTATTTTCCGTCTTATGCGTGGGAACAAAAACTCTTAGTACTAATTTTGCAACATTCAACTCATTTGTAATTACCTTTTCTCTATTTGTAAAAGGAAACGCGATAGCCCCCTGTACTCCGCTTAAAAGGGACCAGCACTTAGAAAGTTGTTGCATCGAGAGGCATCATTGGGTTTTTGAGAAAATTAACATAAGATAGTCCAGGATAGTACAGTGTCTAGAAGGAAGTTCTTAGTTCTAGGCACTGTAAGGATAGTGAGACCAGAAAAAGCAATGATTTTACTTTCCCTGCAATACATGGAAATGTATAGGGAAAGTATTGGAATCATGCCGAAAATCGCAACTAGAGTTTTCGACGGATCTACACGTTTCGAGACCTCTAGAATACGAAAAAACTATTTTTAGCGTGACGTATGTGTGTGTGTCTGTCTGTGTGTCTGTCTGCCCGTGCAATGTATGTATTCACTCTAACTCAAAAACTTATGTACCGAATTTCATAAAATTTGGTAAGTCACTTGTATGTGACTCTGGTGCTGATTAATTTTGGGTACTATTCGAAATAAACCAATCCGAATTTTTTTGCGAAATGGCCCTCAAAAATTGCCTGTATCCACTGTAACTGAAAAACTAATTGATTAAATTTTACGAAATTTGGCACATAAGTCACTTGTAGGTCACCCTGGTGCTGATTAAATTTTGATACGATTCGGAAAAGAACAACCTTCCTTTTTTTACGAAATGGACCGCAAAAATTGTATATTTCCACTCTAACTCAACTACTCGACTAAATTTCATAAAATTTGGTAGATAAGTCACTTGTGGTCGACCCTGGTTGCTGATTAGATTTTGGTACGATTCGGAAAAGAATAACCTGCCTTTTTTTAGGAAATGGCCCGCAAAAATTTCATCTATCCACACTAACTAAAATACTAAAATTGACCCAATTTCACAAAAATTGGTAGATAAGTTACTTGTGGGATACTATGGTGCTGATTAGATTTTGGTACAATTCGGAGAAGGACAACCTGCCTTTTTTTACGAAATGACTCTCAAAAATCGAAAAAAAAATGACTATATATGCTCAAATATATGAAATGAATTTTTGTTTTATACGCAATTTTTGACGAGGAAAAGAATATGACACACGCCATTATACTTTAGGACTAACCGTTCTCAAGATATTTGAGATTTCTTGCATTTTTGTTACGCCGATTTCGGGAAAATGTCCAATTACCAAATAAAAACAACAATTGAATTAAAAATGCAAATTTAGTGTTATTTGTTGCAATAAAACTCAATCTAACGAATTATTAAAGAAATAAAGAAAATATCAATTTGAGTCTGCAGGGAAAGACCTGTGCTGCCCGCATCAGATTTCTTAAATTAATACGCCATGGTGTAAAACAAGCTGAACAAAGGTTTAAACAGATAGACACTCATAAATGACAATGATTTGATATTATATAGTTGATTGACAAATGATTATCAAATGATTGGAAATTATAGTTGAACAATTTTGAAAACCACCCATAAATTCACCAATTTGAGAAGAAACCAACGTAGAAGAGTCCAAGAATGTGAGATCAGAAAAAGCAATGTATTTTAGAAATTAATACGCCATGGTTTTAAACAAGCCGGACAAAGTTTCAAACGAATATGCACCAGATTTGGCATTATACTTGAACAATATTTATGACCCATATTTGCGATGAAATCAACGTATGTCAGCCCAGCATATGAGACCAGAAAAATCTGATGTGGGCAGCACATGACTTTCCCTGCAGACTTATATTAACGTTATCTTTATTTTAACTAAATTTATTTCACTTTTAATTCAATTTTCGTTCTCATTCGGTAACCGGGCTTATTTTCAAAGGTGGCGTAGGGAAAGTACGAAAAACTGAAATATATCTCGAGAACGGCTAGTCCTAGTGTAATGGGGTTGGTCTTATTCTTTTCGTCGTTAAAAATTACGTATTAAATCAGCATTTTATGGATATATTTGAGTATACCCAGTTCTTTAGTTTAGATTTGGATGATTTTTGCGGGCCATTCTGCAAAAAAAGGCAGGTTATTTTTTCCGAATCGTACCAAAATCTAATCAGCACCAGAGAATGACTCATCTACCGAATTTTGAGAAATTCGGTCCATTAGTTATTCAGTTAGAGTGGATACAAGCTTTTGTGGGCCATTTCGCAAAAATAGGCTGGTTCTTTTATCCCGAATCTTACTCAAAACTAATCAGCACCAAACTCAAGTGACAAGTGACTTACAAGTGACCTACGCCTACAAGTGACTTACCTACCAAATTTTGTGAAATTCGGTCCATTAGTTTTTTAGTTACAGTGGATACAAAATCTGCACAGACAGACAGACAGACAGATAGACACACAGACAGACATACACACAGACAGACAGACAGACACACACACAGACGTCACGCTAAAAATGGTTTTTTCGTGGTCTCGAAGCGTGTAGATGCGTCGAAAACTAGAGTTGTGGTTTTCGGTATGATTCCAATACTTTCCCTATACATTACCATGTATTGCAGGGAAAGTAAAAATCTGATCTGGGCAGCACATGACTTTCCCTGCAGACTTATATTAACGTTCTTTTTATTTTAATTAAATTTATTTCACTTTTAATTCAATTTTCGTTATCATTTGAAAACTGGACTTATTTTCAAAAATGGTGTAGGAAAAATACGAAAAACTAAAATATCTCGAGAACGGCTAGTCCTAGTGTTATGGGGTTGGTCTTGTTCTTTTCTTCGCTAAATATTACGTATTAAACAAGCATTTAATGGCTATATTTGAGCATACGTAGTTCTTAAGTTTAGATTTTGATGATTTTTGCGGGCCATTTTGCAAAAAAAGGCTGGTTATTTTTTTTCGAATTATACCTAAATCTAATCAGCGCCAGGGTGGCCTACAAGCGACTTATCTACCAAATTCTGTGAAATTCGGTCCATTAGTTTTTCAGTTAGAGTGGATACAAGCTTTTGCGGGCCATCTCGCCAAAAAAAGGGGGGTTCTTTTAACCCGAGTCGTACCCAAAACTAATCAGCACCAGATTCGTGCACAAGTGACTTACCTACCAAATTTTATGAAATTCGGTCAATTAGTTTTTTAGTTAGAGTGGATAAAAAATCTGCACAGACAGACAGACAGACACACAGACAGACACACAGACAGACAGACACACAGACACACAGACACACACACACAGACGTCACGCTAAAAATAGTTTTTTCGTATTCTAGAGGTCTCGAAACGTGTAGATCCGTCGAAAACTCGAGTTGCGATTTTCGACATGATTCCAATACTTTCCCTATACATTACCATGTATTGCAGGGAAAGTAAAAATCTGATGTGAGCAGCACATGACTTTCCCTGCAGACTTATATTAACGTTCTTTTTATTTTAATTAAATTTATTTCACTTTTAATTCAATTTTCGTTCTCATTCGATAACCGGACTTATTTTCAAAGGTGGCGTAGGGAAAGTACGAAAAACTAAAATATCTCGAGAACGGCTAGTCCTAGTGTAATGGGGTTGGTCTTATTCTTTTCTTCCTTAAAAATTACGTATGAAACAAGCATTTAATGGATATATTTGAGCATGCGTCGTTCTTTAGTTTAGATTTGGATGATTTTTGCGGGCCATTTTGTAAGAAAAGGCTGGTTAATTTTTTCCGAATCGTACCAAAATCTAATCAGCACCAGGATGACCCACAAGTGACTCATCTACCGAATTTTGTGAAATTCGGTCCAGTAGTTTTTTAGCTAGAGTGGATACAAGCTTTTGCGGACCATTTCGCACAAAAAGGCGGGTTCTTTTATCCCAAATTGTACCCAAAACTAATCAGCACCAGCCCCGCCCACAAGTCACTCACCTACCAAATTTTGTGAAATTCGGTCCATTAGTTTTTCAGTTAGAGTGGATACAAAATCCGCAAAGACAGACAGACAGACAGACACACACACAGACGTCACATTAAAAATGGTTTTTTCGTATTCTAGAGGTCTCGAAACGTGGAGATCCGTCGAAAACTCGAGTTGTGATTTTCGGCATGATTCCAATACTTTCCCAATGCATTACCATGTATTGCAGGGAAAGTAAAGAGCAGTGCTTTCAAAAATTAATGCACCATAGTGTGAAATAAGCTGGACAAATGTTCAGTTGAATATACATTAAATATGGCATCATACTTGAACAATGTTTGTGACCCATACATTCGCCAGTTTGCAATAAAATCAACTTAGAAGTGTACATGAATGCGAGACAAGAAAATGGTTTTTAACGCTTTCCAACATATTTGAAAAGTGACTGTGGTCATTCTGTCTGTCTATCTGTCTGTGTGTCCGCCCGTCCGTTCGCACTATAACTTTCGTAAAAATGACTTTATCGAAATGGCACTTTAGTATGTTATTGAGACTGTTTGTGGGATGTTTGGGAATGAAAATGAATAGTTTCAACCATATAGTTTCGGATTTAACCCGAATTGAAAAAAATAATTGCGAATCCTGAGACTCAATTATTTTCAAATATATTTAAGCGGAGTTAATATTTATAAAATAAGTTTTGGAAAAAATTCAAATTTTTACATAAAAAGTGTGAAAAAATATGAAGCAAAATATATTGAGTAATTTTTACTTTCCCTGCAATACATGGTAATGTATAGGGAAAGTATTGGAATCATGCCGAAAATCGCAACTCGAGTTTTCGACGGATCTACACGTTTCGAGACCTCTAGAATACGAAAAAACCATTTTTAGAGTGACGTCTGTGTGTGTGTCTGTCTGTCTGTCTGTGTGTCTGTCTGTCTGTGTGTCTGTCTGTGCAGATTTTGTATCCACTCTAACTAAAAAACTAATGGACCAAATTTCACAAAATTTTGTAGGTAAGTCACTTGTGGGCGGGGCTGGTGCTGATTAGTTTTGGGTACGATTCGGAATAAAAGAACCCGCCTTTTTTGTGAAATGGCCCGCAAAAGCTTGTATCCACTGTAGCTGAAAAACTAATGGACCGAATTTCACAAAATTCGGTAGATGAGTCACGTATAGAAAACCCTGGTGCTGATTAGATTTTGGTACGATTCAGAAAAAAATAACCTGCCTTTTTTTGCAAAATGGCCCGCAAAAATCGTCCAAATCTAAACTAAAGAACTGGGTATACTCAAATAAATCCATTAAATGCTGATTTAATTCGTAATTTTTAACAACGAAAAGAAAAAGACCAACCCCATTACACTAGGACTAGCCGTTCTCGAGATATATTAGTTTTTCGTACTTTCCCTACGCCACCTTTGAAAATAAGCCCTGTTACCGAATGAGAACGAAAATTTAATTAAAAGTGAAATAAATTTAATTAAAATAAAGAGAACGTAGATATAAGTCTGCAGGGAAAGTCATGTGCTGCTCACATCAGATTTTTTAAATAGAAATTGAAATAATAACTACATGTTATATGAACCGATATATGATGAGATAACTGACTCATTGAAAAATAAAATATGGTTTTTTTTTTCCTACTGTGCATACCATAGATGTTTACATATTGTTTAAATTTATATTTAATGTTGCATCCGTCATAAACTCGCATTATTTTTACATCTTATCTGTGTATCTAAATTCTGTGGCAACGCAATTGCAATACTTTTTTATTTTAAATGATCACTAAAATATCTTTATTCCTACAACTAAGCCTAATTTTAACTCTAAACTATAGCATACAGAATGTGTACAAATCTAGGGGTTGTAAGGTGAATTGTAAAATAATTGTTCATTTTTTTTCATGCAACGTTATTTCGCTCTAGAGTTTGGAATGGCACTGCATTGGAGAGAACTTTTTTGGAACTGTTTTATTTGTGTCCCTCTGTCTATTTTATCTATCTTGCCCAATGTACGTTTTATGTGTATATATTCTTTTTTTATTTTATAGGAAACATCATTAAATTAGCCACTGATGCGTCGGATGTATGCATGTATGGAATTTGGAATACAAGTGATGTGAATTGATTTTACATAGAGAGTCAGACGATTTATAAATTGTAATACTTTGTCATAGTTACAACAATTTCGAAGAACTAATTTATCATGAGATAATCAAGTTTCTATAATAATGAAATTTTATAATGCTGACGTAATTTTAACCGCAAAGCATCATAAATGCTTCGCAAATTATACTTTTGATGGCGTCACTTGAATAAAGTCCATTTTGTGTAACTAGCATTGCTTTTTTTAATTAACTTTTAGGATTAATACTTTGTCGATTGCTATTTATGAAGCAACTTAAAATGTTCATAAATATGCATTCAAGTTGGAAAACGTTTCATAATCGATGCTTCATGCATGATTATGAAACGTTTTCCAACTGGAATGCATATTTATTACGCATTAATACGCATTATTACGCATATTTATTTATTACATTTATAATGCATATTCCAACTGGAATGCATATTTTATCTCTCTTGTTTATAATATTGGATGTATAAATTTAATGGTTTTCTGTTATGACATTTAGAAAAAAATTCAAAATGCGGTTAGTCTCAACAAAAAAAGTTTCGGAACGAAATTTCTGTGCGTTCCAATCTCAACACATCAATGGTGTTTTTCAGTATTTGACTATTTGTTGTCAATTAGATTAGTTATTTTCGACAGACCGTTCGATTTACCTGAAGGTGTAACGTATTTGTTTCTACATTAGGGAATTACCTCCCAAATTAGACCAGAACCCAGTGGGGACGGCATCCACATGGATTGCACTCTCCTTCCCCTGCGACTAGTCTCTCGGAGGGACTTACTGACCCTCATATTTAACGTGCCCCCACTACGCATGTACGCGGGGATAGCTTGGTAGATACGTGAATCGAACTCCTGTCGTCCGAAAGCAATCCTCGCGTTCCACCCCCCATTTGCCTACTCATTGGAACTCGAAGAATGCTTTACGTTTCCCTATATCGTACTGCAAATGGATAGATAGAGTTCTTAAGATCTAAATGCGCCAGGTTCAATGCACGGCTACAGACTGTGATTGCATGAATATTTTTATTGCTTGGAAAATCAAGTTAATTTTAGATCCCGGTCAATTTCGTTCTGATAACAAAATGTTGACAGGTCGCTCAATACATCTCAGCCAAATGTCTGCTTCAACACGTAAAGGATAATTGTAAAAATCGTTGCAGTTTCTGGATTACAAATCTAAGGTTGAGCAATTTGAGCCAGTATCAAGTAATCAATTTCCATTAAACATTTTATCATCATCACTTGAAATGTGAAAGTAACAATAGTTTGTCTTAAACTCCAAAAAAATTACCAATTAAGGATTTCTATGCTTCTTAACTAAATTAAAAGTCACCTCTTTTAAACAAAAGAACATGTAACAAACTTCTAAGCAATGTGCAATGAAGAATTGAGATAAGAAAGAAATAATATACGCTCGTAGGACAATGAATATTTTATTACTTTATTTAAATTGAAAAAAACTTAATGACTTGTGAAACTTAAAAGTGCTTTTTCACATAAACCTCAAAAAAGTTTTAATGCAAGTAATAAGTACTTAGGTGGAAACAAAATATAATCAACTTAGGTGAAGTATTCCTCTAAAGAAGCATGTCATTATTGTCTGGATATAAAGTTTATCTGTATAAACATACCAGATATTATTTTACTTTTCAAACTTAAATAATATTCAGATTGATTTTAAACTTTGTATGTTTATAACAAAAAGCTATGATAAATGCCTCTACTACTTTAAGATAAAAATAAATTCATATGTTGACTGTTATATTGCAAATTAGTGTTCAAAAGCTATTAGAGTAAGTATTCATCTAAAAAAGTATGGAATTATTTTGTGTAAAATTTCTTTGTATAAAATTTATTATAATATCCTTTATATATATATATATACCAGGTGATTCAAAAGTTCGGAGCAAAAGTAAAACGCTATAAAAATATATATGGGTCGGAGAGACATGCGGTTTGCAGATTAATATTCACCGTGGTGTTGGAATTTTGTGTGGCATGAAAAAAAATAGTTCAAACTCTCGACACTCGGGGGGCTGCGGCATATAAAGCCATGGAGATGACTTATGCATGGAGGTGATTGCACACATGACTGGCCTGCGAGATCCCCGGATCTCACACCCGTGATTTTAGGCATCCCCCACAACGAGAAATCACAGGGTGTGAGATCTGGGGATCTCGCAGTCCAGTCATGTGTGCAATTACCTCCATGCATAAGTCATCTCCATGGCTTTATCTGCCGCAGAACCCCGAGTGTCGAGAGTTTGAACTAATTTTTTTTTTCATGCCACACAAAATCTCACACCCGTGATTTTAGGTATCCTCCACAACGAGAAATCACAGGGTGTAAGTTCTGGGGATCTCGCAGGCCAGTCATGTGTGCAGTCACCTCCATGCATAAGTCATTTCCATTGCTTTATCTGCCGCAGCCCGCCGACTGTCGAGAGTTTGAACTAATTTCTTTCATGCCACACAAAATCCATCACCACGGTGGATATTAATCTGCAAACCGCATGTCTCTCCGACCCATAGATATTTTTATAGCGTTTTACTTTTGCTCCGAACTTTTGAATCATCCGGTATATATATTTGAATATAATGTTTATTTTATAGGCATTATTTATTTAGCTTTGTATTCGGAAATAATATCTAGAATGATTTCAAGACTTTGTCAATTATTACTTATTCACTTTAGATATTATCAATTTATCACTTTATTGGATTGTACAGTATTTGTGTTTTCCTAATTCTTAAATGGAAAAGTGGTGCAACTGAATACTTCCAATGTGTCTATGATGTATCACGATGATGTCTTTCACGGCCGAAGAAATGTCACACAGAGACTGAAATTTAAAATCCTACTAATTTATTTAAACCTAACCGAGACAGATACTGGCTGGTTAAACAACAGGGCGGAACGTAGAAATGTTTTTTTCGAAATTATTTTCCCGTTAGGGCGAAAAAGTTGTGGAATGGTTTCAGAAACATACAAAATTTCAGATTAATCAATAAATTTCTTCTGCTTCCACTTTGGGGTCTAAATATGTAAAATTAGCCGAAAATGGTGCACATTTTCACATTTCAGTGATATTCTTAATTTTCGATTTTCTATTTCCGTTAGCGCGGAAAAGTTGGAAGAACTTATAAGAAACATAAGTGCAAAATTTTATAGTAATCAATAAATATCTTCGGGTTCCACTTTGGGGTCTAAATATGCAAAATTAGGTAAAATTGTAGGAAATTTAGGGATCGAAATTTAGTAAGAAATGGAAAAATTTTGCTTAAAAATTTATTTTTGGAAGCTTTAAACATTTTTTTTTACCAAAATTAGATATCCGTAAATAATAACTATGAACATTAAACAGTAAATCTTATTACTCACGCAATACACATACTTTGTATAAATAAGTGTGTTTCGAGTTCCAGAATAAAAGTTGCAAATATGCATTAAGCGTATTTCATTCACTTGTTTCTCTATTTATCACTCTATAGTGGTTTTTGATTTCAAACGATGGCATGACACGCCTTGACTCCATTCTGGATCTTATGTATCCATCACACTTGGTTTCTCCGATGACTGCAAGGGAAGCTTCTGTTGTCAGTTTTACTTCTCTTTCAACACATTGAGTGTGGCACGGGAAGTTTATGTTTCCAAGTGCTGACACTGGACATTTGCCAGACTTTATCACTTGCACTATGTCTTCGCTCGACAAGTGAGTGGTAATCGGAGGTTCAGTTAGTTGGCAATTCTGCCAGTCTATGAGATCCACTTAAGATTTAGCTGTAAAGTTAAGTTCAAAAATTTGGAACACACGAACCAGATCCCATATACCATTAAAAATGCAGTGAAATTACACCGAAAATTATTCAAATACATTTTTTTATACAAAATATGATTACAAAATAAGGTTTATATATGAAATACAACGTTATATGAACGTTTTCATGGGTTATTATAAGTAAAACGAAGTTGAAATGCATAGAGCGGTCAAACGAATTTTAGGAAATACGGAAAGGATAAATTCCTAGTGAATCCTCTAACTCTCTCTGGAAGTTAATGCTGAATCCATATCCTCTACATTCATATCATCTCAATCCATATCGTCTTCATCTAAGATATATCAGTAGCCAATCCTGAGAAATTGATAAAGAAATTTTTGGACTGGGTGGAAGGTAAAAGGGGACTTGGTGTGGAATGCAAACGGAAGTTGAAATTTTCAATAAAAAGCCTCTTTCAACCGGAATTTAATGTTGATTTCATATTTTATATAAGTTAAATGTTAACTAAAAAAAGCTTTATATTACCGTTTACTTCGTTAACAAAAGCATAGAAACAATCGGCTTAAAAAAATAAGTAGAGTTTTGAACGTGAACTATTTCTATAGAACTAAATTACCGTAAATTATTTTCAGTCAATAAATTTCAGTCATTGGCCTCTGGTGGTATTATAAATCTTGTGATAATATATTTGTAAGAACAATATGAGGTCTTAATTGTTAACTAATAAACTTCGTCTTTATATTATAAATCTTGTGATAATATATTTGCAAGCACAATATGACGTGTTAATTGTTAACTAATAAACTTCGTCTTTATATTACCTTTTGCTTCGTTGATAATGAGGTGTTAATTTTTAACTAATAAACTTTGTCTTTATATTGCATTTTGCTTCGTTAATAAAATCATTGAAACAAACGGCTTAAAAAATAAGCCGGACTTATAACAAGAACTATTTCTATAGAACTAAAGTAATCCGTAAATCATTTTCAGTCAATGATTTTCAGTTATTGGTCTCTGCGGTGGTATTATAAATCTTGTGATATTACATTTGTAAGCACAATATGAGGTGTTGATTGTTAACTAGTAAACGTCATCGGAATATTAGCTTTTGCTTCGTAAATAAAGGCATTGAAACCAAACGGTTTAAAAAATAAGTCGACCATTTAACAAGAACTATTTCTATAGAACACAAGTGATTTTACTGTTTCTTTTAAGTAATAACAGAATTAAATCTGGCAAAGGTGTTCTCTTAAGATTTTAATCAATTATAAAGAGGACTCAGAGAAAAAAACAGGAAATAAAACCCTTAGTTTACAGTACAATAAAATAAAATAAAAGTCTTTAGTTGAAATTCAAGGAAACATTTTTGATGTGAAACATTTTAGAATGTAGGCTAAAGTAAAGAGAAAAGAAATGTGACTTAAATGGAACTGGATTATATAACGGAAATGACATCATACGAATACGTAACAGAAAACCATTGTTTTAAATTAAAAGTTATAGTCACTTGACCTTGGCGAATACCTTGGAAAATATCGCCAACTTGACGAGTTTTAGCTAATTCTGGAAAATTATCAATTTTTGTAAATTGTCTTAGAAATTCACGAGTAACGTGCTTTTTTTATTTTTCAGAACTTTCCTTAGAGGTGATTGGGGAGTTGATGGAGAGAGAACTAGGAAAGGGTTAATATTCTTTCCTACTATAGTTATTCCTCCTGACCAGTTTGATTTAAACTCTCCTTTGGCTGCTATCTCCTATTCTCATCGAATTCTTGTTTATGATTATGATATTTTTTATCCTGATTTCGAGATTTATATGAATGGGTCAAAGTCTGGCGACAAGGTTGGTTTCGTTTTTTGCGTTTTCAAAAATATTATTTTAATCGATTCTTGTTGCTAAAAACTTTCATTTTGTTATTCAATTTTATAGGCTAACGTAACTGCTCTAAACTATGCGACGAAATGGGTAATTGGTAATATTTATAAGGTTATTATGCATACGGACAAATATTTGTCTAGTTCAATGCTGCCTTTTGGTGATAAGTTTAATTTATATTAAGAATATAAATTAAACAATAATTAATTAATTTTATATAAGAATATTTGGGAAAACATGTTTGAGAGTATCAATTCATTTCGCATTACGTGGGTTAAGGGTCACATCGGTATTGTTTTCAATGCGTCGGAGGTCCACTTTGCTGAGCTTCCTACTTTGTATTTTAGCTTATTTCGACCCAGACCGTCCGATCTACTAGAAGGTTGTTGTTGAGACCCAGACCGTCCGACCTACCAGAAAGGTGTAAGGTAACTGTTTGGACGGCCAGAAAGTGCCACCCAATTTAGACCGGAACCCAGTGGGGGAGACATCCACAGGGACCGTACCCTCCTTCCCCTACCACCAACCTCTCGGAAGGACTTACGGACCCACATGTTTAACGTGATCGTACTCCGCATGAACACGGCGGCAGTTGTGGCAGCGTGCAAATACAGCGCGCAAAGCACCGGGCTACCGCGCCCGAAATGTGCCAACAGCACGCTGTGTTCCCAGGTGGTCACCCGATCTACTAGAAGGTGTAAGGTATCTGTTTGAACGGACGAGACAGTGTCATCCAATTTAGACTGGAACTCAAGAGGTAACATCTACAGGGACCGCATCCTAATTCTTTTGCCACCAACCTCTCTGAAAAACTTTCAGATCCACAGACTTAATGTCCTCGTACATCGAGTAGGCACGGAGATAGTTTGGGTGGCGCCAGAAATCGAACTCGAATTCGTCGAGTGCAATCCCTGTGCTCTAACCACCGGGCTATCCCACCCTTCCCACCTTGTCTGGAGAGTCCCTATATATTCTGGCATCTTACTCTATAAATTATATATATATATATATATATATATATATATATATATATATATATATATATATATATATATATATATATATATATATATATATATATATATATATATATATATATTATACAATTATATATACAAATATATTATCCAAGGTGATAACATTTATTTACAAACATCTGGTGTACCACAAGGTGGCTGTAGTAGTAGTATACTAGCTAACTTATATCTTTATTATTATGAATGTCATTTTAACTCTAATTCATATATTATATATAGATATGTTGACGACTTAATTTGTATTATCATTGATGATTCCTATCCCATTAATATTGATTTTTGCCCGTCTAACCTTGAATTAATTCCTAATGAGCCTTGCGTTAGTCAAACTGTTAATTTTTTAGACCTAAATTTAGATATCCTCAATAATCATGTAATCACCAATCTATATGATAAAAAAGATTCTTACAACTTCACTATCATAAAGCTGCTATCATATCATTCTTGTAATTCTATTCAATTGTTTAGAAACATCATTTTAAACCAGCTATTTCGAATACATCGACTTTCTGATCGTCAGTTTCACTTTCTCCACATCAATAAACTTAAACGCATTTGTCAAAATTACCAATACCCGGAAGTATTTGTAAATAATATTATTAATAATTTCAAATATACCACGTAATGGTTTTACACATGCATTATTTGTCTTTGACTGGTTTACTCATTTTTGAAAATTCACCCATTCTTATCACCTCACTTTCCACTAGGCCTGAGTCTGATACTGTTTGCTATTTTCAAATGACTATTTTCCACTTGTCCTGAGTGCTATACTGTTTGCTATTTTTGAGGGTCTCCATGCATATTATGTGTCGTTCAAGTGTATTCATTCCGGTGCCCACTCGCATTGACGAAGTGAGGTGAAATGCTCAGTCACTAGTTTATCTTACACGTGGTGCTATGCTTTTGATTTCGTGTTTCAGTTCCAGGAGGTATTGTTTTTCAGAATTGTATAATTCATTTGATTTATTTTTCTCCTTCCACTAGCCAGTAGACAGTTCCAATGGTGTCTATAGTTAAATACTATCGCCATTGTCAGAAACTGGCTATTCTATCGGTTTTAATTCGAATTGTATGGCTGTCCTGATAAGAATGCAATTTCGAACTAACCGCCATTTTTTGTGGGGTTTCAATTGATTGTTATCTATTCTTAATCTCTTATCTTAAGCTGATTGTTATTGCCTATTCTCATTTTTGCCGAGTTTTATTTTTATTTATTTTTATATACTTTTAATTGTGATTTTTGAATCCTAATATTGTTCTCATCCCCCTTTCCATTGTAGTGATATGTTACCTTCTCTCTTTATCCTTAGTCTTGGCCTATAGTTACTCATTTGTAACAGATATGCTAGAGATGGGTTTTTTTGTACATACAGTAGTTTATGCATTATTTTCGATTAAAATCCTTTAATTTATATATATATATATATATATATATATATATATATATATATATAAATCGGAAAAATATTTACTGTGTGAATAAACAAAAGGTCTTTGCTCCGTCTGGCGTAGAGCTCCAATGGTGAATTCCAAGATAGATGAATCTCTCTCTCTCTCTGTCTACCCCCACGTCAGAAGATATTCCATTGGAAATGATACAAAAAAAATACTTCCGCGATTTCTACTCGAGCTACGGCAGTTCTTTATGAGACATGTCTAAGCAACAAGATGTTTTTCTTGATAGTTTCTATTTTTTCTTGCAAATATAGTGTTTATAGTCGGAATCGTCTGGAGAGTAATTATTAAAGTTAATAGGAAATTTAACTTCGAAAATCTCTAAATTGTAAGAGTTTTGATAATATAGGGCTTTAGATATTTTTCGACGTACGAAATTGATAGTTTTCAAAAGCATGAAGCATTCATCTCAAATATCCAGATGTTTCAATTTTGCCGATTTCACCTTAGTGATTTTCATTTATTATTTGCTTCAATTTTTTAATATAAATTAAAAGTGGCACAGTTGTCTATAGCAAAAGAATTTACGAGTCTGTGTATTAAAGCCAAGGAAAAAAATTCTTAATGCCTTTGTAATTTTTCTTAATTAAATTTTTATAAGTGAAAAAATAAAGCTTGGTAAATGGTCTGTTTATTTTCTTACATCTTTTCTTTGATTTTTATATTCCAATTAGAATATAATTTTCCGTGTTTTGTGTTTTACCGCATATAACGATTTTTAAGCGGTTCCACAGAGAAACGCAAAACCGCAGTTTCAGTGTAATAAAATTGTAAAATTTATCTTTATTGTAGTTCAGCTATAACAGAAAACTCGCAGAACAAGCTGTGCGGCACGCCTTTTGAACCGCATCCGGGTCCAGAGACTCCGAAAGGTAGGGGCAGAATGATGCTTTGCTACCTGTCTCATGAAAATTTTATGATAAAAGGTCAATAATTTGTACAATACGGGTAGTAGAGGGGTGCGCATTTGTTTCATAGGGGGCCCGAAATTTCTGTCATTGTTGAGGTCCATTCGGCTGTACTGAGATGCATTTTCTGTAACTGACTAAATGCTTT
This sequence comes from Amaurobius ferox, assembly GCA_951213105.1. Classification (NCBI taxonomy): domain Eukaryota; kingdom Metazoa; phylum Arthropoda; class Arachnida; order Araneae; family Amaurobiidae; genus Amaurobius; species Amaurobius ferox. The sequence goes on from OX578152.1 coordinate 52,332,875, forward strand.
TGTATGGAGATTTCTATTCATTGAAGTTTACCCAATAATGTAAAAATTAATTTAAATGTTTTTTTCACGTACTGTACAGTATAATTCAGTCTATGTATCCTTTTAGACGAATAATATCACATGTATTGTCCAATACTTTGTTTTAAATTAATTTTTTTCATTTTTATACGAGTATTTCAGTTCAATTTTCAATATTCCGGTATTAGTATTTTTATTTTTACTTTCCTTATATACATAATGTATAAGGAAAGTATTGTGACGGGGTCGAAAATTCGAAATCGAGTTTTCGACGGGAGAGCACGTTTCAAGCAATCCCTGATCACGAATCAAACATTTTTGAAGTGATATCTGTGTGTGTGTGTGTGTGTGAAAGTATGTGTGTGTGTGTGTATATGTGTCAGTGAGCCTGTGGAGGCGATAACTGACAAACGAATGGACCGATTCGAACCAAATTTGGTACAAAAATCACAATCCTTAAACACTGAAAGCCTATTGTTTTTAAATGCAATGGAATGTTCAGAACCCCCCTAAATTTTCGAATAAAATTTTTAAAAAAATCGTCAAAAAATCAAAACCACTAGTAAAGTTACGCAAATAGACATTTCTTATGTAATTTTTCATTAGAAAACGATTGACATAAATTTTAGAACGCTAACATGAACTGTTCTCGAGATATTGCACATTTTTCAAAAAAAGTATTAAAGAGTCATAAAATGAAAAAAAATATTTCCTATTGAGAAACATGTTCACTTTTCATATGTAATACCATGCGATAAATTGGGTGACATCATTCTCGTGGATCTAGCTCGTTCCATTCATGAAAAAAGATACTTTAAGTAATACTTTTGTATTTGAACGCCAATAGTCATTTATCTCCTGTAAGAACAACTTATTTCTTCGTCCATAACGCTTGGCAAAATTTTGGCGACAAATTTGGCGGAATGTCGCCAACTTGGAGACTTTTTGAAATGTTGCCAAATTAACGAAAATCTCTCCAAATGGATAAAAATGACGCTTAATCAATGAAAATGACGTCTATTTGTCGAAAATTCAATATCTTGGAAAGAATATTAGTATCTACTATAAGAAAAACCTATTTTTTTACTGTAAAAGTAGTAAATTCATTACATTATATAAGGAAAGTCATGTGTTGCCCACATCAGATTTTTATATACAATCTTAATAATCCAGAACCACTGAAGTCGCGAACATGCTGGATTAACGGAAATTTACAGTATATTTTATTTTATTTGTAACCTAGCTAAAAGATATCGCATGAAACTTCATATTTACAAATTTGGCACCCCGGTTTTCTGTCTCAGCAAGTTATTTTATCACGTTTCACCACTGTTGGCAATTATACTGGGATTCCACGGAGAAGTGCGTTAGAGCCAGGAAATTTATACCAAAAGAAGGTTACACCCTCAAAGTTACTGATAAATTATTTATTTATTTTTTTACTGGCTTTAATATGGCCCCAGTGGCGAATGTTGCATTGTGATTCGGTATGGCTAATTTAGTAATGCTGCATTTTAGCACAGTTCAAACTGTCTGTCGCCACTGTTTATGCTCCCTGTCAGTACCCTCTATAAAATATCGGAGTAAAACTTTGCCCTCAATATCACTGAAACCGACAAATTTAGTTCTACTACGCAAGAACGAATAATTTATTTTAAAAATTGAGGTTATTCTTTAAGAATCTGCAATGGATAGTTTAATACTCATAGAATGCACCTAGAAGGGGTCTTCACACATTTAGGATTAATATATTGACTATTCCACACCGAAGAGCATATAAAGAACATAAAATGAGCTAAACCACTTCAAGGTTGTTATTATATGCAATGAGAGCGTGACCCTATACCAGTTGATATCTAACGTGCCAGTAATACTCGTACTTTAAACACTTATATGAAGAGGATGAAAATGACCTTACATAGTTGACTATTAGAAGACCTAATAGTTGATCTACAATAGTTACTATTAATAGATGAAATAAGAAGTTAGTTATAAATCAATTCCATTAAATATGTTTGCTACTTTAACAGAAACAATGTCTAAAGACCTGAATTAATTCAACGGTGCCTTTTAAGGAACAACTGAACTACTTCTAACTTTAACTCCCGAATTTTTTATCAATTTATAGTAAAACACTCAGACTGGAAAGAAATAAAAACACTGTCTAGTACAATAAAAAAATTCATTTACTTTAAATTCTGAGAAACAGAAAATATATTTCATTAGCACTTGAACACTGTAAAGTGTTTTGTTTCAATTGAATCTCTGAAGACTTAAATGGATAGGACTGATAGTTAGATATACAGCAGAATTAACTTAGACACCGAATAATATATTCCTTTTATATGTATTTCTATTGATACTTTTAAGTAACATTTATTTCATTGTTGTATTTAGGGATTATTTAAGAAATCATTTAAAACTTGGATGCATCTAATACATATCTGGCCCTACTGAAAAAATATTTAAATAGTGTGACAAATGTTACAATGAAAACAGTGTTAACATTTTCGAATTAGGAAGATATTATTTACTAATAAGAATTATTAATAAGTTGTATTAGTGAAATGTGCATGAACTGGTAAAGAATTCTTCATGAGGAACTATCTCCCTTATTGGTTCTATATCTGAAACTCTGTGGTACATTTTTTTCTTTTCAGGATTGAAGAAGATGAGTCAATGTGCTACTGATGATTCTACGAGCTAGAGTTGATTTATTGCATCTGAATTATTTTTGCTGTATCGTAATCGGCAATCCAATATAGAAATTTCTCCCAATGTATAATCTTTTATACATGAGTGGCCAAAATTAGCTAAAACTACTGCAGTCACACACTAAATTTTTTTCTCAAATGTCTTTGCTGTTTTCAGACTTTCGATATTCTTCATAAGAACTATTCCAATAACAATTGCAATTGTTACTATTTATTTTTGTTTAACCCTCTAAACAACTCAACTCGGATGGTATGGTCTGTTTCAGTAAAGCATTCCCAGAAAGCTCGGCAACGCAGAACAATAAAATAAACTAGTACCTACTTCAATTATCTACTTAGCTTCTAAAATGTGATATGAGCAGCACACGACGTTATCTACAGACTCATATATTTTATATTTATTTCATTAATAATTAATTAAATTGTGTTTAATTGCACTAAATAACACACATAATTGTTTGAAATTATACTGAATTTACGCTTCTAATTAGGTTTCTGTTTTCATGTTTTAACCGATCATATTATCAAAACTAGGATAGCAAAAAATTCTTGAAAACTCCAATATCTCGAGAACAGCTAGTTATAGAGTAATGGGGTTGGTCTTATTCTTTTTTCGTCAAAAAATACGTATAAAACAAGCATTTAATGGATACATTTGAGCATACATAGTTCATTACTTTTAAATTTTGGCGATTTTTAGAGCTATTTTGCAAAAACGAAAAGGCAGATTATTTTTTCCCGAATCGTATAAAAATCATATCAACACCCAGGTAACCCACAATTAACTTATCTTTTAAATTTTGCAAAATTTGGCACATTAGTTCTTTAACTAGAATGGCTACATGCGATTTCGTGGGCCATTTTGCATTTCTTTCTTTTTGAATTTCATTTCTTTGAATTTGAAATTGATGAACTTGTTTCTCTTATCACCACTTGTTTATCGCAAAAATTATTTTCGCTTTCATAATAATTTCTACTGCTTGTATAATGGCTTGGCTATGAACATTCCACTCCATCCTGTTTGTTCTCAATGACATCTATATGCATTATTTTGAAGTTAATCTTTTCGAAATAATCCAGTTTTTTTATACTGTTTATGTTGATGACAGCTTTGCTCCTCACACTACATTACACTCGCTACATCGCACTTTTAATGATATCGATGGTATTTGGGAGATTTTGAATTCCATCGATTCTTGCATTAAGTTTATCTATGAAAGGGAAATAAACAATCCTGAATCTTCTTGCATTTATGGATGTCTTGTTCATCAGCAAAGATGATGCACTTCTCCGATCAGTAAACCTTTTTTGATCTCTCTACCTCCACATAAAAATGTCTGCCATCCACCGAAACCAAAAAATATCTGCTGTCTATACTTTTGCCCATCATTCATTCTTTGGACGCTTGTTCAACGACAGATTTGCTCAACCCAAAGATCATTTATTTAAAATCTGTCGATCGTGATCCCCCCCCCCTCCCAATATTACTGATAGTGCGATTCAAAAATTTTCTAAACCTTTCTCAAAACTAACTTCCGAAAAAGATTTCAATAACACTCTCATTTTGCCATTTTTTCAGCAGATTGTTAAAATCCTTAAAAAATTCGAATTGAGTACTGTGTTTAAACCTTCTACTATACTCAGATTTTTTTAATCTTAATGGCCCTTTAGAAATTCCTAACTGTTGGGGACATTTGCAGTGTAGTCTTTTTTATACTGGTCAAAGTAAACGTGCTTTGAAGTTTCGTATTAAGGAACATGAAAACTATGTCAAAAACGGGATTTCAATAAATCTTCAGTTGCTCAACATTGCTATTAATACCGTTTTGAGTTTTCTTGAGCAAGAATCATGCAAAAATGCAAGTCGATCTATGATCTTGACTTCTTTGAAGCCTTCTATTGTTCCAATAATTTAGTTCATGATTTATCCAGTGCTTCATTTTCGTTCGCGGTCTGGCAGAACGCAATATAGCCCTACCCCACTTCGTCCTATTCTTTAGGATTCTAATGTGTTGTTTTAACCTTTTTTCGTCATCTTGGGTCTCACTTATTCTTATTCTGACTCGACTTGTCTAGACATTTCTGTTGAGTTTGGGCGTACGCCAATATTGTGTGTTACTTATCGTTTAAGATTGGCTGGACTGTTCTTCGTGCTGCTTTCTGATTGGTTCTCTCTTAATCCAAGTCTGAGGTATGCCAGGGTTCTATCCCCGTCACTGCCAAAACTGCCGCCGTTTTCACGCGGAGTATGATCACATTAAACATGTGGGTCTGTAAGTCCTTCCTAGTGGTTGGTGGTAGGAAAAGGAAGGTACGGTCTCTGTGGATGTCTCCTCCACTGGGTTCCGGTCTAAATTGGGTTGCACTTCCCTACCGTCCAAAAATATACCTTATACCTTTTTGGTAGAACGGACGGTCTGGGTCGAAGAAAAAGGAGGTCTTGGGTATCTAATCCTCCCTACTTCTTTCTTTCGCACCTATTCCTTATTTTGATTTCGGGTTTGTAGGTTCAGCGTATCCTCGAAACAGCTGTATGGGGCAGTATTGTAATATTTGTATTTTTAGCACTTTACAACATAGTTGGAAAGTACTTATGACTTCACTCTGTCTGTCTGTTCGCACGATGCTGTAAAAATGACTTTATTAAAATTAAATTATAGTATTTTGTTGAGACGGACGGTAGGACATATGGGAATTTACATGAATAATATCACCCAAATAGTTTTGGGTTGAACCCGGGTTGAAAAAATGAAATACACTGAACCTTATGAGACCTAATTATTCAAATCTATTTGAAACAAATTTAAAATTCACAAATTGCTTCGAAAGTTTTAGAAAATATTTAAATTATCCCATAAAATATATTAAAAAAAAATCAACAAAATATGTTCGGTAGTTTTTTAAATAAAAATTAAAAATCATAATTACACCCATATCATATTAAGAAATCACCTGACCCACTTATAAAATATGGCATCTATATTTTCTCCCAGAGTAAAAATCGCGATTTTTAAAGTTCTTTTAAATTTATATTTTGAGTTGCATCCATCCTAAACCTGCTTTATATTTGCGTAATTTTTGTGAATCCAAATTCTACGGCAGCACAATTACAATATTTTTGTGTTTAAATGATCATCAAACTTTGTTTATTTCTACAACGAAGCCTAATTTTAATGGATGTTGAATATAAACAAGTGATTGTAAAGATGAGCTGTATAAGAATTACTGAATTTTTTCCACACAAAATTATTTAACTCTGGAGTCTGGAATAAAAGTGTATGAATGAAATATTTACTGCTATTGCATAGAGAACCAGACGATTTATATTTAGATGACGTCATCTGAATAAAGTTATTATATTCTTCGATAAAGTTTCAAGTTTTCACGTAAAATAAATGATCGTAGTTCTGTATTAATTGAAAAAATATCACCACTGAATGTATCTCATTTTGCATTTCAGTCGGAAAATGTTTCATAATCAATGCTTTATGCATGATTGATCTTTCTTGTTATACATTGCTCTAGTTTTTCTTATCCGTCGAACAAAGTGCATTGTACTTATTGATCTTCGGTTTCGCTCTGTGATTTTAACCAGCCAATTCAGGTCGGATTTTTTTTAATATCTTGAAATTCTTTAAGCCTTGTTGAGAGGATGCTTTTATTTCTCTAATAAGTGTTCGTAAAAATTCACCTGCTTCATTGTTGTAGAATTCAGACATATTTATGTTGGTATTTCATTTTCAGCAAAATAACGACATAAGCAGTTTAAAAACATGTGTTTGAAGTATAATAAATGCATTTCAAAGCAAAAACTTGCAAAATGCATTGCAAAATGTACTTACAAAATGCATTTGGAAGCACACACACACACTTAACATAACAATTGTCGGTGTCTACTGGATAGTAAATATTGGAGCTCAGGATAATTCGGTCTGCTTCATGCTCACAGTATTCTAATATAGTAGACATACAATGTAATATACAATATCCTAATATACAATATACATGAAATATTTATATAGATACACCATATTACATTGCATCAAAAATTTAGATCTAAAGGGCTGGACGCTAAACATTCGGCGGCAGGTAGGGAGATATTATAACTTGTGGGAGAGACCTCTATGGGAGGAGGGTTTATCCGTCGTGTTTATCCGTTTACGTTTGCAACTATAGGGCGACTCCTATTAAGATATTTTTTGCCTTTTCTATCAAAAAATAGTATATATCAATAGTAAAAGTAATTGATAGTAAAAATTATATCAAATATTTTCTTTGTAATGAAGAAATGTCAGTGAAGTGTTTACAATGCACATTAAAACATATTGCAAATCAGACTAAAACGAAGTATTTAAATAGTTATAATGTTAAAAAAACTATATTTCTGATATTTTATATCACTGGTCCTAGACACACGAAATGATGACTAAATGTTAAGTGGGATTCGGCTACACCGAAATTTCAAATTCGATAGAGGCATTCTTCCGTAATGATGAGACAAATGATAACACAAATAGACAGATTTTCAATTTTATTTATTTACATATAAATTCGGAAATGTGTGATGTATTTAAAGCGGGGAATACGCTGGTGATGTCATGGAATTGAAATGGAAGTTTACTGACATTTACTTATAGGAACCCTGCATATTTTGGTATACTATTAGTCATGCAAAAATTTGCTTAATCTGCTGTCTAAATTATTCTGAAATTAAAATATTTAGTTAATGACAATTGTTGGCAATTGATTAAAAGCATCCATTATGTAAATTACTATATACGTACTCTTCTTGCCCTGGAGCACAACGAGATACAAATTGTTGGTATGTGAGCATATAGACGTTTAGTATGCAGCCTTCATCTCATAGCACTGGTCAATATCAGTCTTCCTATAGATGTATGAACATGTCAAGATTGTTAAGATTGTATAACCATTCGCTGAATAAATATCCCCAATAAATCTATGTAACAGTCTTTATAAGATATTGTAATCCTAGGGCGTCCCTAAAACAGTTCTTCTGGGGACTCATGCACTTGTTTGGTATTGTGTTCATAAGTGAAATAAAATTGAATTATGGACACAATAGAAATTCTCTACCTCCTTAAAGTATTGTTCAGCATCCAGTCTCCCAAAAGCACGCCATACTTGCGAATTGTCCACGTATTCTCAAGGCCATGTTAAAGATGGCAATTCAAACATTCGGCAGAAAATGTTTTTGTTGAAATGAAAGCATTAGACACAAACGAATCATTTTTACCGAACGTCTAATTTGGACATGTATAGAAAAGCCATTCGCTTTTCGACACATGTTTTATATTCGACGCCAGTGGTCTTCAACCTCATTTGAACCACATATTTGAATCAGTTAGAGGCTTTAGGGGCCACATATGAGAAAACACGCATCACCGTAAACGGAAGAAAAAACGTGATCCTGTGTATACTCGAAATAGCTCCATGTTGTATTTTTACTTTCCCTGCAATACATTGTAAAGTACAGGGAAAGTACTGGAATTGTGTCGATCATCGCAACTCGAATTTTCGACGGCCCTACACGTTTTGTGACCTCTAGAACACGAAAACATTATTGTTTGCATGACGTCTGTGTGCGTGACTATGTATCTATCTGACTGTGCAATGCACCGGGTGGTCAGAATTAAAACACCCCTACTCTGAGCTCTCTATACATCGAACTACTCAGTGTGAAGGCTCCAAAATTGTTGAACCTACTATTCAAGACATGGGAAAAGGATTACGCGAAAAAAAAAATTAGTTCCAGAAACACCGATAGGTGGCGCTGTACAACTGGAAAATATGCTGAAAAGACACAAAATAATCACAAAAAAACAAGCACATGCAATATGGAATTTTTCCTTTTTAATTTCTTTTGCTGATATGAAAAAAAAGTGAAAAAACTTAAACTGTCATTGTAACTGCAATTTCGCAAAATTAGTTCCAGAAACACCGATAGGTGGCGCTGTACAACTGTAAAATATGCTGAAAAGACACAAAATAATCACAAAAAAACAAGCACAAGCAATATGGAATTTTTCCCTTTTAATTTCTTTTGCTGATATGAAAAAAAAGTGAAGAAACTTAAACTGTCATTGTAACTGCAATTTCGCACTGTAAGCACAAAAATTTGCATAAACCCTTGGTTTGTAACTACTATGTTCAGGGCATAATAAGGGGATAAAACTGGGAAATTTTCAATTTTATCAGCGATGGCTGTCACACTGCGAGAACGCGCTTTGCTTGTGAAGCTGTTTTATGAAAACAAAGGACATGCTGCAGCTGCACTTCGAGAGTTTCGTCGACTTAAGAATTTGCGCTAAAGACCATTACTTCCACAAGCTCTCAGGAGAATTATAGCTCGATTCGAGAAAACTGGAAATCTTGGAGTTCAGCCGGGTCGAGGACGCACATCGACTCGTTCAGATGTCGTTGACGATGTTGCCACCGGTATTGTTGAACAATCAATGGATAGCGTTATAGGATGTAGTAGTGCATGTGGAGTGTCACGACACTTGGGTGTTCCCTTCAGCACAGTGCGGAACATAGTGCATTTTTTTCCGTGCAAAATTAGTCACAATCTCCACTTGCTGACCATCGACAGAGAGAAGCGACTGATCTTTGTATTGGCATTTCTGGCTAGAGTTCAAGTGGATGCATCGTGGCCATGGCAGATTCTATGGAGCTATGAAGCGCATTTCCATCTAAGTGCAACAGTCAACACCCCATAACAGTCGCATTTGGGACACGGAAAACCCTCGTACCTTCCAAGATTTTCCACTTCACTCACCGAAAGTTACAGTCTGGTGTAGATTCACAGCCATATTCATTCTTGGACCTTTCTTTTTCGAAGAGGCTACTCCCAGTGGCCCTGTGACATGCACCGTGACCGCCAGGAGGTATAATAACATGCTCGAAAATTTTGTTTTACTCCAATTGCAACAGCACCAATGTCTTGATTCAATTGCCTTTATGCAAGATGGAGCGCCCCCACACTTTGGACTCTGTGTACAGCAGTTTCTTCGGCAACATTTTACTAATTGTAGAGTAATTAGTCGTGCGTTTCCGACAACCTGGCCATCTCGTTCTCCAGATCTTAATCCCTGTGATTTTTGGCTGTGGGGATACTTAAAAAGTCTTGTTTATCGAGGCCGTCTTCTAACCTTGGCAGATTTGAAAGACAGTATCACTCTGCATGTGAGAAGCATCTCAATCGACCAATTACGATCCGCAGTTGAACAAGCTGTCCACAGACTGCAGATTTTACATCTTGAAGAAGGGAACCATATTGAGCAGCGTTTCCTGCATCGATAAGATCCTTGTGATATGAATGTTTGATACGTTCGAATAAAATGTGTTACAAATGTGTATTTTGAGTCTTTTTAGCATATCTTTTGCTGTACAGCGCCACCTATCGGTGTTTCTGGAACTAATTTTTTTTCGCGCAATCCCTTTCCCCATGTCTTGAATAGTAGGTTCAACAATTTTGGAGCCTTTACACTGAGTAAGTAGTTCCATGTATAGAGAGCTCAGAATATAGGTGCTTTAATTCTGTCCACCCGGTATGTATCCACTCTAACTCAAAAACTAATGGACCAAATTTCATAAAATTTGGTAGATTATTCACACCTCGGTTACCCTGGTGCTGATTCTCTTTTGGTCGGATTCGGAAAAAAAGAACCTGTATTTTTTTGTGAAATGGTCCGCAAAAATCGCATGTATCCACTCTAACTCAAAAATAATTAATTGCCCAAATTTTATAAAATTTAGTAGTCAAGTCACATGGCTGATAAGATGTTAATACGATTCGGAAAAGGGAAACCTGCATTTTTTTTTTGTTGCAAAGTGGCAAGCAAATCTTAAATAACCGATCTAAAGTAAAATACTACATATGGTTAAATCTATCGATTGAATGCCTCTTTTATACGTAATTTTTAACGACAAAAGGAATAAGATCAGCCCCACAGACCATTATCGAGATATATTGATCTTTAATTAGACGTTTTCCATTGTAGTTAAAAAACTATTTAATTACATTTCTTAAAACTTGCCAGTTAGGGCTCTTAATGCAGATTAGATATGGATATGATTCGGAAAAATATTACTTACTGTATGTATGAAATGGCCCTCAAAGATAGTGAAAATTTGAAATAAATGATTAAATTTGTTGAAATATATTAATAAGTATTTGCTCTTCAGGTACATTTTGACAACTAAGTGAATGAGACTGACTCCATGACTGTAGGATGATCCGTTCTTGTGATATTTTAGTTTTTTAAGAATTTTTAGGACCTGAAGAATTTTAAGTGAATTAAATTACCAAATGAAACGAAGTTGCTGTAAAAAGGCAAATTGGATAATATATCAGAAAAGTACGTATGTTATATTTTGCAATTAAAATCAATTTAATGGCAAATGAAAGAAAAAATAACAAAATACATTTAAATCTGTAGAGAAAGTCATGTGCTGCTTGCTCACGTCAGAATGTTACACACTTGTTACGTCATTAAAATTTTTCTGCTCATTGCTAGCTGCGCACTCTATTTAGCACAGCGTGCTTGATAAGAAATAGCTTATTTTTCAAACCCAGATTAGCTGAAAATATTTCTCTTTATACAAAATACCATTTAAATATTTCTGGTTCATATTTAGAGTCTACATAAATAAAAATATTTCATTTTATTTTTTTAGCAATTCCATATTCTGTGGGGAGATTGAATATTGTTTGTTCTCTATTTAGGGCTTAATGAATAGCTGACCAAATGTCGACCGGTCAATAAAATTGACCCATGCATAATTAAAATAAAATGAAAATTTAAACTTGATATAACAGTATTTTTGTCAATGCGAAATGCACACCATAAAGATATTTTAATTTTTGAAATTATCCCTGGTCACTTTCGTACTGACACCCCTTGTTCATATTTATTAAGAATAAAAACTATTTCAATAAGTTTAATAAATTATGCTCAAAAGTTAAACATAACAGATAAAATTAGTATTTCTCACTCTAATTTCATAATTTGAAACTAATTAGTACGTTCACTACTAAATTGAAAATTGGGTAATATTATGACGGGAATATTAAGCCCTATTTTGAAATGAATTTATTGTTTTATTTTTTTCATGAAATTACGAAAACCTGGTCTGAGACTATTTTTTTAGTAAGGAAGTAGAACTCAGTAAGGAAGTAGAGGAGTCGAAGTAATTAAAATGTATTTTAATATTGCATATTTTGGAGATTTTAAATTCTATTGATTCTTGCATTAAGTTTATCTATGAAATGGAAATAAACAATCGTGAATCGTCTTGCATTTTTGGATGCCTTGTTCATCAGCAAAGATGATACATTTCTCAATACGGTCTTTCGTAAATCTTTTACGGTCTCTCTACCTCCACATAAAAATGTCTGCCGTCCGCCGAAACCAAAAAATGGCTGCTGTCTATTCTTTTGCCTATCATTATTTAGACTTTTGTTCAACAACGGATTTGCTGAATTCAAAGACCATTTATTTAAAAGCTGTCGCTGTCGATCGTGACTTCCCTCCCAATATTATTGATCGTGCGATTCAAAAATTTTCTAAACCTTTCTCCAAACTATATAAAATATCCAAATTATACGAAAAAACACACTAAAGAATGCTTCAAGCGGTCGTCCAAATGGTTGCTCAAGTCCTTTGGATGAGTCGGACGGCCTGGGTATTTCACTAAAGAATGCTTCCTGAAATCGGCGGCACAAAACAGGTATGGCCTGTTAGAAAGGAGGGTTTTACAGTATCATTGCCGGGTGGAATTGCTAAAGTCTAGAGATGTAAAAATAGAAATAGAACTTTTACCAAATTACAGACACATGTAGCATATAAAAGATCCAAATTATACGAATAAAACCCCCACTAAATAATGCTTCTTGGAATGAACTCGAAGGAATTAGAAAGGAGGGGCCTAAAGTATCATTGCCGAGAGGAATTTCTAAAGTCGTGAGATGGAAAAATAATAATAGAACTTTTAACACATTACAAAAACCTTTAGGATATAAAAGATTCAAATTACACGAAAAACACACAAAAGAATGCTTTCTGAAATGAAATCGGCGAGAATAGAGAGAAGGGAACTGTTAAAGAGGAGGAGTCTAAAGTATGATTGACGGACGGAATTGCCGAAGTTCGGCAATAATAATTGCCCGTGTAATAACACAACTATTGATGTTAATCATAGGAGGATAATGTAATACAGTAATGAGTACAGGCAGAGTGATCAGTAGGCAGTAGGACTACCATACAAGCAACGACTCTCCTATAAACAGATGCCATGAGCGTGGGGATATTTCCCAGACAATTAAATGACCGTATACCTGGCGCTGAAGGTAGGACAGTGCAACCTGCCGCAGAAATTCACCCACATATCATTGTGCCTCTGACACGAACCAAAGGTGATCGGCTATCGAAGCCGATAGCACCCCAAACCATGATGACCCTTTGTCGATCAGTATGGCGTTCAAAAGTCGCAACAATTTTGGATCTGTTTCCACGTCGCCTCCAGACTCTCACACGGCGACTGTCATTCGACAAACAGAACAGAGTCTCGTCGCTGAACATAATCCTGTCCCATTCAGTCGTGCAAGAGGCACGGGGTCGACACCATAGCAATCTGTTACGTCAGTGACTTGTCGTCAATGGCAGGCCGCGTAAAAGATGGTTTGAGTGCAAGCCGCTTTCGGCCAATCGGCAAGAAACTGTTCTCGCTGATATTGGACCGTCCAATTCACCCTGCAAATTCGGCAGAATGTCGACAGTCGTAGTTTGGGGAGCCGCCACCGCATGCCTTCGATAGCATCGATCAACGCGTACGTGTGAAAGGACCTGTACTACTGCGAAGAATAACATACCCTTCTTCAATCCATCTTCTCCAAATCCATAAAAAATGAAAAATGGACGCATCTACGCGCGTTACAGCGGCCATAAGCTGGTACGAACACCCAGCCATATATAGTTCTAAAATGAATCCCCTCCATACGATCGTCCAAATGCTGAAACGGAATTCGTAGTTGCCCAGTCATCTCTTCAACAATACGTGTTTTCTAGAACAAAAAAACACCCCTTTTATCCTGCGCTCTAATCACTTGGCCTACTTACACTTCAGATCATTTGTATACATTGGCCAGCTGCGTTTGTCTCGCAATTTACATAATTATAAGTCCAAAATTTCATGGTGTTGCATTTTCTATGTCGGGTAGTGTAATTGCACTTAATGTGATACGGCAGTAATAAACGGCAGTAATAAACGGCCAGACAGACAGACCGACAGAATGAACAAAGTCATAAACTCTTTTCACCTATGTTGTAAAGTGTTAAAAACATGTCTCGGATAAAAAAAATTATATTTAATTAAAGTCTGGGTTTATAAAATTATATTTTTACTTTCCTTATATACAAAATGTATAAGGAAAGTATTATGACGGGAACGAAAATTCGAATTCGAGTTTTCAACGGGCGAGCACGTTTAAAGCATTCCTAATCACGAATCAAACATTTTTGAAATGATGTGTGTGTGTGTGTGTGTGTGAAAATATGTGTGAGTGTGTTTGTCACTGAGTCTGTGGAGACGATAATTGACGAACGAATGGACCGATTCGGATGAAATTTGGTACAAGAATCACAATCCGTAAACACTGGAAGCCTATTGTTTTCATACGCAATCGAATATTCAGAACCGCCTAAATTTTTGAGTGAAATTTTGAAAAAATGGTCAAAAAATCAAAACCGCTAATAAAGTTTCGCAAATAGTCATTTCATATGTAATTTTTCATTAGGAAACGATTGACATACATTTTAGAACGCTACCATGAACCGTTCTCGAGATATTGCACATTTTTCAAAAAAATTATCAAAAAGTCATATAAAATAAAAAAAAATATTTCCTATTGAGAAACATGTTCTCTTTTCATATGTAATACCATGCGATAAATTTGGTGACATCATTATCGTGCATCTAGCTTGTTCCATTCATGAAAAATTAACTTTGAGTAATACTTTTGTATTTGAACGCCAATAGTCATTTATCTTTTGTAAGAATAACTTATTTCTTCGTCCATAACGCTTGGCGAGATTTTGGCGAAATTTCATTACCATTTTTTACCAAATTTCATGGGCGTAGGACTCTTAGATTTCCCGCTACAGACTGCAGAGGCAGATAGACACACACACAGAGAGACATACATATCTTCTTTTATTAAGGAAGATACTAATCAACGAATCACTCATGATCAAAAGTAGACCTGACTTAAAATATTTAAAAATTAATGATCATGTGTTATATGCAGGTCATGTGATGCATAAAAAACATTTAAACAAGAAAGATCAATCATGCATAAAACATTGATTATGAAACACTTTTCAACTTCAATGCAATTTTATTTAAACATCTCTGAAGTGCGATACATTCCTCGGTAATATTTTTTAAATTATCACAATATTACATTAATTTATTATATCTGAAAACTTCATCGAAAACAAATGAAATTTATTTAAATGACGTCATCGGAATATATCACGCCTGGCTCTCACTATAAGAGCAGCATTTCATTCATAAACGTTTTTCCATTTCTTTCATTCATCACAATACTATAATAATTTATTTTATTTAAAAACTTAAGACCATGGAGGTACAAGTAATTAAACTCTATGTTTAAAACTTCATCGAAAAAATCGTCCTTCTCTCTGTAAAATCAATGAATATTTCATTCATATCAGCTATATTGCAGACTCCATGAGCTAAATAATTTTACGTTAAAGAAATGCAGCAATTCTTATACAACTTATTCTACATCTTTTGATATTTACATTCTCAATAAGTGAAAATTAGACTTCGTTGTAGAAATAATCAAAGTTGAATGATCATTTAAACTCAAATGTATTGCAATTGCTTTGTTTCAATATGTAGATGTACAGAATTTAGGCAAAAATAAAGCGGTTTTAGGACCCATGCAACACTAAATATGAATTAGAAAGAAGTTTAAAAATCACGATTTTGACACAAGATGGATGCCATATTTTATTTTGAAGTGGGCCTGCTCTGTTCAAATAATGGTCAAGTTATCGCCTCATATGAAGGGTGTGATTATTATTTTAATTTTTATTTAAAAAATTACTGAATATATTTTGCTGAAATTTTTTTTATATATTTTATGGGATAATTTTAATATTTCCTAAAACTTTCAAAGCAATTTATGAATTTTAAATCCGTTTAAAAAATGTTTGAAAAATTGGGTCCCTTAGGGTTCAATGTATTTCATTTTTTCAATCTGGGTTCAATCCAAAACTAATTGGGTGATATTTTTAATTTATATTCCCGTAGGTCCCACGGACCGTCTGAACAACATACTAAAATTTCATTTTGATAAAGTCATTTTTACAGCAGTTATCTTGCTAACAGAAAGACAGACAGACAGACAGAATGAACAAAGTCATACACACTTTTCAACTTTGTTGTAAAATTTTAGAAATGTGTTAAAGAATGGTGTAATTTCATAGTCGTATCATTTTCTATGCGAATGACGTGGCTGTTTTTGGAAGACGAAATGTAATTGGATTGGAATGGGGATTAGATAGAGTAGGTGTGTGATAAATAAATAATATTACCATCTATACGTGTTTCAATTGATTCTTTTATCAATTTCGGAATAGTATGACAGACATAAAAGTTTAAAATCAATAGGGTTCCACTATTTACTAAATGTAATATTTGTACCAAATATCGTTCAAAACGCGCCATTCGTTCGTCAAATATCGCATTCACACACGTACACACACACACACACACTAACTCACATACACACAGACATCACGTAAGAAACATTCGATTCGAGTTCAGGGAGACTTGGAACGCGTTCTTCCGTCGAAAACTCGGATTCGGAATTTCGATCCAGTCACAATACTTTTCCTATATATTATACTACGTATGTAGGTAATATAAAACCATTCAAAATTCGAATTTGAAAACGTTCTCGAGTTTTTGGTGATTCAATTTCGGCAGCATTTTTAAATTATTAATAAAATATCTGATCTGCGCAGCACAAGACTTTCTCTACATAATGCAATGACTTTACTTCTTTCACAGAGAAATAATGATATACAAGATCCACTGCACAATGTGTATGGTATTGAAACAATAAAATTAAATTTTAGCTTTTTTGTAGTTAAAATACAGTGGCTTTCATGTGCTAAATCATCAAACTACAATGGATATTTAATTTGTATTCCACGAAAAAAAATGGCTATTGAACAATTCTTTAGTGATAAAATACAAAACTGTCTCAAAAAAGTAACTTTTTTCATGAAATCACGAATATGACTAGCTAGATCTATTAGTGGGATCCTAACTGATTTATTGCATAATTTTGCACTGAAAAGTGAACATACCTGATGGTACTTACTTCTTTAATTTTATATAATTGTTTATATATTAATTTGAAAAATGCATTTTGAAAATTCAGGGAGCTTTTGAACATCCAATTGCGTTTAAAATCAATATGCTTCTAGTATTCAAATACTGTAATAATCCTACCAAGTTTCGTTCAATACGCTTCATTCATTCATGGAATTATCAGATTCGCGATTAATAAAATAATTAAAATAACAAATTCGAATTTTTAAAAATATCGCTAAACGTATTGTCTGAGGTCCTGATGTTCTTCTGTACAGAATTTATCTCTACAGACGTCACAGGCTATCAGCGTCTTATGCAAGACAGTCATTCCACAATGCATTCTTGAAATGGAATATCTTTCTAATTATATTAAATTCTTAAAACAGTTTGTTTATAGTTGTATCAAGCATTTAACGTTTTAGTACATTTTCTTTTAAGAAACGCTGAATACTATGAAGTATTTCAATTTAGTTTTACTTCAAATCATATATGGAAAGTCAGAATGCTAAATTTCTGTAAACCTGTGTAAAAATGTAATTCATACATATATTCAATATTTGTATAATCATCCTAAACTAATCTTCCATTTTCCAGATAATTTAACCACCTGTTTCAGATGTGTTGCGTTATCATATTTGATTTAGTCATCATATCATCATATTTTAAAGATAAATTAACAATAACTTAAAGGTCAAGTAACCAGTATAACATACATTAATCCCAAGGTCCTGATGTTCTTCTGTACAGAATTTATCTCTACAGACGTCACAGGTTATCAACGTCTTATGCAAGACAGTCATTCCACAATGCATTCTTGATATGGACTATCTTTCCAATTATATTAAATTCTTAAAACGTTTTGTTTATAGTTATATCAAGAATTTAAAATTTTAGTACATTTTCTTTTAAGAAACGCTGAATACTATGAAGTATTTTAATTTAGTTTTATTTCAAAACATATATGGAACGTCAAAATGCTAAATTTCTGTAAACTTGTGTAAAAATGTAATTCATACATATATTCAATATTTGCATATTCATCCTAAACTAATCTTCCATTTTCCAGATAATTTAACAACCTGTTTCAGAAGTGTTGCGTTATCATACTTGATTTAGTCATCATATTTTAAAGATAAAATAACAATAACTTAAAGGTTAAGTAACCAGTTTAACATACATTAATCCGATTGAGACCTGTTTCAGTAACTACTTTAACACTCCATCACTGTCAAAAGAGTGGATTTAAAGTCATGCAATGCTTAAGAAGTTCAGATTTGAGGGACTAACAGAGTTGATCACTTAAGAGTTCTCTGTCATTTAATATGTAATCTGCACTTACTCTAAAATGAGAAATTATGCAATTCGAAACATATATTGAACGTTAAAATTCACAATTTGCAAATGTATTTGCAATGTAATGTATGCAAATATATAATCTATCAATGATCTATAAACTTTTTGCCTTTGATGACATTTTTTGGAAAAAGTTAGAAGTCGAATTTTCGATTTGGCTAAATCCTCTTACTGTAGCATACTTATAGCATCGATTAAATTTAACAAAGTCTAAGGGTGGAAAATTCCTTTCAGAGACCCTGTAAAACCATTCGGAGAAGTTGAAAGCTGAATCTTTGTACACTACCATGTGAATTTTACGGAAGAAGATTTTGGAATTCTCCCCCAAGGGCGAACAAAAGGGGTGCATCGAATAGCCATTCCAAACCCTCCAGAACTCCTCCGGTGACGTAAAACGCTGAAACTTTGGACATATGGTGTAAACCACGACATAACCTTAACTGAACCAATTTTCGATTAATAAATAATATTTCGAACTGCACAAAAGAAAATTTACTAAAAACAAGTTAATTTAATTAACATAAACCTAAAGTCAATTAACTTCAAAGTTAACTTCATTTTCAGGAGGATAAGTTTATCTGTTTGAGGCTTGCTTCAATACGTGTTCCTTTTTCCCATTGATAATTTAATCAAGTATTTTTAAAAATGGCACATTATCATGCATTCACTTGATTAAGTCATCATATTTTAAAGATAAATTAACACTAACTTAAGCAATAACTAGGCCCCCTAATATATATTACCCCCTACCCCCCATGAGACCTGTTTCCGAAACTGCTTTAACATTCCATCACTGTCAAAAGAGTGGATTTAAAGTCATGCAATGTTTAACAAGTTGAGATTCGACGATAACTAACCGAGCTGATCATTTATGAATTCCCTGTCATTTAATACGAAAACTTCACGCAGAGGATGATGAGTAATTATGCAAATTAGGCTTTAAAAGTGACATAAATTCGTAGTTTGAGAGTGACGGTAAATGAATTGAGTTGGCGGCCAGAAATTTATCGCTGTGAAGTAGATATAATAGATTTGAATTATACTTCACAATGCCTTCCAATTAATATCCCATGAATATAGGGTGTCGTGATAATCTTTTCCGTTGGATGAAATTTTAGAATTGCAGGTTTAAAATGCCCATTTAAAAATACATAAATACGGATACTATATACATTCCAATGACATTGCATGGGAATGTATGTATACACTTTGTAAATAACATTGCTGTCACAACCGTTTATCGAATCCTGGATATACCAAATGACCAGCCAACGCTTTACCGTTGAGCTACTGGGACAGAATTATGTAGCTGGCCGGACAACCTTTGCGGTTTATGCCCATTATCGACCAGCCACAAGGGGTTTCCAAATCTCCGATCCAGCGGAGCCGCAGCCAGGTCGCTGGCTTGACGGAACCATTCTCCGGGTAGGGTCCGAATGAACGTCCATCAAGCTCGACACCAGCCACTGGTCAGCCTTTGGCTCAGGCCATGAACAGGCACAGACCATGAGCGCGACCATCTGGAAGAGTCGGGACCCTACCGATTCAATGGTTCGTCGGCCACTTCATCGTCAGCAGGGTAACCCGATTGATTTTCCCCCAGCAGACGGAGGACCAGAGGTACAGAGCTAAGATCCGTTCACCGCAAGCAATGGTTGCGCCGATCCCTGGGTGGGTGGGGGTGGAGCTACTGGGACAAAATTGCAAGCTCTTATTATCGAAGTGGACTCTGTATCCTCCATTCTCTAATGTCAGACTGGCGTGCAACTCACAACCTGAATGACAGCCTCGTGTTATTTTTCCTTCAGGTTGTTTTGCCTCCTGATGATATTGCTTTATCTTCCAGGTTAGCGTCGTGTTGGTTGTTGTCCTCTCGATTCGAAATCGGCGCTTAATATCCCAGAGCCCACCTAATCCGTGCTAGCCGTACTAGCGTCTCTTTCAGACTTCCGACACCTTTGCACTAACCTAGAGGGTTGATTTGTTCGGACGCCATTGTAAAGAACCTTGCTGTTCGAACCGGGAATTAAGTTCTGGAACTTCGAACTGTCCTGCCGCATCTCTACCGTTGAGCTACTGGGACAAATTGCAAGCTTTTATTGTCGAAGTGGACTCTGCATTTTTAAGTCAATCTTCAGTAAAATAACGATGTCTGATCGTTTAAAGCAATTACAGCGGTCATAGCAGAGACTTAAAAATCTGATGTGGGCAACACATGACTTTCTTTGCAGACATATCCACATTAACTTTATTTTTATTACATTTAATTCACTTTTAATTCAATGTTCGTGCTCATTTGCTAACTGGACTTATTTTCAAAGGTAGCGTAGATAAAATACGCAAATTCTAAAATATCTCGAAACCGGCTAGTCCTAGTGTAACGGGATTGGTCTTATTCTTTTCTTTGATAAATTTTACGTGTAAAACAAGCATTTAATGGATATATTTGAGCATGCGTAGTTTTTTTATTTTAGATTTTGACGATTTTTGTGGGCCATTTTACAGAAAAGCAGGTTACTTTTCTTTTCCGAATCGTACCAAAATCTAATTAGCACCGGGATGACCCACAAGAGACATATCTACCGAATTTAGTGAAATTCGGTCTATTAGTTTTTCAGCTAGAGTGGATACAAGCTTTTGGGGGCCATTTCGCAAAAAAGCGGGGTCTTTTATCACGAATCGTACCCTAAAATAATCAGCACCAAATTCGCCTACAGGTGACTTACCTACCAACTTTTATGAAATTCGGTCCATTAGTTTTTTAGTTAGAGTGGATTCAAAATCTGCACAGACAGACAAACACATATACACACAGACGTCACGCTAAAAATAGTTTTTTCGTATTCAGGACGTCTCGAAAAGTGTAGATCCGTCGAAGACTCGGGTTGCAATTTTCGACATGATTCCAATACTTTCCCTATACATTACCATGTATTGCAGGGAAAGTAAAAATACGATGGTTTACTCGAAAAAATTTACAAAGTTATAAAACATTGCATATTTAGTAGGAATATCACCAGAAACGCACGAAACTCGTATATGGAAAGCAATAAATACCTGTCAAACAGTCGTATCATCAGGGATTGTAAAATGATGCTTGTCAAAGTACGCGGACATACTTATTTATTGATTTTCGAATTCAAATCGGCATTATTGCTAATAGAGGGTATTTTAAACACGTTATACTGTAGATTTCTGTGCACGAAAGTGTTGTTTCTTCAACATTCCTGAACAGGACAGAAATTTGTCAATATCCGTATTGAGCCAAATACATGTCATGTGCAACAGTTTTATTATCGGTTCCTACTTAGGAGGCAATACTCACAACTTTGCAATTGTGACCCTCGTCAACCTATATTGACGAGTTCCTATTTAATTCTTCAATTCTCCGAAAAAAGGTAATCACTTTTATTCGGCATAGCATTGGAAACTTTAATAGATATATATATAACGCGTATATTCATGGACATATTAAGACTCCAACAATTTTCTTCCCTAACTTCGCCAAAATCAGCGAGAAAGACTGAACCATTAAAGACGTTAAAGGTTGCCATTTAAGAGCAATCGTGGAGTAATGGCAAGTGCTGTGTTGACGCAGAATTCCTTTAGTAAATTGGGAAATTAATTGTATTATTGTTTTTATGCTGTGATTTCGTTCTAACCAAATTTGCTTCTGTGTATGTGTGGTCGTAAATTAGAGTGGATTTTATGACTGGTGATTCTTATTGTGAACTAGCAATATTCCCGTTCTTCGTACGAAATGTAAAATGTAAAGAAAATTAAGATTCACAATTACATGCAAATTCTTATAGAATTCTAAATGATATTCAAAACTGTTTTTTAAATATTTATTTTAATTCTTCTGAATTGTTTAAGAATATTTGTTATCCTGGTCCCGTTTGTAAACAAATTTGTGAAAAATATGAAATTAGATCAATATATGCCAAAATGAAAGCACTAAAACGGTTTTAGAAGTTATACCAGAACTACTTTTATTCTGTTTCGGCTAACCACAATACATGAGTTAAACACGATATATGAGTTTGAAAAGCCTGTCAGATGACGTAAGAAATTGAAAATGCCATACTTATCCCGTAATCTTTGTTGCTGTTGTTTCTGATGACCTCCTGTAATCGAATCATAGCCGACACAGGACCAGTGACACAGGAAAGAACGAACAAAACAATACAAGAGAACAAAGTTTATTACGGACAAGCATCACTGACGAAGGTCAAAGGGGATGAAGCTTCACATTGTAGATGAGGACCCAGTAGGCGGAAGACTGACTTTACCTCGATATACAACCATGCCTTACAATCATGCCTTACAACCTCGATATACAACCATGCCTTGGGGAGCGGTAGCCCATTGGTTAGCGCGCTGGAGTTGCACTCGGTAGGCCCGGGTTCGATTCCAGCCACTGCCAAAACTGCCGCCGTGTTCAAGCGGAGTACGATCACGTTAAACATGTGGGTCCGTAAGTCCTTCCGCGAGGTTGGTGGTAGGGGAAGGAGGGTACGGTCCCTGTGGATGCCTCCCCCACTGGGTTCCGGTCTAAATTGGGTGGCACTTCCCGGCCGTCCAAACAGTTACCTTACACCTTTCTGGTAGGTCGGACGGTCTGGGTAACAACAACAACAACCATGCCTTACTCGGGATTCGGACCCGAGCCCACCGGGCAGCAGCCGACGACGCTATCCACTTCACCGCCTGGGCGGCTCCCGCAAACTTTAAACACAAATACCTTAATTTACGTAATCCAATCAAACATGCAATTCCTATAATATGTATATTTATATGCATTTTCTTGTTATTTAAATCGAAAAGATTTCATAAAATCGTATGTTGTATAAATGCATTGGATTTAATTCCATTGCTAAGCGACATAATATATATTTCTTCAAATAAATTGGCGATAAAAATATCGGCTTCATAATGTTATCCCAGGTTCGTTTATTATTAATATATCGATAACACTGGTCCTAGACACACGAAATGATGACTAAATTTTAAGTGGGATTCGGCTACACCGAAATTTCAATTTCGATAGAGGCATTCTTCCGCAATGATGAGACAAATGATAACACAAATAGACAGATTTTCAATTTTATTTATATACATATAAATTCGGAAATGTGCGATGTATTTAAAGCGGGGAATACGCTCGTGATGTCATGGAAGTGAAATGGAAGTTTACTGACATTTACTTATAGGAACCCAGCATATTTTGGTATACTATTAGTCATGCAAAAATTTGCATAATCTGCTGTCTAAATTATTCTGAAATTAAAATATTTAGTTAGTGATAATTGTTGGCAATTGATTAAAAGCATCCATTATGTAAATTACTATATACGTACTCTTCTGGCCCTGGAGCACAACGAGACACAAATTGTTGGTATGTGAGCATATAGACGTTTAGTATGCAGCCTTCATCTTGTAACACTGGTCAATATCAGCCTTCCTGTAGATGTATGAACAAGTCAAGATTGTTAAGATTGTATAACCACTCGCCGAATAAATCTCCCCAATAAAACTATGTAACAGTCTTTGTAAGATATTGTAATCCTAGGGCGTCCCACAATTCTTCTGGGGACTAATGCACTTGTTTGGTATTGTGTTCATAAGTGAAATAAAATTGAATTGTGGATGTCATAAGGTAAAATTGTCCTTATCAAAATTATCACTATAGGACTTACCTATTACTTAATTACTTTAATATTTACTTTCGTATATATACATGTAGAGAGATCTTGATTATTAAATTTAATCCTGCATCCTTCTGGACACATATATCTTTAACAACATTTAATCAACACATACATTTTACAACATATAATTTATAAGACACATATATTTAGAACACATTAATTACTATTATTTACCGAAAATCTGAGTAGTTCATTTAGTTTCAATACACGAGCTCGTTATTGCGATAGGTTCGTACGACCTTATTATTAATTACACGATAGGTACTATGAATTGTGTGCCTTCCTTAATCGTAATAGCAGATGAAACATATCCATACCTTCTGTTTGCTTGTACCTCGATAATTGATGTAGCCAACACTATATTGGAAGCCTGCGTATAATATTTTAATACGCCATTATTTCACTGTGCTCATTTTTCGCTCACACATCGCAATTTTTGCCGATCCGCGTATCTTTGCGCGATCGCAGGAGATAATTTTTGAATACTACTGAAAAAAAACATCAGGTGCGGCTAGGACGCTGTCGAAATTGAAACTCGTGGAAACTTCTAGAACATTCTCGAAAACACATTTTCTTTTCACCTTGTAGTGTCATACCTCGTCTTTTTATTGGTTGTTGTGATGGAGGGGATGCGCGCTGCTTATTTATGATTGGGTTGCCATTGGTTCCATCTGCAGCATTTAAATAGGTCATTATTTTGGTTGGCATCCGTAATTGAAATTACAAAATGTCGTGCACGCCGTACGACAGTGGACACAATAGAAATTCGCTACCTCCTTAAAGTATTGTTCAGCTTCCAGTCTCCCAAAAGCACGCCATACTTGCGAATTGTCCACGTATTCTCAAGGCCATTCTAAAGATGGCAATTCAAACATTCGGCAGGAAATGTTTTTGTTGAAATGAAAGCAATAGACACAAACGAATCATTTTTACCGAACGTCTAATTTGGACATGTATAGAAAAGCGAATCGCTTTTCGAAACATGTTTTATATTCGACGCCAGTGGTCTTCAACCTCATTTGAACCACATATTTGAATCAGTTAGAGGCTTTTGGGGCCACATATGAGAAAACACGCATCACCGTAAGCGGAAGAAAAAACGTGATGCTGTGTATTCTCGAAATAGCTCCATGTTGTATTTTTACTTTCCCTGCAATACATTGTAAAGTACAGGGAAAGTACTGGAATTGTCTCGATCATCGCAACTCGAATTTTCGACGGCCCTACACGTTTTGTGACCTCTAGAACACGAAAACATTATTGTTTGCTTGACGTCTGTGTGGTTGACTGTGTGTCTATCTGACTGTGCCATGCACCGGGTGGTCAGAATTAAAACACCCCTACTCTGAGCTCTCTATACATCGAACTACTCAGTGTAAAGGCTCCAAAATTGTTGAACCTACTATTCAAGACATGGGGAAAAGGATTACGCGAAAAACAAAATTAGTTCCAGAAACACCGATAGGTGGCGCTGTACAACTGGAAAATATGCTGAAAAGACACAAAATAATCACAAAAAAACAATCACATGCAATATGGAATTTTTCCTTTTTAATTTCTTTTGCTGATATGAAAAAAAAGAAGATAAAAAAGTGAAGAAACCTAGACTGTCATTGTAACTGCAATTTCGCACTGTAAGCACAAAAATTTGCATAAACCCTTGGTTTGTAGCTACTATGTTCTGGGCATAATAAGGGGATAAAACTGGGAAATTTTCAATTTTATCAGCAATGGCTGTCACACAGCCAGAACGCGCTTTGCTTGTGAAGCTGTTTTATGAAAACAAAGGACATGCTGCAGCTGCACTTCGAGAGTTTCGTAGACTTAAGAATTTGAGCAAAAGACCATTACTTCCACAAGTTCTCAGGAGAATTATCGCTCGATTCGAGAAAATTGGAAATCTTGGAGTTCCGCCGGGTCGAGGACGCACATCGACTCGTTCAGATGTCGTTGACGATGTTGCCACCGCTATTGTTGAACAATCAATGGATAGCGTTATAGGATGTAGTAGTGCACGTTGAGTGTCACGGCACTTGGGTGTTCCCTACAGCACAGTGCGGAACATAGTGCATTTTTTCCCGTGCAAAATTAGTCACAATCTCCACTTGCTGACCATCGACAGGGAGAAGCGATTGATCTTTGTATTGGCATTTCCGGCTAGAGTTCAAGTGGATGCATCGTGGCCATGGCAGATTCTATGGAGCGATGAAGCGCATTTCCATATAAGTGCAACAGTCAACACCCCATAACTGTCGCATTTGGGACACGGAAAATCCTCGTACCTTCCAAGATTTTCCACTTCACTCACCGAAAGTTACAGTCTGGTGTAGATTCACAGCCATATACATTCGTGGACCTTTCTTTTTCGAAGAGGCTACTCCCAATGGCCCTGTGACATGCACCGTGACGGCCAGGAGGTATAATAACATGCTCGAAAATTTTGTTGTACCCCAACTGCAACAGCACCAATGTCTTGATTCAATTACCTTTATGCAAGATGGAGCGCCCCCACACATTGGACTCTGTGTACAGCAGTTTCATCGGCAACATTTTACTAATTGTAGAGTAATTAGTCGTGCGTTTCCGACAACCTGGCCATCTCGTTCTCTAGATCTTAATCCCTGTGATTTTTGGCTGTGGGGATACTTAAAAAATCTCGTTTATCGAGGCCGTCTTCTAACCTTGGCAGATTTGAAAGACAGTATCACTCTGCATGTGAGAAGCATCTCAATCGACCAATTACGATCCGCAGTTGAACAAGCTGTCCACAGACTGCAGATTTTACATCTTGAAGAAGGAAACATATTGAGCAGCATTCTCTGCAACGATAAGATCCTTGTTATATGAATGTTTGATACGTTCGAATAAAATGTGTTACAAATGTGTATTTTGAGTCTTTTTAGCATATCTTTTGCTGTACAGCGCCACCTATCGGTGTTTCTGGAACTAATTTTTTTTCGCGCAATCCCTTTCCCCATGTCTTGAATAGTAGGTTCAACAATTTTGGAGCCTTTACACTGAGTAAGTAGCTCGATGTATAGAGAGCTCAGAATATAGGTGCTTTAATTCTGTCCACCCGGTATGTATCCACTCTAACTCAAAAACTAATGGACCAAATTCCATAAAATTTGGTAGATAATTCACACCTGGGTTACCCTGGTGCTGATTCTATTTTGGTCGGATTCGGTAAAAAAGAACCTGTATTTTTTTGTGAAATGGTCCGCAAAAATCGCATGTATCCACTCTAACTCAAAAATAATTAATTGCCCAAATTTTATAAAATTTGGTAGTCAAGCCACATGGCTGATAAGATGTTAATACGATTCGTAAAAGGGAAACCTGCATTTTTTTGTTGCAAAGTGGCAAGCAAATCTTAAATATCCGATCTAAAATAAAATACTACATATGGTTAAATCTATCGATTGAATGCCTCTTTTATACGTAATTTTTAACGGCAAAAGGAATAAGATCAGCCCCACAGACCATTATCGAGATATATTGATTTTTAATTAGACGTTTTCCATTGTAGTTAAAAAACTATTACATTTCTTAAAACTTTCCAGTTAGGTCTCTTAATGCAGATTAGATATTTATATGATTCGGAAAAATATCACTTACTGTATGTATGAAATGGCCCTCAAAGATGAAAATTTGAAATAAATGATTAAATTTGTTGAAATATATTAATAAGTATTTGTTCTTCAGGTACATTTTGACAACTAAGTGAATGAGACTGACTCCATGACTGTAGGATGATCCGTTCTTGTGATATTTTAGTTTTTTAAGAATTTTTAGGACCTGAAGAATTTCAAGTGAATTAAATTACCAAATGAAACGAAGTTGCTGTAAAAAAGCAAATTGGATAAAATATCAGAAAAGTACGTATGTTATATTTTGCAATTAAAATCAATTTAATGGTTAATGAAATAAAAAATAACAAAATATATTTAAATCTGTAGCGAAAGTCATGTGCTGCTTGCTCACGTCAGAATGTTACACATTTGTTACGTCATTAAAATTTTTCTGCTCATTGCAAGTAGCTGCGCCCTCTATTTAGCACAGCGTGCTCGATATGAAATAAAATGTCTCTCAAACCGAGAACAACGGAAAATTTTTCACTTTATACAAAATATCATTTAAATTTTTCTGGTGAATATTTAGGGTCAACATAAATAAAAATATTTCATTTTATTTTTTTAGCAATTCCATATTCTGTGGGGAGATTGAATATTGTTTGTTCTCTATTTAGGGCTTAATGAATAACTGACCAAATGTCGACCGGTCAATAAAATTGACCCATGCATAATTAAAATAAAATGAAAATTTAAACTTGATATAGCAGTATTTTTGTCAATGCGAAATGCACACCATAAAGTTATTTTAATTTTTGAAATTATCCCTGGTCACTTTCGTACTGACACCCCTTGTTTATATTTATTAAGGATAAAAACTATTTCAATAATTTTAATAAATTATGCTCAAAAGTTAAACATAACAGGTAAAATTAGTATTTCTCACTCTAATTTCATAATTTGAAACTAATTAGTACGTTCACTACTAAATTGAAAATTGGGTAATATTATGACGGGAATATTAAGCCCTATTTTGAAATGAATTTATTGTTTTATTTTTTTCATGAAATTACGAAAACCTGGTTTGAGACTATTTTTTTAGTAAGGAAGTAGGACTCAGTAAGGTAGTAGAGGAGTCAAAGTAATTAAAATGTATTTTAATATTGCATATTTTGGAGATTTTATATTCTATTGATTCTTGCATTAAGTTTATCTATGAAATGGAAATAAACAATCGTGAATCGTCTTGCATGTTTGGATGCCTTGTTCATCAGCAAAGATGATACATTTCTCAATACGGTCTTTCGTAATACTTTTACGGTCTTTCAACCTCCACATGAAAATGTTTGCCGTCCGCGAAACCAAAAAATGGCTGCTGTCTATTCTTTTGCCTATCATTATTTGGACTTTTGTTCAACAACGGATTTGCTGAATTCAAAGACCATTTATTTAAAAGCTGTCGCTGTCGATCGTGACTTCCCTCCCAATATTATTGATCGTGCGATTCAAAAATTTTCTAAACCTTTCTCCAAACTAACTTCTGAAAAAGATTTTAATAACACTCTCATTTTGCTATTTTTTCAGCACATTGCTAAAATATTTTAAAAATTCGAATTCAGTGCTTAAATTCAGTCTTAAGTGCAGAATTGCTTAAATGTTCTACTAAACTCAGATTTCTTAATGATCGTTTAAAAATTCCTAATAGTCGGGGATATTTACAGTATTTTTTGCCAGTGTAATTTTTTTATACTGGTCACAGTAAACATGCTTTAAAATTTCGTATTAAGGAACATAAAAACTATGTTAAAAACAGGATTTTAATAAATCTTCAGATGCTCAACATTGCTATCAATTTGACCACCGTTATGTGTTTTCTTCAGCAAGGATCATACAAAAATGCATGTCGTCCTATGATCTTGACTTCTTTGAAGCCTTCTATAGTTCCAGTAATTTAGTTCATGACATATCCAGTGCTACATTTTCGTTCGTGGTCTGTGTGTTCGTTCTAATGTGTTGTTTAAACCTTTTTTCGTCTTCTTGGGTCCCATTTATTCTTATTCTAACTCGTCTCTCTTGTCTAGACATTTCTGTTGAGTTTGGGCGCAATCCAATCTTGTGTGTTACTTATCATTTAGGATTGGCTGGACTGTTCTTCCAGCTGCTTTCTGATTTGTTCTTTCTTAATCCAGATCTTGGGTATGCCCGGGTTCTATCCCCGTCACTGCCATAACAGCAGCCGTGTTCACGCCAAGTACGATCACGTTAAACATGTGGGTTCGTAAGTCCTTCCGAGAGGTTGGTGGTAGGGAAAGAAGGGTACAGTCCTTATGGATGCCTTTCCCACTGGGTTTCGGTATAAATCGGGTTGCACTTACCGGCCGTCCAAAGAGATACCTTATACCTTTCTGGTAGATCGGATGGTCTGGGTCGAAGAAGAAGGAGGTCTTGGGTATCTAATCCGCCCTACTTCTTTCTTTCGCACCTGTTCCTCATTTTGATTTCGGGTTTGTAGGTTCTCTTGTACTGACGAAGGGGATGCAGCGCGTCCTCGAAACAGCTGTATGCGGCATTATTGTAATATTTGTGTTTTTAGAACTTTACCACATAGTATGTTCACATTTCATTCATACATATACCATGTATGAATGAAATATTTACTGTTATTACATAGAGAACCATATGATTTATATTTCGATGACGTCATTTGAATAAAGTTTATTTTTCGATGACGTTTTTAGGTTTCAAGTAAAGTAAATGATCATAGTTCTGTAATAATTAAAAAAATATCACTGCTGAATGTATCGCATTTTGCATTTCAGTCGGAAAGTGTTTCATAATCAATGCTTTATGTATGATTGATCTTCCTGTTATACATTGCTCTAGATTTTCTTATCCGTTGAACAAAGCTTATTGTACTTATTAATCCGTTTTGCTCTGTGATTCAAATTAGACAATTAAGGTCTATTTTTTTTAATATCTAGAAAATCTTGAGACCTTATTGAGAGGATGCTTTCATTTCGCTAATAGTGTTCGCAAAAAATCACCTGTTTCATTGTTGTGAAATGCAGACATATTTACGTTGGTATTTCATTATCAGCAAAATAACGACATAAGCAATGTAAAGAGATGTGTTAGAAGTGTAATAAATACATTTCAAATCAAAAACTTGCCAAATGCATTGCAAAATGTACTTGCAAAGTGCATTTCAAATACACACGCACACTTAACATAACAATCGTCGGTGTCTACTGGAGAGTAAATATTGGAGCTCAGGATAATTCGGTCTGCTTCATGCCCACAGTATTCTAATATAGTAGACATACAATGTAATATACAATATCCTAATATACAATATACCTGAAATATTTATATAGATACACCATATAACATTGTATCAAATATTTAGATCTAAAGGGCTGAACGCTAAACATTCGGCGGCAGGTAGTTAGATATTATAACTTGTGGGAGAGTAACGTATGGGAGGAGAGTTTTTATCCATCGTGTTTATCCGTTTATGTTTGCAACTATAGGGCAACTCCTATTAAGATATTTTTTGCCTTTTCTATCAAAAAATAGTATATATCAATAATAAAAGTAATTAATAGTAAAAATTATGTCAACTATTTTCTTTGTAATGACGAAATGTCAGTGGAGTTTTTACAATGCACATTCAAACATATTACAAATCAGACTAAAACAAAGTATTTAAATAGTTCTAATGTTAAAGAAAACTATATTTCTGATATTTTAAATGAAATAAAAACTTTATGAAATAAAATCGTGTTTTATTGTCTCTTTGTTTTATAATCCATTTTCCGCAAATGCATTCGAAGTTATAAAGGAAATCTTTACTAAGTGCAATTCTTTTGTCTCTTAAAAGTAGCCTCCAAATTAGTTTTGTTCTATAGAATTCATTTAGTTAGAATTTGTGGCTTACAGTTGATAAAAAAGTAAGATATTTTCAAAGCTGTAATTCGCAGAAAAATGTCGTAAGTTTTATAAAATTTGTTTATAACATTTTTTTTACAAAATATTCACGTAAATTTTTATTGTAAAAGCAGCAGTTTACCCGTTCTTCTTACGCAATATAATGCCAGAAAACTTCAAATTTACGATTAAGTGAAAAATCTTATAGTATTATAAATCACATTGTTATTCAAAACGTTCTAAGAAAATATTTTATTTTGTTCTCCTAGAAAGAAGTACAAGAACATCTGTTCCCGCTATACAGCAGATCTGAAGAGTAAAATATCCTGGTTCTGTTTGAATACAAATTTTCAAAAAATATTAAATTTGATAAGTATATGCCAAAATGAAAGCACTAAAATGGGTTTAACAATTGGCTAAATTTTACAAGTTTAGAAAGTTTTTGCCACAATAAAACAGCTCTCTTAAATTATAATCTAGTCAAAAATGTATTTCTATAAAACAAATTATATATACATATATATTTCTGAATTATTTAAATTGGAAATTATTTAATAATAATTGTATGCTGTATAAGCTCATTGCGTTTAATTCCCTTGCTTAGAAACATGGTATCAGTTCTCTCTAATAAATATGCAGAAAAAATAGCGTCTGCATCATGCTACCTCTATGGAGAGGAGTCTTTTCTTATTAATATCTCATAAACCCTTTGTCCAAGATACTCGTAGCCTAGACTAAATTTTAAATGGGGCTATTTAACAGTTACATATAAAATTTCATGTAATTCGATGCAGCCGTTCTCCCTGTGATGATGAGACGAACAAACAAAATCACTGACAGATTTGCATTTTTGTTTATATGGATAACAGAGGCATTCAGTCTTGGTATAAATGACATTCTGGGATAAGCCATTTATTAATTATCATTTTATGAAACACCATGTAAAGAATCATGCTGTAATATAGGATAAAAGCAAGAGGATAAAACTTAAAAATACATTAATTTAAGTTTTAACCTCTTGCACCCCTTTAGGAACAACGGAAATGAAAATGTTTGTTTTATAGGTCTATAATGACCGCTTATAAAATGCTCAATTGATTAACATATCATTTTTAACCGGTAGCTTAAAAATGAACGCATTAATGGCTAAAATATTTCATATTTTGCAATGATTTAATTTTAATTCAGTATTATACTAGGAAACGTTGGTATTTCTGATCATCTTACATAAGAAAAGATTATGTCTATCTACCTCTGTGGCCTGCAGAGAAAAACTGCATCTTTCGAAATTCAAAACAGAAGTATGCCGTCGTACTTAATTTCCAAAGTCGTGAGATGGAAAAATAATAATAGAACTTTTAACACATTAGTGTATTTTTTCCCTATAATTTGGATATTTTATATCCCACAGGTATCTGTAATTTGGTATACGTTCTATTACTATTTTTACATCTCCAGACTTCAACACTTCCGCTCGACAATGATATTTTAAGCCCCTCCTTTCTGACAGACTCTTCCTGTCTAATGGCGCCGATTTCAGAAAGCTTTCTTTATTGTTTTTTTTTTTCGAATCATTTGGATCTTTTATATACCGCAGGTGTCTATAATTTAGTAGAAGTTCTATTATTTTTTCCATCTCAAGGTTTTAACGCATTCCAAAGCAGTCTATCGGCCATCTTGGTCGCCATTAAAGTAAGAAATAAAATATCTCGAAAGCACGTCACCTGTGACGTTCGGATTTACGCACTTCTAATTTTTCGATTTTCGCACAACCGTTCCCTCAACAACAACATTTTAGGGCTAAACTTAAAATGTTGTGGCTGAATTTGTTGTCTGAGCGGTTTTGTTGTCCCAAATACTGTAGTGTAATAGGGGCCTTAAAGAAACGTTACCGAAAAAATAATAAAAACACTGCTTAACGAAAATAGAAACTATAGTTGCCAATTGCCAACAGCAAAATCAAACATTTCCTAAACTCGTATCGTTTTGAGAATTGAGTATTTTATTTTTGACGATATTTAAATATACGAAAATAAATTATATTTAAATATACGAAAATAATTTATATTTAAATATACGAAAATAAATTATATTTAAATATACGAAAATAAATACGCATTATAATTAAATCAATTCTGTTTGTATTTATCTTAATATATAAGAATATCAAAAAACGTGTCTGTAAAGAATCTCCAATTAACACGGTGAATGAATCACGGCAAATGAACGGGTTTAATTACAATCTCGGGTATATTTACAATCTCGGGTTTGTTTAACAATTTCTTTCCGCTCAGGTAGGGCAATTATCTATCTGCGAGGATGAACTTGGAAAAAAAAATTAACGCCACTTCAATTGCTTCAAAGATCATGACAAATCAAAAATGTTTTAGAATATTATTGAGGTAGATTCTAATCGATTCAACTTGCGAGAACGGAAGATATTTTC
The DNA here is from genome assembly GCA_951213105.1 of Amaurobius ferox. Lineage (NCBI taxonomy): Eukaryota > Metazoa > Arthropoda > Arachnida > Araneae > Amaurobiidae > Amaurobius > Amaurobius ferox. The sequence goes on from OX578152.1 coordinate 52,367,049, forward strand.
GGCAGATAGATGGCGGCAAATGTACAACGTTCCTATTTTGATTCTCAGGAGTGGATAATCCCGGAACCCGGAAGCGTTCCCGAGTGGATCGCCCTGGAAGCGTTCCCGTCAAACACACACTCTGCTTTATTATAAGTAGATACTTACAAAATATTTATTATTTTATATATATATATATATATATATATATATATATATATATATATATATATAATATATATATATATATATATTATTTACAATATATGATCAATTATAAGTTTATTTGAAATATTTTTGTAATTGGAATATCGACAAATAACTGTAAAATAAATAAATGTCGTTTCAGAACATTTTGAAAAACACTGTACATAAAACCGCCGTTTAATTAGCACAGTTAAGTTTATCACCTTCCCTTCAATTCATGATAATGTATTGGGACAGTATTGGAATCATGTCAAAAATCGCAACTCGGGTTTTTGACGGATCTACGCATTTTGGGAACTCTAGAACACGAAAACCTATTTTTAGCCTAACGTCTACGTGTGTATGCATGTGCTGAGTTTTTATCCACTCTAGCTCAAAAAACTAATTTTTCAAATTTCATAAAATTAGATAGGATAAAAGAACCCGCCTTTTTTTGCAAAAATTGCCTTTATCCACTCTAGCTGAAAATCTAATAGACCAAATTTCTCAAAATTTGGTAGATAAGTTACTTGTGGGTTACCCTGGTGCTGATTAGATTTTGGTACGATGCAGGAACCTGCCTTTTATGTGAAATAGTCCGCAAAAATAGTCAAAATTTTTAATAAAATACTGCGTATGCTCTAGTATATCAATTAAATAATTGTTTTATATGTAAGACTTGACGATGAAAGTAATACGACCAACCCCAGTACTCTATAACTAGCCATTCTCGAGATAATTTTATTTTTTCGCATTTCCTCCACACCAGTTCTAAACATAACTCGAGTTAGCAAATAGACGCGAAAATTGAATTAAAAGTGCAAATTCAGTGTAATTTGAAATTATTATGGGTGTGATTTTGGGCAATTAAATTCAATTTAATATTTTTTTATATATTTTGATTGAAGGTTAGAGAAATGAGGAAAAAAACACTCTCTCAGAGGAAAGAAAAGTTCAAAATATTAAAATATTGAAATTACTCTTACATATTCGTAATCTGGGCCATATTCTGGAAAAAAAAACAAGAAAAAATAGATTAAAACATAGATACTTTTTATCTATTTTAATCTATTATGTTTGGGAGCAAAAGCGTCCAAATTGTTTGCATGTTTCACAGCGTTCCGTTTATCCGCAAGAGAAAACCCAACTATAGATGGTATTCACATTAAAACATATATGATATATATTCATATTATAATGATATATATTCATAGGCGTATCATCTGTGTGACACACCTGATAGTAATTGGAAGACGAAGTGTAACTGCACTCGAAGTTATACGGTGATTAGATAGCGGAGGTGTGGCGTGAATAATCGATATTGTCATCTATAATCGTTTAAAATAATTCATACAATAATTTAGAAATGGTATGACAGATATAATATTTTTGTGTGTATTTATCAGCGGGTCATTATTATAGTGTTTTAGAAGAAATATAATACCGAATTTTGAATCTTAATTCCTATTTTTAAATAACTCTCAGAAAATAAATGTTCTTATTTTTTATTTAAAATAAAAATAATCTAAGTGCTTGCCACGGTACAGAAATAAAACTGTATTTAAATATCATGATCATGTGTTATACGTAGATCATGCGGTGCATAAAACAAAGTGTAAAAGATCTGTGCAGCAATGATTAATATTCATAGTCGTATAATTTTCTTGTGACAGTTATTTTAAGATGAAATGTAATTTCACTCAATGTAATACGGTGAAAAGATACGTGGGTCGTGGATAATCGATATTGTCATCTACACGCATTTAAAGGAATTCTTCCAACAATTCAGACAGATATACTTTTCTAGTTGTAGTCATTTTCGGGTATTTTTTGAAGTGTTTTAGAGGAAATATAGTACAGAGATGTAAATTCATAAATTCAATTACAAATACGCATTTTTTAAATAGCATCCATGAAAAATGAAAAGTGCATCTTATTTGAAATAGCAATCAACTAAGTACTCATTGGCAAAATATGTAATGCAAATATTGTTTTAAAAAATTGGCGGTGGTTCCAGTCCGATGGGGCCGAATTGGTTATGCGTTAATAATATTTTGTTAAATAAAACTCAGCTTTTGTAATGTCGAAAAATAAAAAAACTCGATCAGAAAGCATATTATATACAATACCTGATACGGAAAATGCAACACCATGAAAGAGCGAATAGAATGTAATGATAAAGTATACAGAGCCAGAGATGACATATATAAATAATGGGGTTATTACACGGATCAATTCCTTCCAGCAATTTTTCAGCAACATCATACATTTCAATGGGAATAAATCTTGCCGCCGAATTGCCGCAATTTGTTCGTACTCAGCAATAAAAATTGCCCAATTTTTGAGCGGCGACCCAATCAGAGGACGATAAAATTTAACGTCACTACGCTCCGCCTTTCATCTTCTCATTTTCATTCGCGATGACGACTGTAATGCAAACACGTCGAAGCAGTTCAATTATGTTAGAATCTGGAGATGAAAAAAATAATAGGACTTCTGCCAAATTACAGACACCTGTGGGATATAAAATATCCAAATTAAACGAAAAAACACACTAAAGAATGATTCAGCCGGTCGTCCAAATGGTTGTTCAAGTCATTTGGATGAGTCGGACGGCCTGGGTATTTCACTAAAGAATGTTGCCTGAAATCGGCGGCACAAAACAGGAATGGCCTGTTAGAAAGGAGGGTCTTACAGTATCATTGCCGGGTGGAATTGCTAAAATCTAGAGATGTAAAAATAAAAATAGAACTTTTACCAAATTACAGACACCTGTAGCATATAAAAGATCCAAATTATACGAATAAAACCCCATTAAATAATGCTTCTTGGAATGAACTCTGAGGTATTAGAAAGGAAGGGCCTAAAGTATCATTGCCGGGAGGAATTTCTAAACTCGTGAGATGGAAAAATAATAATAGAACTTTTAACACATTACAGATACCTTTAGGATATAAAAGATTCAAATTACACGAAAAACACGCTAAAGAATGTTTTCTGAAATGAAATCGGCGAGATTAGAGAGAAGGGAACTTTTAAAGAGGAGGAGTCTAAAGTATGATTGATGGACGGAATTGCCGAAGTTCGGCAATAAAAATTGCCCGTGTAATAACACAATTATTGATGTTAATCATAGAATTATAATGTAATACAGTAATGGCATAGGCAGAGTGATCAGTAGGAAGTAGGACTACCATACAAGCAACAACTCTCCTATGAACAGATGCCATGAGCGTGGGGATATTTTCCAGACAGTTAAATGACCGTATACCTAGCGCTGAAGGTAGGACTGTGCAACCTGCCGCAGAAATTCACCCACATATCATTGTGCCTCTGACACGAACCAGAGGTGATCGGCTATCGAAGCCGATAGCACCCCAAACCATGATGACCCTTTGTCGATCAGTATGGCGTTCAAAAGTCGCAACAATTTTGGATCTGTTTCCACGTCGCCTCCAGACTCTCACACGGCGACTGTCATTCGACAAACAGAACAGAGTCTTGTCGCTGAACTGTTTGTCCTGTCCCATTCAGTCGTCCAAGAGGCTCGGGGTCGACACCATAGCAATCTGTTACGTCAGTGTCTTGTCGTCAATGGCAGGCCGCGTAAAGGATGGTTTGAGTGCAAGCCGCTTTCGGCCAATCGGCAAGAAACTGTTCTCGCTGATATTGGACCGTCCAATTTACCCTGCAAATTCGGCAGAATGTCGACAGTCGTAGTTTGGGGAGCCGCCACCGCATGTCTTCGATAGCATCGATCAACGCGTACGTGTGAAAGGACCTGTACTACTGCGAAGAATCACATACCCTTCTTCAATCCATCTTCTCCAAATCCATAAAAAATAAAAAATGGACGAATCTACGCGTGTTACAGAGGCCATAAGCTGGGACGAACACCCAGCCATACCTAGTCCTAAAATGAATCCCCTTCGCAAGATCATCCAAATGGTGAAACGGAATTCGTCGTTGGCCAGTCATCTCTTCAACAATACGTGTCTTCTAGAACAAAAAATATCCCTTTTATCCTGCGCTCTAATCACTTGGCCTACTTACATTTCAGATCATTTGTATACATTGGCCAGCTGCATTTGTCTCGCAATTTACATAATTATAAGTCCAAAATTTCATGCTGTTGCATTTTCTATGTCGGGTAGTGTAATTGCACTCAATGTGATGCAGGGAAAATGTACGTGTGTCGTAGATAATCGATATTGCCATCTACACGCATTTAAATGCATTTTTGTAACAATTCGGACAAATATAATCATTTACTACGTGCTGTCATTTGCGGGTAATTTTTAAAGTGATTTAGAAGAAGCATAGTACAGAAATGTAAATTCTAATTCAAATATGCATTTTATAAATAACTTATTTAAAAATGAAGACTATTTCTTATTTAAAATAGCAATCAACTAATTACTCATTGTCAAAAATATGTAACGCAAATACTATTTTAAAAGATCGGCGGTGGCTCCAGTTCGATGGAGAAGAAATGGTTTTGTGTGAATAATATTTTGGAAAATAAAACAACATTTGTAATATCGAAAAAAAAATCGATCCGAAATCAGATTATATACACGTATAGGGCTACAAATCCATGCTTATTGTTTATAGCTACCAATTTTATTTTTTAGACCATACGCATTTAAAAACTTAAGCATTGACGAGACAATTATTCGAAAATTATAAGAGCTTTATGTAAAAATAAATATGGATTTAGAAACTAAATTTACTCATACTTACTTTTGTCCCTTACTATATATATATATATATATATATATATATTCTATATTTTCGAAGATGTTTCGAGTGAAAGTATGAAAAATTGAAAAAAAAAAAACTCATTCGGACAAATAATTTTTAGGTTTTCTTCAAAAAAGTAGAGCTAGATCTAAAATTCAATTATATATACTTATAAGGCTTTCAAAGAACTACAAATTCTTGTTTATGGTTCAAAGCTAGCTCATTAGATTTTGAGATAAGCATTACAAACTTGAAAAACGGAAATTGTTCGAACTTTAAAAAATGTAAAAGATTTCTTTAATAATAAATATGTATCTTAATACTAAATTTTCTAGTATAAACTTTTGTCCTTTACTATTTATATCTATATTTTATAGTTTACTATATATTTCGAGTTAAAGTTAGAAAAATGGAACATGAAAACAAAAACACTCTCTCGGAGAGCTAGCCAGTTGTTAAAGTTTATTTCGACGAAGAAAATTAAAATATAAAAAAAATTGTAGTTATTTTTATATATTCATAATATGGACCATATTTTCAACAAAACATGAAAAAATATTCACATTTTTATCTATTAGATTCGGGAGTAAAACCGCCCAAATTGCTTACATTTTTCGTTTATCTGCCAGAGAAACCCCTGCCATAGTGGTTATTCACATCAAAACCTGATCATCCGTTATATGTAGGTGGTATGATGAGTAAAAGTCTGTGAACTTGAATCGTGATACAATGATATATATTCATATAGCATTTACTATGTGAGTCACTTGGCAGTAGTAATTGACAGGCGAAGTGTAACTGTCCTTAATGTTATATTGTGATTAGATAGTGGAAGTATCCCATAATACTAGATATTGTCATCTATAATCGTTTAAATTAATTCTTAGAACAATTTAGAAGTGATGTGACAGATATAGTATATTTTGTGTGTATTCAGCTGCGGGTCACATTTATAGTGTTTTAGAAAAAATTTAATACCGAAATATAAATTCTTATACATTCTTTTCTAAATAACTTTCAGAATAAAAAGAAAAATATTTATTATTTAAAATAGCTGTTATCCAAATGCTTGTTAGAGGTAAAAATCCGAGGCGCTCGCAAGCCATTATGAAAAACAATTCCAACCAAACCACGATCTAATGTGTCAGGACACCCTAAGAATGGCTAGTCAATCTTTAAATAACTTCAAGAATTCCCCGGTAACGGCTGAGATTGACCCAGCCACCCCGCAGGAGATAGTAGAAATTATTAAAAATCTCGAAAACCGTAAAAGCCCAGGGCACGACAAAATCAGAAAAATTGTGGTTAAAAACCTACCCTTTAACGTAATATGTTACTTGACTATTTTAATAAATAAAATATTAAAACTAAACTATTTCGCCAAAGAATGGAAGGAAGCGACAATTATAACAATCCATAAGCCTGGTGAGGATGCCACAATTCCAGCCAACTACAGACCAATTAGCTTGCTACCAACACTTAGTAAAATTACTGAGAAAATTATTCTTAAGAGACTGAACACGCACCTTAGTGAGAATGACATTATCATTCCGGAGCAGTTTGGATTTCGGCCAAAGCACTCCACCACTCATCAATTGCTGAGAGTGGTAGAGTACATATCTTCTGGTCTCAATAACAAGACACCCACAGCTGCGATTTTTCTGGACATACAAAATGCCTTTGATAAAGTATGGCCCTGTGGATTAGCGTGCAAATTGATCACTTTAAAAGTCCCTGACGCTCTTGTCAAACTTTTAATCTCATACTTAAATAACAGACACTTTCAAGTCAGAGTAGGAGGTAACTTATCTACACCCAAGCTCATTAAAAGTAGTGTACCGCAAGGTTCTATCCTGGTCCCGACACTCTTTAACATATACCTGAACGACATCCCTAGGACTCCAAACACAGAGCTGGCACTCTATGCAGACGACAGTGCGTTACTAGCAAAACACCCCTATGTCTCAGTAATGCACAGACAGCTACAATAACACTTAGACATACTCCAAACTTGGCTGGAAAAATGGCGAATAAAATTAAACCCCAATAAATGTCATTGGATTTATTTCTCTAGAAAACGTAAACCTCCGCCGCCTCTGTACATAAACAACCATGCTCTAAAAGCGGAAAAATCTACTAAATACCTAGGTGTAACGATAGATTCCCCCTAACCTGGAAACAGCACGTAACGAACTTAATCAAAAAAGCGTATATGGCCACAGGAGCCTTATACCCAATGATAGGAAACGGAAATCTAAGTTATCAAAATAAACTCCTAATTTATAAATCGGTCATCCGCCCGGGAATTCTGTATGCAGCACCCGTATGGGGATATGCCTGTAAAACTACAATAGACCTCCTAGAGACAAAACAAAACAAAATCCTACGGATTATCAGGAAAGCTCCCAGGTACTTAAGAAACTCGGTAATTAGGAATTACTTCAAAATAAAAACTGTTAGAGCCCAAACTAAAAATCTAGCGCTTAAATTTTACAGAAATTTGCCATCCGTTCCAAACGAACTGTTATTCAATCTGCGTGACAATGGTCATCGCAAGGCCAAATCTCGTAAGAGACCCCGCGCTGTTCTAAACATCGATAATCGGAATTAAATGATCCCAGCTCAAACATCTGATTTTAAAATAAAACTCGCGACTATTATTTTATAAAAAAAAATATTCTAAACTCTAAACTGCCAACACGCTAGGTAACCCTTAGATCTGCATCAACCCCCCCAAACTGCTTAAACTCTAAATGTGCAACAAACTGCCACACTAGGAGCTAGGACAAATAATAAAAAGTAGTAAATAAAAACCTCGAACCTCCAATTAGGGTCACTGAATTAATGTCACAGTTTGACGATAAGAACCACATATTGAAACTGGAGATTAAAGGCGCTTCGCGCCTGGTGCTCTGTCTTGTACAACACTACGTATATATAATGCTTGTTAATTAAAATTTAAATTTAAAGCTTTTAAAAACCATGTTCATACGTCATACGTAGGTCATGTGATACCCAACACAAGGTGTAAATATCTATGAAATAATGGTGTATATTCTTAGACTAGTCATTTTGTATGCGAAATACGTGAGAGTTATTTTAAAACGATTTGTATGACAGATATAATATTTTTTTGCATATGGTCATCTGCGGGTATTTTTAAGTCTTTTAAAGGAAATATGTATAATAGAGAAATATGAATTCTAGAACAAATATTTTCAAAATAAAAAGAAACATAATACCCGGTGTCGTACGAGTTCTAAATAGGCGTCCACTACAAATATGTACCCGCTGCTTAAAAAATACATTAGTAGATTGATGTTCGTGTTTCCAGTTTTAATTCTAGGGATAGAGGTTTGTTTGCTGAGAGGATTTTTAGAACTGGTGTTGTGAATCACTGTGTTGTAAACTGTTTCTGTAGGATCTACAATAGCTTGCCTGATGACTTAGATATTTAATTCTCTCCTTTAACTATTTTTAAAAATAATTTATTCTAATTTGTTGCATCTTTATGTTTTCATTTTATTATTTTTTTCTACCTGTATTGTTCGGGTTTATTTACTCTGTGTATTATTACTTTCCGTATATGCATAATGTATAAGGGACGTATTGTGATGGGGTCAAAAATTTGAATTCGAGTTTTCGACCGGAGAACACGTTTCAAGTTTCCCTGATCATGAATCGGGCATTTTTGAGGTGATGTCTGTGTGTGTGTGTGTGTGTGTGTGAAAACGATATCTCACGAACGAATGGAGCGATTAAAAATAAATTTGGTACAAAAATCACAATCCGTGAATATTGGAAGTCTATTGTTTTTAAACACAATCGAATGCTCAGAACACCCCTAAATTTTCGAGTGAAATTTTGAATAATTCATAAAAAAAATCAAAACCTTTAATAAAGCTACGCAAATAGACATTTCTTATGTAATTTTTCCTTAGAAAACGATTGACACAAACTGTAGGACGTTAGCTTTAACCATTCTAGAGATATTGCACATTTTTAAAATTCATTTATCAAAAAATCAAGTAAAATAAAAAAAATATTAACTGTTGAGAAACATGTTCACTTTTCATATGTAATATCATGTGATAAATTTGGTGATATCATTCTCGTGGATCTTACTCCTTCCATTCACGAGAAAATATATTCTGAGTAATGCTCTTCTATTTGAACGCCAATAGTCATTTATCTGCTGTAAGAATAACTTATATATCCGTCCATAACTCTTAGCGATATTTTGGCGACAAATTTGGCTGAATGTCACCAACTTGGCGCCTTTTTTAAATGCTGCCAAATTAACGGAGATCTCGCCAAATGGATAAAAATGACGCTACATCAATGAAAATGACGACTAATTGAAGAAAATTCAATATCTTGGAAAGGATATAAATATCTACTATAAGAATAAAAAATTTGTAACTGTAAAAGTAGTAAATTCATTGAATTATATAAGGAAAGTCATGGGCTGCCCACATCAGATTTTTTTACCTGCTGTCACTGGGACTCTTACAGCAGCATGCTTTTTTCATAACTAAATAAATAAATAAAACATAATTTAAAATGGATTCAATTCTAAAATTCGACGAATCCAATCGCAAGTGCTTTCCGATATAGCAAAAAACTTCAGCATCACAATTGACCGTACAACTGCTCACAATTCAACACTCCGCTCGGTCCATATAAACGCAAAAGTCTGACCATCCCTGTACGAGCGATAGATACGGCGATTTTTTTCATATATTCGTTTCTTAGCGCATACCACGCTCTCCCCTACGACAAAATTAGTGATTCCTCTTCTTCGACCTTGGAGGAGTCAGAGCGGTCCCAGTACCTGCTTAATTGGCTCGAAACATCGACAAGAAGATGAATCATGCATAAAGTATTGATTATGAAGCATTTTTCAACAGAAATGCAATTTTATTTAAACATCTCTGAAGTGCGATACATTCCTCGGTAATATTTTAAAAATTATCACAATATTATATTAATTTATTATATCTGAAAACTTCATCGAAAACAAATGAAATTTATTTAAATGACGTCATCGAAATATAACACGCCTGGCTCTCACTATAAGAGCAGCATTTCATTCATAAACGTGTTTCCATTTTTTTCATTCATCACAATACTATAATAATTTATTTTATTTAAAAATTTAAGACCATTCAGGTACAAGTAATTAAACTGTATGTTTAAAACTTCATCGAAAAAATCGTCCTTCTCTCTGTAAAATCAATGAATATTTCATTCATATCAGCTATATTGCAGACTCCATGAGCTAAATAATTTTACGTTGAAGAAATGCAGCAATTCTTATACAACTCTTTCTACATCTTTTGATACTTACATTCTCAATAAGTGAAAATTAGACTTCGTTGTAGAAATAATCAAAGTTGGATGATCAATTAAACTCAAATATATTGCAATTGCTTTGTTTCAATATGTAGATGTACAGAATTTAAGCAAAAATAAAGCGGTTTTAGGACGCATGCAACACTAAATATGAATTAGAAAGAAGTTTAAAAATCACGATTTTGACACAAGATGGATGCCATATTTTATTTTGAAGTGGGCCACGTGCTCTGTTCAAATAATGGTCAAGTTATCGCCTCATATGAAAGGTGTGATAATTATTTTAATTATTATTTAAAAAATTACTGAATATATTTTGTTGAATTTTTTTTTATATATTTTATGGGATAATTTTAATATTTCCTAAAACTTTTCAAAGCAATTTGTGAATTTTAAATCCGTTTAAAAAATGTTTGAAAAATTGGGTCCCATAGGTTTCAATGTATTTCATTTTTTCAATCAGGGTTCAATCCAAAACTAATTGGGTGATATTTTCAATTTATATTCCCATAGGTCCCACTGACCGTCTGAACAACATACTAAAATTTCATTTTGATAAAGTCATTTTTACAGCAGTTATCGTGCTAACAGAAATACAGACAGACAGACAGAATGAACAAAGTCATACACACTTTTCATCTTTGTTGTAAAATTTTAAAAATGTGTTAAAGAATGGTGTAATTTCATTGTCGTATCATTTTCTATGTGAATGACATGGCTGTTTTTGGAAGACGAAATGTAATTGGATTGAAATGGTGATTAGATAGAGTAGGTGTGTGATAAATAAATAATATTACAATCTATACGTGTTTCAATTGATTCTTTTATCAATTTCGGAATACAGTGACCGCCGGTTATAAGATTCAGTGGTTATAAGAAACAGCCGTTTATAAGACCCAAAACGACAGAAACAAATACAAACTTCATTTTAACATTAAAATTGTGTCGCTTATAAGAAACACGATTCCGCTTATAAGAAACAGTTTTCTACAGAAAATTTGTTGATTTCCTTGCGACGCGGGTGTAAAAAAGAAAAAAATCCATTTGTTTAAGGTTAACTGAAGGACGAGTTGTTATCTCTTGTCTCTGGGCGTACGGGGAGGGGGTGGGAGTTTGCTATGTAACAAAGGATGACAGAGAATTTCTCCGTAGAAAGGCTTAGGGGGAACAACCCCAAACCAGTAAGAAACGAGTTTTAATCTTTTGGCAGTTAAGGAAACATACTGATAAGGAAAGGCATCTCTGCTTATGCACTCAAATAAGATTCGTACAGCTTTAGTTAGTCATTTTATGTTTTGCTAGTGGAAGCATGTCGCAAAAGAGAAAAACCCTTACTTTGCTTGAAAAGCAAAGTTTACTTAAAAAGTATGATTCTCTACCTCTGTGTAGTCAAAGAGAAGCTGCTTCTGCATTAGAAATTCCGCACTCAACATTATGTAAAATCCTGAAAGGCAGAAATGAAATTTTGACGCCAAATTGTAATTTTCAAAGAAAACGGAAACGAGAAGGAAAGGCAGCTGCTATAGAGGAAGCACTCTTACAATGGTTTTCTAACGCCAGATTAAAGAACGCTCCTATCAGTAGGGCAATTTTACTGAAAAAAGCAGAAAATTTTGCGGAAAAATTAGGAGAAAAAGAGTTCCGTGCGACTGATGGTTGGTTAAGCCGCTGGAAAGAACGAAATAACATTGTGTACAAAAAAAATTATGGAGAGAAGCAGGACGCGGACTCCGAGTCGGCATCTTCATGGATTACGCAAAGCTTACCACCTCTATTAGAAAAATACGCTCCTCATCAAATTTTTAACACTGACGAGACTGGGCTCTATTTTAGAGGGATGCCCGAGTATACAATGATGTTCAAAAATGATCTATCCTCCGTTGGAAAAAAACAAAAAGATCGAGTTACAGTTCTGTTAACAACAAATATGACGGGAACTGTAAAAAAGAGCCCTTTAGTTATTGGCAAAAGCAAACGTCCGCGCTGTTTAAGTGGAATAAAAAAATTGCCAGTGATCTACGAAAATTCAAAGAATGCCTGGATGACAAGTAGAATTTTTGAAGACTTTTTGTTAAAGTGGGACAGGGAACTGATGGGAAGAGAAAAAATTCTTTTAATCCTTGACAACTGTTCGGCTCATCCTGTAGTACAGCTGACAAACATTGAACTTTGTTTTTTGCCACCCAATACAACTTCCATCATACAGCCTCTTGACCAAGGAATTATTAAAGCATTTAAAACCCTGTATCGGTCAAATTTGCGACAGAAAATAGTAGATGCAATTGATGAAGAGAAAGGATCGGCTTGCGAAATAAGCAAGAAAATAACCTTGCTTGATGCTATCCATATGATCGCAGGCGCATGGAAAAATGTTTCTGACATATGCATTTTTAATTGCTTCCGTAAAGCAGGATTTTTGAAAAATAATGTTGACATACCAGCAGAAGATGTAGAAGAATTAGAAGCACATTTCGAAGAATGGATTCACATCGATGAAAATTTACAAACATCTGAAGAAAAAAGTGATGATGACATAGTGGCGGAAATTGAGAATGTTTGCAATGAAGAAGAAAATGAAGACGACGTTCCACAAGAAGAAAATTTTCCTACAGCCAAACAGTCGCGAGAAGCCCTAACTATAATTAGAAAAACTCTTGAACATAGAGGGGCATCAGAAAAAGTTTATGGACTATTTTATGATTTAGAAATGGATGTACGTAAACTAATCACAGACTCATTAGCACAAACAACACTGGATAAATTTTTTGCTGTTCCTCAGTAATAGATTACGGTATGTATGAAAATGTACTATGCTCTTATACATAAATGAACGACCTATGAGTTTTACTTTTTATTCTTATTTAATTACATACTAGTATATGCATACATATAGATAATATTTTAAGTTGTAAGGCTTAATTCGTAAAATAAGAAATATTTTTGAATGCAAAACTCAATTTACAAATGTATTATGTATGTACTAATATTTTACTTATATACATTTATCTTTTAAATTCTGTAAAATTGTGTTCAATAGTTAGTATTTACAATGGAAGAACGATATTTAAAAAATTTCCGGATTTAAGAAACAACTGCTTATAAGAAACAAAACGAGCGAAACGAACGTGTTTCTTATAAGCGGCGGTCACTGTAGTATGACAGACATAAAAGTTTAAAACCAATAGGGTTACATTATTCACTAACTGTAATATTTGTACCAAATATCGTTCAAAACGCACCATTCGTTCGTCAAATATCTCATTCACACACGTACACACACCCACACACACACAAACACACACTAACTCACATGCACACACACATCACTTAAGAAACATTCGATTCGATTTCAGGGAGACTTGGAATGCGTTCTTCCGTCGAAAACTCGGATTCGAAATTTCGATCCAGTCACAATACTTTTCCTATATATTATACTACGTATGTAGGTAATATAAAACCATTCATAATTCGAATTTGAAAGCGTTTTCAAGGTTTTGATGATTCAATTTCGGCAGCGTTTTTAAATTATTAATAAAATATCTGATCTGCGCAGCACAAGACTTTCACTACATAATGCAATGACTTTACTTCTTTCACAGAGAAATAATGATATACAAGATCCATTGCACAATGTGCATGGTATTGAAACAATAAAATTAAATTTTAGCATTTTTGTAGTTAGAACACAGTGGCATTCATGTGCTAAATCATCAAAATACAATGGACATTTAATTTGTATTCTATGAAAAAAATAACTATTGAGCAATTCTTTAGTGTTAAAATACAAAACAGTCACAAAAAGGAACTTTTTTCATGAAATCACGAATATAACGAACTAGATCTATTAGTGGGATCCTAACAGATTTATTGCATAATTTTGCACTGAAAAGTGAACATACTTGATGATACTTACTTCTTTAATTTTATATAATTTTTATATATTAATTTGAAATAATGCATTTCGAAATTTCAGGGAGCTTTTGAACATACAATTGCGTTTAAAATCAATATGCTTGTAGTATTCAAATACTGTAATAATCCTGCCAAGTGTCGTTCAATACGCTTCATTCATTCATGGAATTATCAGAATCGCGATTAATAAAATAATTAAAATAACGAATTCGAATTTTTAAAAATATCGCTAATCCGTATTGTCTGAGGTCCTGATGTTCTTTTGTACAGAATTTATCTCTACAGACGTCACAGACTATAAACGTCTTATGCAAGACAGTCATTCCACAATGCATTCTTGAAATGGACTATCTTTCCAATTATATTAAATTCTTAAAACATTTTGTTTATAGTTATATCAAGAATTTAAAATTTTAGTACATTTCCTTTAAAGAAACGCTGAATACTATAAAGTATTTCAATTTAGTTTTATTTCAAAACATATATGGAACGTCAAAATGCTAAATTTCTGTAAACTTGTGTAAAAATGTAATCCATACATATATTCAATATTTGTATAATCATCCTAAACTAATATTCCATTTTCCAGATAATTTAACCACCTGTTTCAGAAGTGTTGCGTTATCATACTTGATTTAGTCATCATATTTTAAAGATAAATTAACAATAACTTAAAGGTTAAGTAACCAGTTTAACATACATTAATCCCATTGAGACCTGTTTCAGTAACTACTTTAACACTCCATCACTGTCAAAAGAGTGGATTTAAAGTCATGCAATGTTTAAGAAGTTCAGATGTGAGGGACTAACCGAGCTGACCACTTAAGAGTTCTCTGTCATTTAATATGTAATATGTACTTACTCTAAAATGAGAAATTATGCAATTCGAAACATGTATTGAACGTTAAAATTCTCAATTTGCAAATGTATTTGCAATGTAATGTATGCAAATATATAATCTATTAATGATCTAAAAACTTTTTGCCTTTGATGACATTTTTTGGAAAAAGTTTGAAGTCGAATTTTCGATTTGGCTAAATCCTCTTACTGTAGCATTCTTATAGCATCGATTAAATTTAACAAAGTCGAATGGTGGACAAGTCCTTTCAGAGACCCTGTAAAACCATTCGGAGAAATTGAAAGCTGAATTTTAGTACACTATCATGTGAATTTTACGGAAGAAAATTTTGGAATTCTCCCCCAAGGGCGAACAAAAGGGAGTGCATCGAATAGTAATTTCAAACCCTCCAGAACTCCTTCGGTGACGTAAAACAGCGGTTCTTAACCTATGGGTCGCGACCCA
Source organism: Amaurobius ferox (assembly GCA_951213105.1). Lineage (NCBI taxonomy): Eukaryota > Metazoa > Arthropoda > Arachnida > Araneae > Amaurobiidae > Amaurobius > Amaurobius ferox. The sequence goes on from OX578152.1 coordinate 52,382,527, forward strand.
AAATTGGGTAGCGAAGCATATTTCTTGGGTCGCGCTGAGTCGAACCAAAAAAGTTAGTAATACACCAAATAATAAGTAATACCAACACCTCCTAGAAGATTTATTCCCTAATACAAGTTATTCCCTAATACAATGTTTCGGTTTTACCGCTCTTCGCGAATGGCCTTCCGGAAGTGACGTCCAATTCCTGTCCTGAGGCTTTCTCTTCTAGGAGGTGTTGGTAATACGCACGCCACTGCTTTGCGTGCGCGCAGACTCAGTAAGCTCTCTGTCAAAAACTCGTTTCTGCGTATTGTGTTGTGAATAACAGTGAAACGTGAAACGTGTAATAACAGTGAAACGTGAATACAAGCATTTTAGAAACAAATTTTGTCTTATTATTAATAGTGGAGTGATCAAGCTGAAGTGCGTATTGTAAATTTGTAATCACCCTAATAATGGCAAAACGTGAATACAAGGAAGCATTTTTAGAATTAGGTTTTACTTGCATTTATGATCGAGGAGTGAACAAGCCGCAATGCGTGTTGTGCAGTGAAATACTAAGTAATGAATCGATGAAACCGAACAAACTTAAAAGACATTTTGATGCAAAACATAAAAATTTTTCCTTTGAGGGAAAAGATCGTACTTTTTTCGAAAGAAAAGAAGCCCATTTAAAAAGACAGCGTTTGGATGCACCAAGTAGTAGTGGTTATATAAATTCTGCCAAACAAGCTACACTTGCTTCTTTTCATGTGGCTTGGCATATTGCAAGACAAAAGAAACCCCATAATATTGCTGAAAAACTTATAAAACCTGCTGCCATTGACATGGCACGTATCATGTGCGGAGATGAAAGTTCAAAGAAATTACAAAAGATACCATTATCAAATGATACAATTCGTTTACGAATTAATGATATGTCATTTGATATTAAGAATCAACTTATTTCTGCTATAAAAATTACTGGTTTATTTAGTATTCAACTGGATGAAACGACAGATGTAAGTAAAGATGCTCAACTCATGGTTTACGTGCGGTATCCAGGTTTAACAGATATACAGGAAGACATTTTATTTTGCAAACCAATGTCAACAACAACTAGAGGTGAAGATATTTTTCTTATGGTCGATTCGTTTTTTAAAGAAGAAGGATTAAATTGGAATCAGTGTTTCAGTATTCGCACCGACGGTGCAGCTGCCATGACAGCATCTCAAAAGGGATTTTCGACAAGAGCAAAACAAATGAATCCACAAATTATATCGATTCATTGTTTGTTACATAGACAAAATCTTGCTTCAAAAAAATTATCACCCGAATTATGTATCGTTTTGGATGAAATTGTTGCGGTAGTCAATTTTATCATATCAAGAGCTCTTAACTGTAGAATTTTCCGCGAACTGTGTTTCGAATTTGGTGCAGAATACGAACATTTATTATATTATTCTGAAGTTAGATGGCTGTCCCGGGGCAAAGTTGTTCAAAGAGTTTTATCATTACGGACAGAAGTCGAATTATTTTTGAGAGAAAAGAAACACCCATTAGCATCTAAATTTTCCGAGTTGAAGTGGATTACTCAAGTTGCTTATTTGTCAGATATTTTATTTGAAATAAATAATCTATATACGTCTATGCAAGTACGTAATCATACTATTATTGAATTAACTGAAAAAATTACATGTTTTAAAAATAAACTCAAATTATGGAGAAATAAGGTTGAAGTAAAGAAACTTGCTTCATTCCCGACTCTTAATTTACTTGTTGAAGACAATAATATTGATATCACAGATTTTCAAATACAGAAAATTATTATTAATCATTTAGAAAAACTAATAGCAGACTTTGATCGATATTTCCCTGCAGACGATGTTTTCAAATATAATTGGATTCGAATGCCATTTAATTTTGATGTAAGTGATTTGCATGAGGAATTTGTTAATATTAATCAATTTCAAGAACAATTAATAGAAATACAAAGTGACCAAGCACTTCGATACAATTTCTACAAAAACACTGAATCTTTATGTGCTTTCTGGTTAAAATTAAAAACCGAAAAGCCAATAATTGTTAAAGAAGCCCTAAAAGTATTATTGCCCTTTTCAACAACATATATGTGTGAGGCTGGTTTTTCGGCTCTGTGTGTAATCAAAAACAATTACCGGAACAAGTTAAATCCTGAAATAGATATAAGGTGCTCCTTGACAAGCATTCAACCGAGGTTTGAAGATCTTTCAAAATGTATTCAAGCACAAGGTTCTCATTAAAACTGTATGACTTGCATTTAAAATTTAAAAGACTTAACATATGTATTGATATTTCTTTTTTTTTAAGGAATAAGTTAAAATGTCAATTATTTTCAAAAAGTTATAAATATATTTTAATTTGGTCAATAAAAATTATTAAAAACACTTGATTATTAATTAAATTTTCCTTGGATCGAAAAGTACTTTTGTTTATCTTTATTATTAAAAAAATAAATAAAAAATTTGTAAGTTAAAAAAAATCATCATCGTAGGATTGAAGATTTTTTAAAAATACGATCTAAAATAAAGCAATGAAAAAATTTTGACTTTTTTTTGGGTCGCGACATGAACATATTTCTCAAATTTGGGTCGCGGCTTAAAAAGGTTAAGAACCACTGACGTAAAACGCTGGAACTTTGGACATATAGTGTCAACCACGACATAACCTTAACTGAACCAATTTTCGATTAATAACGAATACTTCAACCTGCACAAAAGAAAATATACTAAAAACAATTTAACTTAATTAACTTAAACCTAAAGTCAACTTAATTAACTATAAAGTTAACTTCATTTTTAGGAGGATAAGTTTATCTGTTTTTGGCAGGTTCTAATACGTGTCCCCTTTAATTGTTCCTTTTTCCCATTGATAATTTAATCACTTATTTTAAAAATGGCACATTGTCATGCATTCACTTAATTAAGTCATCATATTGTAAAGATAAATTAACACTAACTTAAGGATTAAATAGGCCCCCAAATATATATTACCCCCTACCCCCCATGAGACCTGTTTCCGAAACTGCTTTAACATTCCATCACTGTCAAAAGAGTGGATTTAAAGTCATGCAATGTTTAACAAGTTGAGATTCGACGATAACTAACCGAGCTGACCATTTATGAATTCCCTGTCATTTAATACGAAAACTTCACGCAGAGGATGATGAGTAATTATGCAAATTAGGCTTTAAAAGTGACATAAATTCGTAGTTTGAGAGTGACGGTAAATGAATTGAGTTGGCGGCCAGAAATTTGTCGCTGTGAAGTAGATATAATTGATTTGAATTAAACTTTACAATGCCTTCCAATTAATTTTCCATGAATATAGGGTGTCGTGATAATCTTCTCAGTTGGTTGAAATTTTAGAGTTGCAGGTTTAAAATGCCTATTTTCAAATACATAAATACAGCTATCACATACATTCCAATGACTTTGCATGGGAATGTATGTGTACACTTTGCAAAGAACATTGCTGTCACAACCGTTAATCGAATCCTGGATATTCCAAATGACCAGCCGACGCTCTACCGTTGAGCTACTGGGAGAGAATTAAGCAGCTGGCCGGACAACCTTTGCGGTTTATGCCCATTATCGACCAGCCACAAGGGGTTTCCAAATCTCCGTTCCAGCGGAGCCGCAGCCAGGTCGCTGGCTTGACGGAACCATTCACCGGGTAGGGTCCGAATGAACGTCCATCAAGCTCGACACCAGCCACCGGTCAGCCCTTGGCTCAGGCCATGAATAGGCACAGACCATGGGCGCGACCACCTGGAAGAGTCAGGGCCCTACCGACTCAATGGTTCGTCGGCCACTTCATCGTAAATAGGGTAACGGGTAACCCGATTGATTTTCCCCCAGCAGACGGAGGACCAGAGGTACAGACCTAAGATCCGTTCACCGCAATCAATGGCGGCGCCGGCCCCTGAGGGGGGGGGGGCTACTGGGGTAAAATTGCAAGCTCTTATTATCGAAGTGGACTCTGTATCCTCCATTCTCAAATGTCAGACTGGCGTGCAACTTACAACCTGAATGACCGACTCATGTTATTTTTCCTTCAGGTTGTTTTGCCTCCTGATGATATTGCTTTATCCTCCAGGTTAACTTCGTGCTTGGTTGTTGTCCATCGATTTAAAATCGGCGCTTAATATCCCAGAGACCACCTAATCCGTGCCAGCCGTACTAGTGTCACTTTCAGACTTCCGACACCTTTGCACTAACCTAGAGGGTTGATTAGTTCGGACGCCATTGTAAAGAACCTTGCTGTTCGAACCGGGGATTAAGTTCTGGAGCTTCGAACTGACCTGCCGCATCTCTACCGTTGAGCTACTGGGACAAATTGCAAGCTTTTATTGTCGAAGTGGACTCCGCATTTTTAAGTCAATCTTCAGTAAAATAACGATGTCTGATCGAATAAAAGCAGTTATAGCGATCATAGCAGAGAAATAAAAATCTGATGTGGGCAACACATGACTTTCCCTGCAGACATATCCACATTAACTTTATTTTAATTACATTTAATTCACTTTTAATTCAATTTTCGTGCTGATTTGCTAACTGGACTTATTTTCAAAGGTAGCGTAGATAAAATACTAAAATATCTCGAAAACGGCTAATCCTAGTGTAACGGGATTAGTCTTTTTCTTTTCTTTGGTTAATTTTACGTATAAAACAAGCATTTAATGGATATATTTGAGCATGCGTAGTTTTTTATTTTAGATTTTGAAGATTTTTGCGGGCCATTTTGCAAAAGAGCAGGTTATTTTTTTTCCAAATCGTACTAAAATCTAATAAGCAACGGGATGACCCACAAGAGACTTATCTACCGAGTTTTTTGAAATTCGGACCATTAGTTTTGCAGCTGGATTGGATACAAACTTTCGGGGCCCATTTCTCAAAAAAAGCGGGTTCTTTTATCACGAATCGTACCCAAAACCAAATTCGCCCACAGATGACTTACCCACCAAATTTTATGAAATTCGGTCCATTAGTTTTTTAGTTAGAGTGGATACAAAATCTGCACAGACAGACAGACAGACACACACACACACAGACGTCACTCTAAAAATTGTTTTTTCGTATTCATGAGGTCTCGAAACGTGTAGATCCGAGTTGCGATTTTCGACATGATTCCAATATTTTCCCTATACATTACCATGTATTGCAGGGAAAGTAAAAATACGATGGTATACTCGAAAAAATTTACAAAGTTATAAAACATTGTATATTTAGTAGGAATATCACCAGAAACGCACGAAACTCGTACGTGGAAAGCAATAAATACCTGTCAAGCATCAGGGATTGTAAAACGGTGCTTGTCAAAGTACGCGGACATATTTATTTATTGATTTTCGAATTCAAATCGGCATTATTGCTAATAGAGGGTATTTTAAACATGTTATACTGTAGATTTCTGTGCACGAAAGTGTTGTTTCTTCAACATTCCTGAACAGCACAGAAATTTGTCAATATCCGTATTGAGCCAAATACATGTCATCTGCAACAGTTTTATTATCGGTTCCTACTTAGGAGGCAATACCTACAATTTTGTAATTGTGACCCTCGTCAACCTATGTTTACGAGTTCCTCTTCAATTCTCCGAAAAAAGGTAATCACTTCTATTCGGCATAGCATGGGAAACTTTAATATAGATGTTTACAACGCGTATATTCATGGACATATTCAGACTCCAACAATTTTCTTCCTTAACTTCGCCAAAATCAGCGAGAAAGACTGAACCATTAAAGGCGTTAAGGGTTGCAATTTAAGAGCAATCGTGGAGCAATGGCAAGTGCTGTGTTGACGCAGAATTCATTTGGTAAATTGGGAAATTAATTGTATTAGTGTTTTTATACTGTGATTTCGTTCTAACATAATGTGCTTCTGCTTATGTGTGGTCGTAAATTACAGTGAATTTTATGACTGGTGATTTTTATCGTGAACTAGCAATATTCCCGTTCTTCCTAAGGAATGTAAAATATAAAGAAACTTAAAATTCACAATTACATACAAATTCTTATAGAATTCTAAATGATATTTAAAACAGTTTTTTAAATATTTATTTTAATTCTTCTGAATTTTTAAAGAATATTTGTCATCCTGGTCCCGTTTGTAAACAAATTTGAGGAAAATATGAAATTAAATCAATATATGCCAAAATGAAAGCACTAAAAGGGTTTTAGAAGTTATACCAGAACTACTTTTATTCTGTTTCGGCTAACCACAATACATGAGTTACACACGATAAGTTTGAAATGCCTGCCAGATGACGTAAGAAATTGAAAATAACATACTTGTCCCCTAATCTGTAAACACAAAGACCTTAATTTACGTAATCCAGTCAAAATGCAATTCCTATAAAATATATATTGATATGCATTTTTTTATTATTTAAATCGAAACAGATTTCATAAAATTGTATGTTGTATATCTGCATTGGATTTAATTCCATTGCTAAGCAACATAATATATTTTTCGTCAAATAAATTGGCGATGAAAATATCGTCTGCGTAATGTTATCCCAGGTTCGTTTGTTATTAATATATCGATAACACTGGTCTTAGAAACACGAAATGATGACTAAATTTTAAATGGGGTTCGGCTACACCGAAATTTCAAATTCGATAGAGGCATTCTTTCGTGATGATGAGACAAATAAACACACAAATAGACAAGTTTCCAATTTTATTTATATAGATATAAATTCGGAAATGTGCGATGTATTTAAAGCGGGAAATATGTATGTTATGAAGTGAAATGAAAGTTGACTGACATTTACATATAGGAACCCTATATATTTTTGTATACTATTAGTCATACAAAAATTTGCATAATCTGCTGTCTAAATTATTCTGAAATTAAAATATTTAGTTAGTGACAATTGTTGGCAATTCATTAAAAGCACACATTATGTAAATTACTATATACGTACTCTTCTGGCCCTGGAGCACAACGAGATACAAATTGTTGGTAGTATGCAGCCTTCATCTCATAGCACTGGTCAATATCAGCCTTCCTGTAGATGTATGAACAAGCCAAGATTGTTAAGATTGCATAACCACTCGCCGAATAAATCTCCCCAATAAAACTATGTAACAGTCTTTGTAAGATATTGTAATCCTAGGGCGTCCCTAAAACAGTTCTTCTGGGGACTGATGCACTTGTTTGGTATTGTGTTCATAAGTGAAATAAAATTGAATTGGGCACACAATAGAAATTCGCTACCTCCTTAAAGTATTGTTCAGCTTCCAGTCTCCCAAAAGCACGCCATACTTGCGAATTGTCCACGTATTCTCAAGCCCATGCTAAAGATGGCAATTCAAACATTCGGCAGAAAATGTTTTTGTTGGAATGAAAGCATTAGACACAAACGAATCATTTTTACCGAACGTCTAATTTGGACATGTATAGAAAAGCCAATCGCTTTTCGACACATGTTTTATATTCGACGCCAGTGGTCTTCAACCTCTTCTGAACCACATATTTGAATCAGTTAGAGGCTTTTGGGGCCACATATGAGAAAACACGTATCATCGTAAACGGAAGAAAAAACGTGATCCTGTGTATACTCGAAATAGCTCCATGTTGTATTTTTACTTTCGCTGCAATACATAGTAAATTACAGGGAAAGTACTGGAATTGTGGCGATCATCGGAACTCGAATTTTCGACGGCCCTACACGTTTTGGGACCTCTAGAACACGAAAACATTATTTTTGGCTCGACGTCTGTGTGCGTGACTGTGTTACTATCTGACTGTGCAATGTATGTATCCACTCTAACTCAAAAACTACTGGACCAAATTTCATAAAATTTGGTATATATTTCACACGTGGCTTACCCTGGTACTGATTCTATTTTGGTCAGATTCGGAAAAATAGAACCTGTATTTTTTTGTGAAATGATCCGCAAAAATCGCAAGTATCCACTCTAACTTAAAAATAATTAATTGCCCAAATTTTATAAAATTTTGTAAACAAGTCACATGTGGGTGCTAATAAGATGTTAATACGATTCGGAAAAGGGCAACCTGCATTTTTTTTGTTGCAAAATGTCCTGCAAATTTTAAATATACGAGGTAAAATAAAATACTACATATTGTTAAATCTATCCATTGAATGCCTCTTTTATATGTCATTTTTAACGACAAAAAGAATAAAATCAGCCCCACAGACCATTCTCGAGATATTTTAATTTTTAATTAGACGTTTTCCAATGCAGTTAAAAAACTATTTAACTACATTTCTTAAAACTTGGCAGTTAAGTCTCTTAATGCTGATTAGATATGGATATGATTCGGAAAAATATCACTTACTGTATGTATTAAATGGCCCTCAAAGATTGTGAAAATCTGAAATAAATGATTAAATTTGTTGAAATATATTAATAAGTACTTGTTCTTCAGGTTCATTTTGACAACTAAGTGAATGAGACGGACTCCATGACTGTAGGATGACTCGTTCTACAGTTGATATTTTAGTTTTTTAAGAATTTGTAGGACCTGAAGAATTTTAAGTGAATTAAGTTACCAAATGAAACGAAGTTGCAGTAAAAAGGCAAATTAGATATAATATCAGAAAAGTACGTATGTTTTTTTTTTTTGCAATTAAAATCAATTTAATGGCTAATGAAAGAAAGAATAACAAAATACATTGAATTTAGCGAAAGTGATGCGCTGCTTGCTCACATCAGGTTTTTACACATTTGTTACGTCATTTAAATTTTTCTGCTCATTGTAAGTACCTGCGCACCCTATTTAGCACAGCGTGCTTGATAAAAAATAGCCCGTTTTACAGAACCATAAAACAATTGAAAATATTTCACTTTATACAAAATACCATTTAAATTTTTCTGGTGCATATTTATGGTCCACATAAATAAAAATATTTCATTTTATTTTCTTAGCAATTCCATATTCTGTGGGGAGATTGAATATTGCTTGTTCTCCATTTAGGGCTTAAAGTAAAACTGACCAAATGTCGACCGGTCAATAAAATTGACCAGTGCATAATTAAAATAAAATGAAAATTAAAACTTGATATAGCAGTATTTTTGTCAATGCGGAATACACACCAAAAAGTTATTTTAATTTTTGAAATTATCCCTGGTCACTTCTGAAATAAAGATGTGGAATGAAATAATCTGATTAAAATTTTAAACTGACACCCCTTGTTTATATTTAGTATAAAAAAACTATTTCAATACCTCAAGAGACCCAAGAATAAAAAAATGGGCTTGGCCAAATAAGTTATTGACAAGTAGGCCCGGCTTTTTACAAAAATATCAACATCAAAAACTTATATATTATAAATAATGTTTTTTTCATAATTGAAAATAATTATCAGGATTTTCAATTTGTTTAATTTCTAAGAAGATGCTACCCAGACAGAAATCTATTGCATTGTACCCATTCTATTCAATGAAATTATAACAGCACTTTTCTGCTCCGACATCGAAGCTCTCAAAAATTAAGTTATTAGAAAAAAAGAAAATTAATGGAATCAAATTCTTCAACGAGTTTTTCTATTAGATAATATGAATAAAAGTAGAGATTAGTTAGAGACTAGTTGAGACGAATACAGACTAAGTTGCTTTCAATCGACACGGATGAAAGGGTATGGAATTTAAATTTGGAAGTTAAATTTAGGTTGCAAAAAATGCAGGGATTCAGAACAATATTATGTGAATCCCAATAGGGAGTTCCGGTCTTCTTAAAGAATTGAGACAATTTTCTTTCTGTCCTTATATAACGGCCATTCTACATTTTCCCTTAGATTCTTGATCGGTGTTCATATCTCCGTTTTTATACTGGATGTTCGCCATAAATCTACGTGAAGGTAAATTCATATCCTTAATCGTAGGATTTTAAGAAATTTTAATTCAAACAGCAACAGTCATGTTCGCCATAAATCTACGTGAATGTAAATTAATATCCTTAATCGTAGAATTTAAAGAAAATTTAATTCAAACAGCAACAGTCATGTTCGCCATAAATCTACGCGAATGTAAATTAATATCCTGAATCGTAGGATTTTAAGACATTTTAATTCAAACAGTAACAGTCATGTTCGCCATAAATCTACGTGAATGTAAATTGATATCCTTAATCATAGGATTTTAAGAAATTTTAATTCAAACAGCAATAGTCATGTACGGTATCGTCATTTTACTTTCATCGTTCTCGGATGTTAATGTCAAGCTTGTTCTAATGTTAGCTTAATTCTCCGTACAGAAATGAACGGAGAATCCAGCTAACGATCTCCATCTAGACAGAGGAATTTAACTCTAACAATTTAAATACTTAGAAGGTTATATTTAGAGATGACAAAACGAACTTTATGATGTTATATAAATATTAAAGACAACTCTTTTAGAGTAAAAAATATTTTAATTTGACACCATTTAAGACGTTGAAAATAATACAAACAGGCCAGAAATATTTCGGATGTCAAACATATTTCATTAGTGACAATACAATAAAGGAAGAAAATACATGAGCTTATATATACAGTCAAAAACCGATAATCAAAATTTGCATATAAATAGTCGCATTACTCAAGTCCAATTTGAATAAAACTATGAAATTACAAATATACATACAGTGGAGATAAGACACAAACAGCACCAATCTAGCAACAAAAATAAACAAATTATAAGTAGCAAAATAAGCAATAACTTATAATTATTAATACATGCTGTAACTTATTTTGCTACTTATAATTAGTTTCTTTTTATTATTAGATTTATGTATTTTTTCCCCGCTGTATGTATTTTTGTAATTCCATAATTTTACTCAATTTTCTCTTTGGTAATCCGACTATTTATATGAAAATTTTGATTCACAGTTTTGACTGTGTATATGGGCACATGTATTTTTCTCCTTTCTTGTATTGCCACTCCTTTCTTGTATTGTACGTCCTAAAACGTTCTGGGATGTCTAATTATTCTTAACGCCACACATATATGGTGTTAAAACACATTTTACTCTTAAAAAGTATTGTCTTTAATACTTATATTTACATTTCTTAGACGTGTCACCACTCTTATCTTTGTTTAAAATGTAATTTTAAAACGATAACGTAAATATCGTAAAAAATTGCTATTTACGTTACTACTTTTTTTTAACAGGTGCACTATTTAGTTATTGCTCTCATATACGAGAAAATTATAGAAACACGTTCAAAAAGTAAGAAACGTAGTGACATTTCAATTCGTTTTGTGTACAAGAGATAAAAATATAATAAGCTATAATAGGAGTTTATAAAATTGCAGTTTTGTAACACTATTGAAGAGGTGTTTAAAAAAATGCAGTCCTTCTTTTTCTTTCTTTTTTTTTTTTGCTTGAAATAACAAATTATTGCCATGACCCAACGCAATTCCAAAAATACAATATTTTCCATTACTTACTGAAGCAGTCTTCGTCTTTAATTATCATAAACTTACCTGTAAAGAAAATTTTAACAAAATTAATATTTCTTAATTCTTAAATAATTTTTTTACAATATATTTACAGTTATTACTATAAATCTCACAAAACACCACTTCATGGTAAAAAAATAAAATACCCTCAAGCACAAAAAGAATATAGAAGATATATCCTATAGAAGTTATAAATCAAACTGGTTTGCGACACGTCCCGACCAAAACTGTATGTTTAGGTCTGAAAGGTACCCATCTGAAGGATCCTAACCTTCCTTAAATTTAAACTTCTTATTTAGACTCATTCTATTTTCTTTAAATTGATAAAAACTGATGGTTTTGATTTCTTTAAATTGATCAAAACTAAATTGATCAAATCTGATCAAATACACTATATAGTTATCTCCCGGCCGTCCAAATAGTTGCTCTTAGTCCTCTGGACGAGTCGGACGGTCTGGGTCTTCAACTATATAGTTATCTGTCAGAATATTTACAATCCATAAATATCAGAAGACAATTAATTTTCGGAAAACTTAAACCAGGTTGATGAACCTTCAATTATTTTCAAATATTAATTTTTTTGAAAAAAAAATTAAACAAAACATAAATATGTTAACATTTGTTGCGAAAATAGTCATTTTACATAGCATTTTTTATTTAGAAAGGAATGACATTACGGAAGAATTACGTTCGCCGTACTTGATATATTGCATAATTCTATCTAAAATAGAGATCTTAAAACGTGTAAAATATATTCTCTATTATTAAATTGCTAAATATTTTATAAGCACGTTTAACCAAAATCAAATACTCACTATTATTTAGAAACTATCATGAACGATTCTTGAGATAAAAGAAATTTTACTTTTGCACAGGAAGCGCAATATTTCTCGAAATAATCAAGTGAATTGCATGAAATTTTGAATGCTAATTTCAATTTAAAATAACAGCCTAATATTTCATTGCGAGATTTAACAAAATTATTTTCTAAATTAGGTAATTATACTTTTACTAATCTACTGCCCTCGCAGGCTGTGCATGCACTTAGCATGCTTATTTAAGCGAGCTTCAGCTCCTGCAGGAAGTTATAAAGTTTCTGCTCGAATCGGGCGTATCGTAAAAACGTATTTTGGTTTCTAAGAATTCTTTGTGTGGTCCAGTGTAATTTCAATCAAAGATTTGCATCTTAAATGCGAGAGTATATTTTTATTTTCCTTATATACATAATGTATAAGGAAAGTATTGTGACGGGGTCGAAAATTCGAATTCGAGTTTTCGACGGGAGAGCATGTTTCAAGCATCTCTGATCACGAATCGAACATTTTTTAAGTGATGTATGTGTGTGTATGTGTGTGTGTGTGTGTGTGTGTGTGTGTGTGTGTGTGTGTGTGTGTGTGTGTGAATGTATGTGTGTGTGTGTGTGTGTGTCAGTGAGTTTTGCAGACGATATCTCACGAACGAATGGAACGATTCGAATGAAATTTGGTACAAAAATCACAATCTGTGAATACTGGAAGCCTATTGTTTTAAAATGCAATCGAATGTTCAGAACTCCCCTAAATTTTCGTGTGAAATTGTGAAAAAATTATCAAAAAATCAAAACCTTTAACAAAGTTACACAAATAGATATTTCTTATGTAATTTTTCCTTAGAAAACGATTGACATACACTTTAGAACGCTAGTATGAGCCGTTCTCAAGATATTGCAGATTTTTCAAATAAATTTATCAAAAAATCCCATAAATTAAATTAAATATATTATCTGTTGAGAAACATGTTCACTTTGTAATATCATGCGATACATTTGGTGACATTCTCGTGGATCTAGTTCTTTCCATTTACGAGAAAAGCTACTTTGAGTAATACTTTTGTATTTGAACGCCAATAATCATTTATATGCTATAAGAATAATTTATTTCTTCGTCCATAACGCTTGGCGAGATTTTGGCGACTAAATCAATGAAAATGATGACTAATTGCCGAAAATTCAATATCTTGGAAAGAATATAAGTATCTACTAGAAGAAAAACGTATTTCTTATTGTAAAAGTAGTAAATCCGTTGCATTATATATAAGGAAAGTCATGTGTCGCCCACATCAGATTTTTAAATTTGAAATAGGAAAATTTTATTTGCGTTAATAGCACATTAATAACTGAAATTGTATTAAAAATACCAATTACAGTAATAACTGCATTTAAATGAACAATTGCTATTAAATTAATAACTACAATTACATTAATAACTGCAGTTAAATTAATAACTGCAATTACATAAATAATTGCAATAAAATTAATAACTACAATTAAATTAATATCTGCAATTACATTAATAACGACAATTACATTAATAACTGCAATTACATGAACAGCAGTAAATCAAACCAAAACATAATATTTTCCTGTCTTTAACTATAGTTGATTAATAACGAATTTTAAAGTTCGTTATTTATTGCGAATACTCTTTCACTTCCATAAAACACTTTAAATATGCTACACAGCAGAAATTTCCACCACAATGCTAATGATTAATCGATTGTTTCAAAGTAATGATTAAAAGATGAATGACGCTTCACATCGATCTAACATCTGCTTTTGAGTCTAATGTCACTATCTTTAATAATTAACGGATTGGGAGGGGGGGAGCATTATCGTTTGATTTGCGAAAGATGGTGTATGAATTTTATTATTTTCAGGATAATAACATAACTTTTTTCCACTTTATCTACAGTGCATACTGTAAGTATAGAAAAAAATGTGATGTAGCCAGCACGTAACTTTCCCTTTCAAACTCAATTTCATTTTCGCTTTATTCCCTTAATAATTTATTAAATTGAGTTTAATTGCACAAAATAACACGCATTATTATTCGAAATGACACGAAATTTGCGCTTTTAATTCAATTTTAGTTTTCATTTAATAGCTGGGCGTATTTTCAAATGCGGCGTAGCCAAAATGCGAAAAAAATTGACATATCTCGAGAACGGTTTGTCCAAGAGTGATAGGATTGGTCTTATTTTTTTCATCGTCAAAAGTTACGTATAAAACAAGCATTTAATTTATACATTTGAACATGCGTAGATTCTTTAATCCCGAATCGTACCAAAATCTAATCACCAGGGTCATCCACAAGTGGCTTACCTATACAATTTTATGAAATTTGGTAAATATGTTTTTGAGTTAGTGTGGATACGTGCATGGCTCTGAAAATACACAGACAGTTTTTCAGGCCATTTCGTAAAAAAAGGCAGGTTGTTCTTTTCCGAATCGTACCAAAATCTAATCAGCACCAGAGTATCCCACATGCGATTTATCTACCAAATTTTGTGAAATTTGGTCAATTAGTATTTCAGTTAGAGTGAATGCATGAGATTTTTGCGGGCCATTTCGCAAAAAAAGGCGGATTCTTTTTTTCCGGATTGTACCAAAAACCTATCAGCACCAGGATCAAATCCAAGGGTCTTACCTACCAAATTTTATGAAGTTCGGTCCATTAGTTTTTGAGTTAGAGTGGATAAATACACTGCACAGACACACGGACAGACACACAGACAGGCACACAGACAGACACACACAGAGACGTCACGCTAAAAATAGTTTTCTTGTGTTCTCGAGATCACAAAACTTGTTGATCCGTTGAAACCTCGAGTTACGATTTTTGACACGATTCCAATAATTTCTCTATACATTACCATGTATTGTAAGAAAAGTAAAAATTATTATTGTGGGATAAAAATTCGAAATTGAATTTTTGACTGATTTACATATTTTGGGTATCCTACAAAGTTTTACGTAACGACTTTGTCAGTGTAAGAGTGTTAGCGCATAATGTGTGTATGCAGGGCCTCCCGTAGAAATTGTAAAACCTCCTACAAACATTTATCATGAACAACTCTCCATATCTGGTTTTGTCTTTAATAATAAACGTATTAATATTTTTTTGGATAATGAAATTCCATTCAGCGCAGCAAAAATAAATCCAATATTCTTAATAATATCTAAAGTAATGCTATCAATGCTGCTGATAATGTTGGTCTTTCTTGGGTAAGGACCCGCGTTAGTATTGCTGGTAATGAGGTCGTAGACGGTTGCCATAAGCTTGCTGCCTCGACTGGAGAGTACTATCATGTTCCATTTGCTCCTTTGATCGTAAAAGCGTTGTTGGTACGCTTTCTAATTTAAAATACGAAAATTTTATTTGCGTTAATACCATATTTATAACTGCAATTACATTAATAACCGCAGAAATTAATATGAAAATTAATAACTAATATGACTATTATGAAACTAATATGAAAATTAATAACTAATATAACTAATAAAATTAATATGAAAATTAATAACTACAATTACATTAAAATCTGTAATTATATTAATAACTGCAATTACACGAATAGCAATAAATTACAACAGAAAACAATATTTTACTGTCTCTAATTATAGTTAATTAATTACGAATTTTAAAGTTCGTTATTTATTGCGAATAATCTTTCACTTTCATACAACATCCAACATTTTGAAATCAGTTTTGGTTCAAGCGTGGCAGAAATTCTGAAACTCTTTAGTCGGGGGAGGGGAGGGGACAGGTTGACTTTAAATTTCAGAGAACTAATAGATTGTTTTTTCTTCACCAGTTATAGCCCTTTCGTTAAGTTCGTTTACAGATTCAAACTTCAAAATTCCCCAAATTGCTTCAGTGGTAAAAATTGCTTTAATGGTAAAATAACGGGCCGGCAGTTGAGTGATTTTGTGCACTTACTAGTGTCGGGTTCGAATCCCACCTGCGGACATGGATGTTGTAGTGTCCATTTAGGGTGTAATGTGATATACCTCCAGTAGTGCTCCTGGGCAACATCATGTGACGGCAAAATGGTTTACGATTCAGCCGCTGATAATGGGAGAATGATAAAGTAATATCATTAATATCCCGATCATTAAAAACAAAACAAGCCCTAAAAATAAGTTTTTTATGGTGTATTTATTTATTCATATTTATTAGTTTGGTATGTTTTCTTTTATCCTTCAATAATAATCTACAAATTGATATAAATAAATTTGTACCTTTAAAGAACATTTGAGTTTTTGAACTAAATTAAATAAAGACATTAATATCAAACTTCTAAAAATCTGTATCGTAACATGGAAGATATGAAAAGTAATTTTTTTTCCAACATTTAAATAAGTATACTTTTTAGAAATAATTTTAAATTTGTAGCAAATATTTTAACATCCGTTGGAAATTGCATAGTAAAATCATTATTTCATGGGGATAATTTTGTTATTTTTCCATATGAAAATATAAGATTTTATAAATAAAAATTTTAATACGATGTATAGAAGTTTTAGATATGTTTTAAATATAAATTTGTTGATCTTTGTAGGTAAGGCATTTTATTCAAATGCACTTTAAACACGAAATGTTTAAATATATGACTTTTTATTTTAAATACATGGAGCTTAAATTTGAAATAACTTTTTAATTACAAAATTCTTAAAAATATATTTTAGTTTTAGTTTTTACATATGATATTTAAATAGAAGTTAACTTAATTTTTCCCTCCCGAAATGATGTATTTTATATAATCGTTTTTACATCGCATTTCCATGAAAATAGATTAACTTAGGGAACTAAACACTTTTTCCAGAGACCATGAAGAACTTGAAAGTATTACTGGAATCCAGTTTCTGAATCATTTTTTCAGATATTTTGTGGTGTACCCTTACAACAATCGTCGTCGGTACATCGTAGTAACCACACCACGAACTCATTCAGGATGATAATACACCAAGTCGGGGTAAATTACTTAGAACATATAACAAGTAAGTTACGATTAACTTACCGTTTCTATTAAGAAACAAGAAAGATCAATCATGCGCAAAGCATTGATTATGAAACACTTTCCAACTTTAATGCAATTTTATTTAAACAAGTCTAAAATGCAATACATTCCTCGGTAATATTTTGAAACTTATCACAATACTACGATAATTTATTATATTTGAAAACGTCATCCAAAACGACTGAAATTAATTCAAATGACGTCATAGAAAAAATAGCACGCCTGGATCTCTCTATAAAAACAGGATTTCATTCATAACTTTCTCCCATTCATTTCATTCATCACAATACTATAATAATTTATTTTATTTAAACATTTTGTTTAAGACCATGGAGCTACAAAAAATTAAACTCTATGCTTGAAACTTCATCGAAAAAAATCGTCCTTCTCTTTATGAAATCAATTAATATTTCATTCATATCAGCCATGCAGACTCCATGGACTAAATTATTTTGTGTTAAAAAAATACAGAAATTCTAAACTCATTCTATATATTTTGCTGTTTACATTTTACATAGGTGAAAAATAGGCTTAGTTGTAGAAATAATCAAATTTAGATGAGCATTTAAACTCAAATATATTGCCATTGCGTTGTTTCAGTATGTAGATGCACAGAATTTAAGCAAATATAAAGTAGTTTTAGGACGGATACAACACTCAATAGGAATTAAAAAGAACTTAAAAAAATCACGATTTTGAAACAAGATGGATGCCATATATCATTTTGAAGTGGGTCATGTGATCGTTTCACATCATGGTCACATGATCGTTTCATATAAGAGGTGTAATTACTATTTTAATTTTTATTTAAAAAACTACTGAATATATTTCGCTGAATTTTTTTTATATATTTTATGGAACAATTTGAATATTATCTAAAATTTTTGAAGCAATTTGAGAATTTTAAATCCGCTTAAAAAATGTTTGAAAAATTAGGTCCCATAGGGCTCAATGTATTTCATTTTTTCAATCAGGGTTCAATCCAAAACTAATTGGGTGATATTTTCAATTTATATTCCCATAGGTCCCACGGACCGTCTGAACAACATACTAAAATTTCATTTTGATAAAGTCATTTTTACAGCAGTTATCGTGCTAACAGAAATACAGACAGACAGACAGAATGAACAAAGTCATACACACTTTTCATCTTTGTTGTAAAATTTTAAAAATGGGTTAAAGAATGGTGTAATTTCATTGTCGTATCATTTTCTATGTGAATGACATGGCTGTTTTTGGAAGACGAAATGTAATTGGATTGAAATGGTGATTAGATAGAGTAGGTGTGTGATATATAAATAATATTACAATCTATACGTGTTTCAATTGATTCTTTTATCAATTTCGGAATAGTATGACAGACATAAAAGTTTAAAACCAATAGGGTTCCATTATTCACTAACTGTAATATTTGTACCAAATATCATTCAAAACGCACCATTCGTTCGTCAAATATCTCATTCACACACGTACACACACCCCACACACACAAACACACACTAACTCACATACACACACACACATACATCACTTAAAAAATGTTCGATTCGTGATCAGAGATGCTTGAAACATGCTCTCCCGTCGAAAACGCGAATTCGAATTTTCGACCCCGTCACAATACTTTCCTTATACATTATGTATATAAGGAAAATAAAAATATACTCGTTCAATCCAAAACTAATTGGGTGATATTACTCATTTATATTCCCATAGGTTCTACAGACCGTCTGAACAACATACTAAAATTTCATTTTGATTAAGTCATTTTTACGGCAGTTATCGTGCTAACGGACAGACAGACAGACAGACAGACAGACAGAATGAACAAAGTCATAAACACTTTTCAACTTTGTTGTAAAGTGTTAAAAATAAGTAACTGAACTTTACGTTTCCACATTAATATCAAATTTTTAAATAAATTAATCTGTAAGTTTCTTCGTACTATTTGGAACACACAATGCCAAATAACGTTTCCCCTCCTAAATTTTTCAAATGCTATAGACTTATAGGGAATTGTGCAGTAAATAGACTTCATGTGGCGGACGTTTAGAATTTTCGCCATTTCGGCTCTTTTTTTTCCCGGTCGGAAATTACAGGGCAACATGAATTTCCGATCATTGTATAAAACGTTATTAAATACAATGAAAACAACATTTTCTGCAAAAGATAGAAATACAAATTAAAATACGAAATGCATATTAAAACTTGAATAATTTAACAAATTTTGCCTGTTCAAGAAAAAAAAACTTAAAATTTTAAAACAATTTTGTTAATTTCTTATTCATTTACATTGAATAATTTTTGTTAAAACATATATAAAATGTGAATTACTATAGCATAAAACGGTATTTTAACTTTTAAATTAAGAAATACTTTTTTTTCTATATAAACTATAATTTTAAATATCTTTCATTTTTTATCAATTAGAAATATAACTTTTCTGTAGTACAAATTTAAAAATGTTTTGCTTATTTTAAAATAGTGTAAATTTAAAACTTAGCAGTTCCATTAACAGAAGCGAATCGGCGACCTCATAGTATTGGGAGCAAGCAAAGTGCGTGCACCCCCCCCCCCCTCCCAGCAGCTAGAAATTTACAGGCTAAAAATGGTTTATAGATCTATGATTTTCTACGTCATAGAAAATGATGAAATCATGTGATTTATGCCATAAAGATTCATCTTCCCTCGTGTCGGAAAATAGTAGCATAAAATGCATTTTAAAGTACAGAATTCGATTCTTGCAAAGAAATGATATTGAGGTTTTTGGGGCCTTGTCGCTATGATTTGATTTATGATTTAATGATATTCTTGAATTTATGAAATGTTGCAAAGGTGAATATCATTCGTTCATTAAATTGTTTTTAGTGTGGGACTTATATGAAATAGCCGACGATATGGCTGAGCGGTCAAAGCAAGCATTTCCTCCTGTGTTCGCTTGGCTGCCGGGTTGTGGATTCAAGTTCCACCTGCGAGCATGGATGCTGTGGTGTTGGACGTAATGTGTTCTGCCCCCACTAGTGGACCGGGGCAACGTCATGTGACATATAAATGGTTCACAATACTGCAGGTTGATTGGAGAATGATTGTCGCATTATGTGCAACTGCTAGAATTAAAATAAAGTTTATATAAAGAAGTGATAGTGAGGTGTTTAGGGTCTTATCGCTATGATTTGATTTATGATTGAATGAAAATTTTTAGATTTATGAAAAGGCGCAAAAATGAATATCATTCGTTCATTTTGCTGCTTTAGCTTGTGACATATGAAATTGGATGTAAGACGCATTTCCGTATGACCTGCTTTCTAGACCAGAATTCGCCACTGTCATTTAGTCACCTGGAGCCTGCTTATTTATCTTCGTTAAAATTAATGTATTTTTTTAAATTATTCCAAGCCATATCAGTTGTATAATAAGTTAAAATCAAGTTGTTTTTATGAGAAAATGAAAATAAAAATTACTTGTATGTCAAAACTGGCAGTTAAAATGGGGCTTAGCCTTTTTGGTAGCATACTAAAATAGCACGTCAATGACCTGGGATAAGATTAGAGCAAAATGAAAGATAAATTGGCTTGTAATTCCTACTTATTTTATGCTGTAAGGTTCTGCCATGATATCACAAGCTACATAATATCATTACTATTTTATCAGACAATGTTAGTGTGATATGATAATCACATTTTTTATACATAACCCTGGGAAAAACGGGAATGTGTATTGTAATTTAAAATGTATACTATGTTTGTGATTTATGTAATAGCTAGGCCTTTGCACAGACGGAATTGGGATTTTTTGGCGCCGTTGGGTTGTGTGCGCGCTGACATGGATTGTAAATATTCAGAGATTTAATTGCAGCAAAATGTCAAAGTTAAGCTACAAATCTTTGAAAATTTATGACCCTGTCAGGTGTGGCTCGCGTCGGGGTTTCGGTCCTTGGACCACCCGGTTGTAGAATGCCCTCTGGTTCTTGTGTTTGAGTGGAGCGCATAAAAAATGAGCGTCGCTTCAAAAACCAATGGTATGAAGCATTTTTGGACCTCCTTTTTTATTGCGCCTGGGAAACAGCGAATGGGAAGTGGGGGACTTCCTCCCTGTATTTTTGTCGCTCCCCTTGTTTTAAAATTCTGGAAGTTTTAGAAATTTGAAAAAAAAGTTCAGATGCAATCTGATGTTTGATGGAGAAAGGTCTCCTGGGTTTCTTTGAGCACCTGTGCGAGGAACGCATCCGTGCAACGAAGTAGGCCGCCTTGACGGCACTTGTCGTGCGGCAATTTCTACAAGTTTCACTGAACCGGCGCCTGTTACCTAACCAGGGGTAACAGACTCTAAAGTAGCATATATATTTCTCCAGAAACAGCTTTCTGTTTATTTGCAGCTGTGACAGGGCTTAGTCACAGCTATTTTAGAACGGTTTCGACTATTTTCAGCCAAATCTTCACTACGAAAGTACGTGGACTGAGTCTTGTAGGGGTACCTATCCCGGGCTCCTAAGCAGCAGACCACATACGAAGTGGAGCTTCTCGTCATTGGTTTTGTGGTTGCAGTGCAACACAGCTCTGCCTCCAAAACGGCGCGGTGTAGGACCTTTTGCTCCTTTAGCTGCATTTAAGCCGTGGTAACTGTAATACTGTGTGTACGGAATATTTGCGGAGCATCAATCCAGGGCTCCTAAGCAGCAGCCAATCTCTACAAATAAAGTATCTGATCTCCACTCTTTAGGCAATGGCATGTACGCATGCTCACTCAAGAGCCGCTGGGACTTAAGCCAAAATTAAGAGGAGGAGAAGGAAAGTGGACAGTGTGCCCATCTCCAAAATAATACTTGGCAAAAGTTTTCGTCACCTGATGATACGCAACCGTGTTTTCTCTGACTGGTAGTGTTTTCCATGAACTATTCAAATAAATGAACCAAACCAACGTGCAGAGGTCAGCTACAGCACTCAGTGGAGTTCGTATGTATGAAGGTATGAAAATTATATATTGATTTTAAAATGTGTATATGAATGTTTAAACTTAATTGATCCCCAGTGCTAAGGGCAACTTATGATAAATGTGATATTTTTCAAAATGAAGTTATAATGTGTTTTCTTTAAAAAAAAGTGATTAATTACAAGTTTGGGTAAATAAAAAATATACAAATTAATGCTAAATAAACTGTGCACCCGAGGTCAAGCTTAGGTAAATTGGGAACTCATTTGTAATTGTGTATTTTGTATTTAATGTTTGAATTGAGATTTCATGTGTTCTATAAATAAATTGTTAGTTGGCCACAAAAAAGGGAGTGATTATTTTGTTTTAGTAAACGCAATGTACTTGGTCCAATTGCACCCCCCTATACTTTAACGCGGTTGAGCCTGGTAGAACTATTTGGTGAGTATCTTTATTGTATTTATGTGTTTAAGTTTTATTGTATTTATGTGTAGAATCCACCTCACCACAGTAAGTATTTAAAATTATCATCAAAATGATTTCTAAAACCTTTCATTCTTTGGTACACATATGAGCTAGAACTAAGGAGAATAGGAAGTCCAAAAATATCTCGCGGAATAGTGCATTCCACATCAAACTTTACCTTTTATCAAAACATTTCAAAAACTTTAAGAAAAAGCCTATCATAAGATGAGGTATAGTTTCAAAATAATTATATAAGCCCTCAAGACAATTTTCAATGTGTATCCAATTCGCAATTTGTATACGGCCCCCGAGTGATGTGCAATTTATAAACGACGCCCTCTAGAAGAAACATCGAAAATGGTATGACCCCCTAAATAATTCACAATTTGTATACGACTCATAAACAATTCGCAATTTGTCCCCCCCCCCCTCCAAGCACATGCGAGCCACGCACCTCTTCTGCTCAATATTATTATTTCTTATACGACTCCCTATTGAAATATCCATACTATGCTTTCCCCTAACAAAACGCAATTACATTTACGCCCCCCCCCCTCCTAGATTTCCGAACAAAACGTACCTGACCCATAAACGCTGAAACTCATTAATATAATATATTTGATTAGAAATATAGTAATTCCTATAAAACGAGAGAACTTATCAAGGAAATTGAACTTAATAGACTAAATTTTCCAACATATTGAATTTTATCAATTTAATATTATTTTCGATAATTTGACGTTCTCTTCTTTAACAATTTGGAGACATTTTCATCAATTTAGAAACATTTCCGTCAATTTGGCGACATTTAAAAAAGGCTCATCGCAGCATTCGTCGTAAAATTCGTCGCCAAGGGCTCCCATTTTTCTGCCAATTTATTTGCTGAGCGTTTCAAACAACCTGAGTTATTACAGTATTTATAATTAAATTATCTTCACTATTAATAATATTCTTGTACTTGACATGATAGAAAATAATTATAATTGTAATTCGAAAAATAATAATTTCATAAATTAAATAAAATCATATTTTTTTTAAATACTGTATAATTTAAAAATTGCTATGCACCCAGAAAAACAATTTGTCAAAAAAAAGTAAAACATAAATGTATGCATAAAATCATTTCTACACTTTTAAATTTCAATATTTCGTTGCTGCCACAAAAATTTCAAGTCTCTTAACCTTGTACCAAAAGAAACTGGTGGATATAATAAATTTAAAAGTATTTTCGATGAGAAATATATTGCTATTAATCATTTTAAAGCAACTTGTGAACATTTTGAAGTCCACGGGTATCTGCTGGAAAACATACATGTTCTACGACTTTGACGCACTACTCCAAAAGTTGCAATTATACGAACTCATAAGATGGCCGAAAAATATACACCAAATGCGGAAAATCCCAAACCTACATTCACTGTTTATGGGTTGAATTTTGTTTGGCTTACAGTGAACAAGAACCAGCGAGTAAATGGCGGAAACCACAATGCAGCAGAGTGCAGCAATGCAGCAGAGAATGCAGCAGAGTGTTGATTAATTTACGTTAGATTTATCAAGTGGACAAGTACAGGCAATAAATTCTAATTTATTCAGCTTGGGAGAAGATAGTCAGTTTTTTGCTATTCGTTTACTGAAGAGTACCTGTGGAGGTGAAAAAGATAACGCCCTGTATCAAAAATCTGTTGAGGAGGATTTAGCTTTCTTGGATATAATAATTCAGAAAATTTATAACAGTTCATGAAAATAAATTTAAAAAACTTCACAACTTTTCGGAAGTGGAGAGAGAATGTAGTCGAAATCCATTGGGATTTGTGTGAGAGACCAAAATGAGTAATCAAAAAGCTTGAATTTGTGCTTCAGTTGCAGTTTACAGCATTTGTGGGCGGGTTTTGTGCTTTTTATTTCTCCTCATCACTGTGACGTGATTTATTTCATCGCTCATCATATGGGTTCACAAAATTGCGACGCATTGCAAGTTGTCTTGCTGCCATTCCAGATATCGACTACTCCATATGAAGAGCACTTAAAAAATTGAAACCGATCCTCCATAGATGTTGTTATTCGCAATTGGAGAACGATCCTAATAATTGTATTTTTCACTACAAAATATTAATCTTGATACATCCCAACGGAATATAAAATGATTAGCATGAAGTTATCTGTAGAATAAGTCATTTGAATCCAACCAATGCATATCAAAAAGATCGATTAAAATCTTTTCAAAGAAATTCTGGAAGAAACACTATTATGTTTCAGATTTATGCATGAATGCTTTTAAACTAAAGTCTAACCGAAACCATTTTATTTCTAAACAATTCAAATAACAGCCTGAAATAACTGTTTTCTATGGCTTTTTGCTAAATGTCCGCATTTTATGGCGAAATCAAATCGAATTATTTCATTGAAAAGTATTTTTGCAGAATACTTTACCGAGTGCCAATACTTAAGGAAGCATAAAATACTTGAAATAGGATTTATTTTCAAGAACTGGAATGTAATTGGACAATTTGTTTTTGAGTATAATATTTCAAACTGCATTCTTGTCACAAAGGAAAAAATATCGAAAAAAATGTAGGGTATTGTTTTTACAGTGTTATTTTAAAAGATATCTCTAATGTAATACTTTGATAATTATTTATAAAGGAATAATTTGCCGTGCTGGGCTGAAAATTTATTTTTATTAGGAATTTAATCTTTAAAACTTCTTCACTAACTATTAAATAAACGATGTAATATAGAAACAATTTATTATTTACTGATTCACTAAACTACTAATCACTAATTACTTTACTAATTCAGAAAAAAATAGAAATACAGACATTATAAAAATTAAAAATACAATTATTAAAAAAAATTCGAAATACAAAACAAATAATTCATGGTAATCCAAAATTTGCTCCAAAATTATTTATGTTGAACGTTTCTCTACACCTGTATCATAATCTATCGGTGTTTTAACCTTACATTTCAAAAGGTATGTTTTTCGGAATTCCATTTAATTTAAATATCAGATAACTATATCTAAATTTCAATATATCACTAACAAAAGACTTCCAAATTTATATAAAATAAACACCTAGAACATCTTAGTCCCGAACTCAATCTCAAGTTTAAAATAACCTGAGTCTGTCAGATGGCCAGTCTCTCGACAGTGGTTGCCATCTCATAAAAGAAAATAATATATATAAATAAAGAACATTCAATTCAGATATTACATATTTCAATACATATACAAGAACATAATCATGTCTCAGATTTTATCTTCACAAACGTTTTACAATAAAATATTTTAAAACACATTTTAAGTTGCACGATTTAAGCAAAATGTACTAAAAAGAAAATAAGCAATTTTTAGCAATAATAGCATTTTGGGTCATATGCGACTAAGCATAAAATCGTGGAACGCCCATAAAAGAATCGTATTTGAACATTAATATAATTTTAAGGAAAAATAGAAGAGATAACATAAAAATGACAAATATAAGAATGATTACATTCAATTTATTTAAATTTTTCTTTGACAATTTTGATTTAAAGATTGATTGATCATTCCGATATATGTCATTTCTATGTAATCACTTCTATTGTCCACCACCTTAACCAAAACTGCCGTTAATAGTAATTTTGTCCCAATTTTCGATAAAAATTTCCATTTAACTAATTCTAATAATTTCCATAATATCTTGCTTTTGACTCTTTGTATATCTATATTTACAGTAATTCTGTAATTTTGATCGGGTTCAAAATTGCAGTTTTGCTTGGCGTCTCATTCTCGGCTCTTTGAGGGTTAAATCGTTATCTGCATATGTAAACACCTAAATATGTTTATTTAATAATTTAAATATAATATTTTATTCCTGCTCTGTCTTTTTAAAATTATTTGTTTATTCATTTCTTTGTATTTCCTCATGCTACTCGACCAGATGCTATTCTGATGCCTCTGTTGATAGGCGTTTCCACCCGATAAAGCTCAGGCTTTATAAATAAGTTTTCAAAACTTCCTATAGTATGAATAAAGCTTATAATGTTTAAAGAAATTTTATATCCCATATTATTTTACTTTCAATTATTTAGAATTATATATAAGTGAATTTTGGAAAAAGTTCTATCCTCAGCAACGATAATTCACAGTAGAACACTTCAAAGTCTATAGGCGTTAACGGCATCATCTTGTGAGGTTCACAGTACACAAGTGTAATCATCGCGTCAAACGAACATGTCCAGCTCATACAAAGTAAACCCGAATTCTTGTAAGAGAAAACATACGTGTATCATAAAAAGGCGAATGCTGCCATGGATAGCAAGGGTCTAGGGGCTGCAAGCTTTATATGCGGATAAAAATTAATTCTAAAACTCGTAAACAACATGATGAACTATTGAATTGATGTTATTCACCCTTTAATATTGTTTCTGGTAGGTCGGACGGTCTGGGTTTCAACAACAACAACCCTTTAATATTGATCACTTAATTTAATTTTCATCATCCAAATGAATAGAATTCAGGCAATGTTCAAAATGTTAAACTTTAAGTACAGCGTTAGTTTGCTTTAGCAGGGGGACCTGCATCAACTACTATGAGGCTCAAAGTTTGAAGAAAAGACAGAGAGGGGGGAGAACGTGAACTTTGATGCCATTCGCACTTTCAGAAAAATAATCCAACATAGGCTACTTCAGAAAACTGGCTTAACTTTCATCCCTAATAAGATTTGTGGGGGCCGACTCACGCCTCACTATCTGCTACAAGTCACATGCCCAGTTGTGCGCTCAACCAAATTCAGCAAAATATCACTTCCTGTAAATATAATGAGAATTGTGTCTGTAAAATAATAAATATGTTTGGTTATGGGTGGGGGGGAGACTCCTGGTAAACTAAAATCTGCAACACTCAAATGTCGGGTGGTTGGGCCTTTTCGCAAATAATCAGATGGCCAGTGCAATATTACTCAAGTCGGTTTACTCAGCAAATACCCCCATAGGAGGTTGAGATCGTCGTCATTGATAGAGATGAGTGCGTGCTTGTTTTTCCGCAGCCACCAATAGGGGGGGAGCTCCGCCAGCTAATTCCATTCGTTGTGGTTCGAACTCAGGATCAAATGTATGATATACCCGTAATATAACGCTTAGATCAAAGGATATTCGAGTCCGAGTACATAACTGGGAATGTGATTCGTAGCAGACAGCCGCCCCCCCACACACACACACACGCAGGTTCAACACACAGTAGACTATGTCAGACGATCGAGTCCGGTTCAAAGTAAAATCAAGGCTTCAGATTCCTGTAAATGAAAATACAGGTAGATCATTACAAGGCGAATCCTGCAATTGTTGTCAATAGTCAAAGGCCACCACCTTTGTGATTGGGTCAAGACCAATTCCGATAGTCGTAAACAACACGATGCATTATTAAATCTACATATTTACCAGTTAACCTTCGTATAAATAATTACATTTTAATCATAGAATAAACCAAGGATCATGTGTCAGGCACTGTTCACAATTTCCAAATTTAAGGCTGTATTTTACTTTAGCCGAGCGACCTGCGGCAGTTATATTATGCACGACCCTTCTGCCATGGCATTAAGTTGCCAAATAACATGAACATGGATTAAAACTGCAACTTCGATATGATATCAGAAAAGTATCCATGTTATTTTTTGCAATTAAATTCAACTTAGTGCATCATAAAGTAAAAAATAAAAAAATTGAATTGATTTTGTAGAGAAAGTCATGTACTGCCGACGTCAGATTTTTTTACATTTAACTCGTATAATGCATATTTTAAGATACGATTAGTCTTTAGCCCACTTTTGCGTAATATGTTTTGCTTCGAAGAAAAAACTTTATAAATAAAAGTGCATGCTGATTTGCATGGAGTGCCAAAATTTCTGTACAGAAACACTTTCATGATTATCATGTCTGATAAATAAATGACCACAAACTATGTAGAAGGGTAGCCCAGGCTTCAGACTGCAAACGCCCATATGACCGATCTGTACTCTTTATGGATGAGTGCTAATAACTGATAAAAGTTGATTAAAATTCTATACATCTTATGCAGCATCTACTTTGGGTCAAAATTGCAGATTTATCATCTGTCTAACTTCAAATGTTATCTGAGGATCGCAGCAGCGTTTCACCCCGTGAAGTCGCCATGTCTGATTCCATAGTTTACAAGTTACGTTATATTATACGTTACAAACACAGATTTCCGGGGTCTATAACTTAGGTCCCAAAAAGGCTAAATAAGTACTAGATTCTTTTTCTTTCAGTAAAGCTAAGTAAACAAAACAGAAAATAATTAAAATTGATGCGGTAGCATCCGAGAGAAATAACTTTAAAATGGCACATTTACGACTATCATTCCAACTTTTAATTCATTTTAATGGTGACGGACCTATAGTCTTAACTACTAGACCGATTTTTATAAATGATGACTCAATTTGTGTGTTCTGGTGGGAAATATATACTTTTTACTATAACCTAAAAAATAAATTTGACTTATAATTTAAAGATTTAAGAAAACATAAGTAAATGATGCTTGGTGTTAAAGTACAATTTTTCAATGCCTTCTTTATTTTTATTACATAATCATATTGATATATCATTTTGTTGGCGAGTGGCGAAAAACACAATAATGAGTTATACATGAAATAAATGATTGAGAAATCTCGTGAAATTTTTTTTCTACTTTAGAACGAGGTTAAATCCTTAGGTGCTGTGGGAAAGGTTTGTACTTTAAAAGTTATTTTATAGCCTCTTCCAGGTTTTCATAATTTCAATACAGTAAATCAATTTTAAATTGAGCCTTAAAGTTTCGCCGTAATAATACCTCATTTTCAAGTTAGTAATAGACGTACTAATACGTTTTCAATAATGAAATTGGAGTGAGAAATATCAATTTTATCTGTTATGTTTATTTGTCGATCATAATTTCCATTTTCTCCTGATATCGGATAGGCTATATAGCCAGGGATGTAATTTTCCATACGTAAAGCATACAAATCTGTGAGTCTCAGTTAGGTTTGGTCCTTTTCATTTACTTCATGAACTTTCATCAAAATTTACTTCATCAACATGTAATGTTTTTAAATAATTGTTATTAATTATTCCCGTCAATTTTAGACATTGAAAGTATTCATCTAAACTGAAAAATATAAAATAATTTAAATTAGTTTCGAACAATCCCTACAATCCGTTTCCTACAATCCGTTTAGAAATTAAACAAATTGAAAATCCTGATAAGTATGCTCAATTATAACAAAACAGCTTTTTGTCGAAAATATCAACGGGATTTTATTGCAAGACGCTTAGCCAACTTCTATGGAAAGTTTATTTGGCCACGCCCAATGTTTTTATTCGGAGTTCTCTTGAGGTATTGAAATAGCTTATATTTTTCATTAAAATGAATGACGGAGTCTGTGTAAAATTTTTATCATATTATTTCATTCCATTAATTAATCATATTATTTCAGAAAGTAAAACAGTGGCCAGGGATAATATTAAACATTGAAATAAATCTTCGTTGTGTATTTCGTATTGGCAAAAATACTACCATATCAAGTTTAAATTTTCATTTTATTTTAATTGTGGCCCAAAGTGTCATGGAGCAATTTTATTTCACAGCCATCATGTTGACAGTTATACGTTAAGCCCTAAATAGAGGACAGCATTCTACACATACGGATATTCTACACATTCTACATATTCCACAGAATACGGAATTGCTAAAAATATAGAATGAAACAATTTTATTTATGCCAACCAATAAGCACCGATAAAAATATAATGATATATTTTATATAAAAAATGTTTTTGCTTAATTGATGGCTCTCGTTTACATTCTTCTTGGCATTCTTGTTCAAGAACGCTTACATGATTTCGTGTGCAGCTAGTTAAAATAAGTCAAAAAGCATTTTGGAAGCTGAGATGTAAATACTTAAGCAGCATAATTAGGCGCAAATAAGTAAGAATACAACATGCAGCTGCTTCAAGGATGCTCTGGATCGCGTGTTTCTGTTTATGAGGATACGCGTTCTTGCATATCTGGCCTACAAGTCTCTAACTGACCCAAATACACCCTGTTGTTCATAAAAGGGTGAATGCCTCTGGTCTAACACAATGTTAAAAAATTATAGATGCGGGAGAATTATTTAATCGTTTGATCATGAATCACATAATTATAATAAAAAAAGAAAATTATGTTAATATTAGCTTAAAATAATGACTATAATATAAGCATAAAATGTTTGAAAATATATTAGAATTAATATAATATTATATATGATTATAAATTAATAATAATTGAATTTAATAATTTGAAATGCGCAATATGCGGCTAATTTTGGCATTACATTCCTTATATACGTAATATAATGTATAGAGGAATTATTGTGACCGGGCCGAAAATTCGAATTCCAGTTTTCGACGGACGATCACGTTTCTAGCACCACTGAACTGGAATCGATCGTTTTTGTGGTGATGTCTGTGAGTATGTATGTGTATGTGTGTGGCCGCGAGTCTGTGAAAACTATATCTCACGAACAAGTGGATTTGATGCAAAAATTACAATCCGTGAATACTGGAAGCCTATTGATTTTAAATACAATCAAATACCCGGGAATTCTCCAAATGAAAAAATCAAAAAAATCTTTAAAGAATCACAACCTTCAACAATGTTACGTAAATAATGATTTATTATGGGATTTTTAATTAGTAAACGATTGACTGAAATTTTGGAACGCTGGACTGAACTGTTCTCGAAATATAGCTCTTTTTTAAATAAAATAAAGTCACATAAAATTAAAAACCGGATTAACTATTAAGAAATATGTTCACTTTTCATATATATTATTATGCGATAAATTTATTAACATCATTCTTGTGGATCTAGTTCCTTCCATTCCAAGAGAAGGTAATGGTTTTGTATTTTGAAGCCTAACAGTTCGCCAACAGATGCGTATATGTTAAAATGCTCTTTCCTCCGTTTGTTCAATAAATTTAGCTAACTCTGTACTCATTCTGCGAAATACCGCCCATTTGGAGATTTCCGTCGCAGACTGACGAAAGTATCATTAAAATTGCAAAAATGACGCAAAATGGAAACATTAATTATTAAAATATTTTAATATATGAACTATATTGCTTAGGCGGATGTTATCGGTATTGATAATTGTTAATTTAGAGTTGCTTGAAATATAAGTCAATTGGGTACACACACAAGCATGCAATATCTTGAGATGAGAGTACAATATCCTTCAGAAAATGTTTCATACGTTTTTACTTATAAGAATTTGAGCAGCACATTACTTATGCTACATAATGTAGTACCTTATTTCCTTTAATGCGAAATAATAATGATGGACAAAAATCTGGAAAGTGTTTTTAACGTTAAAAAAAAGTACACTAACATTTGACACATCCGGCCGCCCAAATGGTTGCTCAAGTGCTCGGAGGAGTCGGGCGGTCTGGGACTTCAACTAACATTTCACATGTGTAACTTCTTAAAAGCACCAAATCAACTTATATTTCGTGCAAATATAACTTGACAATTTGAAATTTAACTAACATCTGCTAAGCAATATACTATATTATATTATAATGTGTGCATTATAATGTCATCAATTTGGCGTCATTTTCGTAAAGTCAGCATCTTTCTTTCGCTTTGACCCATACCATCCGACCTACCCGAAGGTGTAAGGTATATCTTTTGCTCATTTGGCGACATTTTTGTCAATGTAGCCCCACATTAAAAATCTCGTCAAGTTGGCGAAATTTCGCAAAATTAGTCGCCACTGACACTAAATCTTTGCCAAGTATTACATATTTGATTATATTTCTACCGTTCACTTTTAAATATATTTTACTAGATACATTTAGTATAAAAACATGCAATATCATGACAATAGTTCATGCTAAGGCCTTACATTTTGTGCCATTATTTTTAAAGTAAAAAATGCGAACAAAATGATAATTTATTAATCATTATCGAAAGTCCTTAATTTTTATGTCATTTTTCGAAAATTCGCTCGAAAATTTGAGGAACTTCCAAACGTTCGATCGCGTTTAAAATCAAGAGGGTTACATTATTCACGGATAAAAGTATTCACACCAAGTTACGTTCGAAACGCTTTGATCGTTCGTGGAATATTTCATCCACAAATCAGCTGAAGGAGATACACACACACAGACATCACCTCGAAAACGTATGATTCGAGTTCAGGAATGGCTTGAAACGTATTCTTCCGTCGAAAACCCCAATTCGAATTTTCAACCCCGTTACAATATTTTCCCTATACATTATACTTAACATGTAAACGCAGTGAAAATATGATAAAAATGACTGTGCGAAAGTTTTTTTTAAATTTTTTTAAAATTATTTTATATTTGAAAAAATTACATTGAACAGATTCTCTGAAGTCCATAAACCTCTGAGATCTTTTCAAATAAACGTTTCCGATTTTTTCCAATTCGCTGGATTTGCATGGTAGATATAGCGTTCTGGTATGCATGGTAGATATAGCATGGTAGATCGAGCTGTCAAGGCGAGCGTTTCCAAGCGATCGTTCGACCGCCGCGTTGTGGGTTCGAGTCCCACGTATGGCATGGATGTTATGTTGTTGGACGCAGTGTGTTCCGCCCCCCCCCCGTCCTCTGGTGCGCCTGGGACAACGTCCTAGGACGGCTAAATGGTTCACGTTCCTGACCGATGTATAGGCGAATGATGGAAGTCAAGTGCCTGGCCATTTGGTCCAAATATATATATATATATATATATATATATATATATATATATAGCGCTCTATGTAATGAAGAGTAAATTCCCAGTATTCTCTGAGAAGGGAAAATAAAATCTGAACTGGAGTTGGTATCTATTTCTTGCTTCAAAACATATATTTTTGTGTAGAATTTTTATGCCAAGGTGAGTAGGGGGAATACATAACTAGAAAAGAGTGAGACTTTCGAAGATGTCAGAGAACTGGGGGAGATTTATACTAAGAACAATCTCGTAAGAGAAATTATTTTTTTTTTATTTCAGTCAATTCCACATCGAAGTCTCATTTCTGCGCTAAAATATATATTCAGATTATTGCTTATTTTAGAGGATTTAAAATTTTTAGATTGTCCATGTGTATTAGTAAAAAATATGAGATTTCTTAAAACGATATCAAGGAATAAAAATGCACTACAAATGTAACTGACATCATAAGAAATTAATACTGTTACGTCATTTACGTCAGTTACAACATATATTGTAATTTTTGAAATTATGGTTGATTAATAAAATATAAACATGTATGCATTTATTCTATTAGTTTAGTATAGTTTATAAGCAAAAAACACCATTCTAGCTTTAACATTTTAATAGTATTTAACTTTTTATTGAGTCAGCAATTACATCTTGTCCAATTGAGTTACTTTAGCCACACAATTTTAAAATGAAATTATAGAAGTATATTCATAGCGAGAACCTTTTTTTAAAGTTGCTATAGGATAGCCATAGGTAATAAATATTTTAAAGAATAAAGTTTTACTTTGTCATTTTTAGTATATGTTTCCTGGTATAAAGAAGCCATAAATCTTGTATTGATTGTTGCATCTGTTACAGAGGAACTGATCCTTACCATTGAAGTTACACCCCCCCCCCCCACCACATACCGCAGATTTGTATACAATAATTCTTTCTATAGCAATTTGATACCAGATTCGTTAAAGTATTTTATTCATATCCCAATTATTTGAAGATATTCTTCCCAAAAGTAGACCATAATTTAAAACATTTTTTTAAATAGATATGGCGTTAAGTACTAATTTATCATCAATACATATGAGTGGGAATTTTAAATAAGTAGACATTTTTATAGATCTGCGTTGTAACTTAAACAAAACTGTATTGAAATAATTTTTGAAACTGTATAAGACGTTCATTCTTTCGATGTTTTTCATGTTATAATGTATATTTTAAGATATACTTAGGTCAGTCAAAAAATTAGTTGCACTGTTTGAGAAAATAAAACAGGATCGAAATTTTACAATAATTTTATTTGCACACTAATGTTCCATAGGAAATCTACTTTTTGACGTAATCGCCTCCTTTATTTAAACATTTGTCGAGGCGTGGCCTCGAAAGGCTATGCCTTCTGAAAAGAATTCCTGTCCAACGTCTGATAACCATTGTTGGGTTACAGCTTTCACCTCGCCATCCGAGTGATACCATCTCTTTGAAAGTTCTTCTGTCATGGGATAGAAAACATGGAAGTCATAAGGTTCAAGATCTGGGCTATAAAGGGGTTGATCTCACACTTCCCACTTAAATTTTATCAGAAGATCGCTCGTTAATTTTGCCGCATGCGGTCTCGCATTGTTCTGCAGGAGCACAATGCCTTTCGAAAGTTTACCTGTCCGATACATTTCAGTGCAGTTACACCTTTCTGCCCACAAAAAACAAATCACTGCACGCACTTCCAATTTGGACACCATCTACAGCTGTCGAGACATGTTCACGACTGATTAGCAAGCAAACTAAAACTGCCGCGTCGAAGCCGCTACGTCACGCGCTGCAGATAAATATCTTCAGTGTTGCCACAGAGTTTCAACAAAATATCCTTTTACCAAGAGTTTTTACGGAGTGCAACTAACTTTTTGACTGACCCTTGTACAATTAGCCTTTTGCGTATTTTTACATATCAAGTCTTGTTTCGAAGTAAAAAAAACTTGATACAGAACATGTGTGATAAGTTACATGGAGTGCCTAAATTTTTGTACAGAAATACTTTCAGTTATATCATTTCTGATACATATCAATGATCATAAAGTCTGTAGAAGCGCAGTGATGTATCGGTTCTGGTTTCAGTTCTTGGCTCATGCGAATGCCCATTTTAGGCCATAGGGTTCTTTTATTTTTACGTAATATTAAACAAAAGTTATGTGTTTTTCAATCAGCTAAGACAAACACTGTTCAAAGTAACCATAAAATTTCAGATTTTCTGACTGTAGGGATTTTCTGCTCTCCATTTAACACATCCCTATTCTTTCAGGGTGAGCAACAATACGGGAGGAAGGTAGTGATACGACTTTTAATGCTTGGATTTCTCAAGATCTTGTGCAACATATAATTTCAGTTCGGGACGGCGGCATTCCGGAGCTGTCGCGGCCCAAAGGACGACGCGCTTCGCTTCCGAACTGGTCGAAAAGGACGGCGCATTTTTTGCGCCAAGCCTAACTCTCGAAAAAAATTCACTAAAAATCACCTATTCAACACAGAAATCTACTTTTTACAGGAATAAAAGAAATATTTATATTCTATTTGATGTATAATTTTCATACAAATCTGAATACAAAATACTCGTTAGTTACTCCGATTCTTTTATCCGAAATAAACGAATAATTTCACTGCCTCTAAAACCCAAAAAAAAAAAAAAATACTCTCTTATATTCCTATGATTCACCAACGAAATCATAACGCTGAAATAAAAATAAAAACCGAAACTCAATTATAAAATTGTTGATGCTACGAGAATTGCTCTGTTTGTTTATGTTACAAAATGATTTTCACCGTTCCAAATGGAGAAATAATTCATTCGATCCTCTTCTACCAAGGTCATGCCTCTGCAAAATGCATTGAAGTTAGTTCCATGGACAAGTAACGCCATCTAGTTCACAAATTAAAACGTTCTGCGTAATGGCACTTATACGTGCCACTATCCGCTTGCGGTAAAATTTCCTCTGGCCCGAGTGAGTGCCGCTCGTCCTTGAATGCATGTTCGCATCTAGCACCTATGCGTGCCGTTCGTCGCGAAAGGGTTAAATGTGCACATGTATGTCATTTTTTTTCACTTAAAATGATATTTTAGGAACTCGACAAAATTTCGGTCCATAAAGTCGTTGACAAGTACATATATATTTTAATTGACAAAAACCCATTCATAGGGTTCTGTGGCTCAGTCTACAAGAAAGTTAAATACTTGATAAATAAAACAAATTATTAAGAAATATTTTGAAAGTATTTTTCTGCAGAGGAAGAGGTTAAATTCTCAGGCGCTGGGGAAAAGATTTGTGCTTTAAAAAATATTTTAGACAAAGTTATTTAGTTAATTTCATCCAAAAATTCAAACAATAAATCAATTTCAAAATGGGTCTTTAAATTTCTTACGGAATAATACCTTATTTTCATTTTAGTAGTGAGCATGCTAATTAGTTTCCAATCATCAAATTGGAATGAGAAATACCAATTTTGTCTGCTATAATATAATTTTCAACATAATTTTCATTTGCCATTGACATTTGACAAGGTATATAGACAAAGTCTTATTTTTCTTTACGTAAAGCATACAAATTCTGCGAGTCTCAGTTAGTTTTAGTCCATTCCATTTACTTCATCAACATTTCGTGTAATTTTTTAAATACTATTAATTTTTATTAATTTTATCCGTTAATTTTAAACTTTGAAATTATTCGCCTGAACTGAAAACCGTATAGAAATTTAAATGAGTTTCGAAAATTTAGATGCCCATACAATCCTTTTAGAAGTTAAGCAAATTGAAAATCCTGATAATTATGTTCAATTATGAAATAAATCTTTTTTTTTTTTGTAAAATATCAATGACAACATATATGAACGGGTGGAGTAAAACTTTTATCACGTTATTTCATTCCCAATCCATATTTCAGAAAATAAAAAAAGTGATCGGGGATAACTTCAAAAATCAAATAACCTTTCTTTGTGCATTTCGTATTGGGCAAAAAGCTGCCATATCAAGTCTATTATAGCCCGAAGTGTCACGTGTCAATTTTATTTAACGGCCATCATTTGAACTGTTGTTATTCGTTAAGCCCTAAATAGACAACAGCATTCTATAACAGCCCCACAGAATATGGAATTGCTAAAAATATAAAATAAAATATTTTTATTTGTGGGGATTGTAAATAATAACCAATAAAATTATAATATACGTTTTCTATATAAAATAAGTTTTCAGTTTAACATTTCGTTGCGTACCCGTTGGATTACTTTGTCTCTCAAGAACGCTGGCCGGATGAAATAGAGGGCGCAGCTTGTTAAAATAAACAGAAGAAATATGTAAAGACCTTAACAATGTAATTAAGGGTAAATACGTAAAAATACAATATACAGCTGTTAACTAAGAGTTTTATTTAACCATTTGAATACGAATCATATAATTATAATAAAAAAATAATGTTATTATAAAGAATGGAATTAGATTAAAGTCATGATTATAACATAAACACAAAATGTTTGATAATATATTATAAATCATATAATATTATTTAAGATTATATATTAATATTAAATGAATTGAATAATATAAAATGAGGAATATGTAGCTAATTTTGACATTACATTCCCTATATACATAGTATAATGTACAGACAAAGTATAGTAGAAGACCCAGACCGTCCGACTCATCCAGAGGACTTGAGCAACTATTTGGACGGCCGAGACAAAGTATAGTGGAGGGGTTGAAAATTCCAAATGTGATAACTGCTTTGCGTTATACAATTTCTACTACGAACAAAATTATGGTAACTATACTTTATGTTCAATATTTCAGTAAGATATTTCAGTAGCTAATAATCCCATTCAGAGGATTCTGTGGACCCCCAATAGTCTGTTTTTACTTGGGGCCTTCCCAAAAATACGCCGTGGAGCCATGAGGAGCCATATACAGACCCCTCCCTGCCGTTGAGAAATGTTCACTCTGAAAATTGATTATTTAAACATTGATAGTATTGACCACGAGACAGAATATATAGCAGGTAGAATTTGGATTTCTGTCTCGGGGACTGAGAAAATAGAGGGAAGGTCGAAATTTGCTTCCAAGACCCTCAGAAGCCCCATGCCCCGATAACCTAGAAGGCTGAACATTTGCACAATTATAACTTTGGAGCGCGGTAGCCCAGTGGTTAGCGCGCGGGAATTGCACTCGGTTGGTCCGGGTTTGATTCCCTCCGCTGCCAAAACTGCCGCCGTGTCCACGCGGAGTACGATCTCGTTAAACATGTGGGTACGTAAGTCCTTCCGAGAGGTTGGTGGTAGGGGAAAGAGAGTACGGTCCCCACTGGGTTCCGGTCTAAATTGGGTGGCTCTTCCCGGCAGACCAAACAGTTACCTTACACCTTTCTGGTAGGTCAGACGGTCTGAGTCTCAACTACAACATTTGTAATTTCAAATAATATACACTTATGTCAACTAAGAGAAGCTAAATGCCATACATTCTTAAACAAATTCCAACAAGTTTAAACATATTGTTACAAATTTCGTTACAAGTTTTACATATTTAAACAAATTTAAATCCATTAAATATATTTGATATGGACAACACAAGATGTTCCCTACTTAATGCAATGACTTTACATCGAAACTTCTTTTACAACGCATACAATATCCACAGTACAATGTTTTCGGCTTTTTGTTAACGCCACGTAAATTGAATTTCGGCGTTTTTGGCAACATATTATTCTAAACAGAATGGGGTAGGACAGCGAAGTGATTAGTGCGCGTGGATTGCACCCGGACGATCCGAATTTGTTCCCCGACTCTCTCCCCTTGTTCGCGTAGAGTACGGTCACGTCTAATATGTGGGTCCGTAAGTCCTTCTGAGAGGTTGGTGATAGAGGAAGGTGTTTAAGTTCCCTGTAGAGGCAATCCCCACTGGGTTCCAGTCTAAATTGGGAGGCACTTTATGAACAGATACCTTACACTTTCGGTCTTGGTTCAAAAAAGAAGAAACAGATTCATACACACGTGTAAAATACTCACAGAAATGCAATTGACAATTAATTAATATCCCGCGAAAAAAATGACAATGGGCGAATTTCTTTGGAAGACACCAACTTTTTACGAAAATTATCTACCCAGTGAATGGAACGAAGTAGATCTACGGGGAAAATAAATGCTAGCAGAAGTTTTGCATAATCATGTATGTGAGAAATGAACATGTATGTTGGTTTTACAACGTTTTTAATTATATATATATATATATATATATATATATATATATAATTTGCTATCATGAAGTTTCATCTCTTAGCCGATTATTAATTTACAACTCCATTTTTGCTTGAGAAACGTATTACGGAAAAGCCTCTTCAGCTACCATTAACTAATGCCAATGATAACTACAGACTCCGAGATGACTGCAATAAAAAAAAATCTGATGTGGGCAACACATGACTTTCCTTATATAATGTAATGAATTTACTTTTACAGTAAAAAAAGGTTTTTCTTATAGTAGATACTAATATTCTTTTCAAGATATTGAATTTTCGACAATTAGTCGTCATTTTCATTGATTCCGCCAATGTCGTCGCCAAAATATCGCCAAGCGTTATGGATGAAGAAATAAGTTATTCTTACAGCAGATAAATGACTATTGGCGTTCAAATACAAAAGTATTACTCAAAGTATCTTTTTTCATGAATGGAAAGAGCTAGATCCACGAGAATGATGTCACCCATATTATTGCATGATATTACATATGAAAAGTGAATATGTTTCTCAATAGGATATTTTTTTTCTATTTTATATGACTTTCTGATAATATTTTTGAAAAATGTGCAATATCTCGAGAACGGTTCATGTTAGCGTTCTAAAATTTATGTCAATCGTTTTCTAATGAAAAATTACACAAGAAATGTCTATTTGCAAAAATTTATTAGTGGTTTTGATTTTTTGACGATTTTTTCAAAATTTCATTCGTAAATTTAGGGGGGTTTGAACATTCGATTGCGTATAAAAACAATAGGCTTCCAGTGTTTACGGATTGTGATTTTTGTACCAAATTTGATTCGAATCGGTCCATTCACTCGTCAGTTATCATCTCCACAGACTCACTGACACACACACACTCACACACACACACACACACACAGACATCACTTCAAAAATGTTTGATTCGTGATCAGGGATGCTTGAAACGTGCTCTCCCGTCGAAAACTCGAATTCGAATTTTCGACCCCGGCACAATACTTTCCTTATACATTATGTATATAAGGAAAGTAATAAGCAGATTCTGCATATTTTATTAACACTGAGCTGTAATTTTTAATTTATGGGAAAAAAATATTAAACGAGTACAAAAATATAAAGTACTAAGGCAAAAAAACAAAAGTCATTGTTCAATTATAAAACTACGATAAATATTATAAAGTTAGTTGTAGCAAAAAACCCCATCAAGTAGACTCGTAATTATTAAAAAATAACTTACAAGAATAACGCCAAACATCAGAAATTAACTTTATTGCTTTTATCTTTTTCTTCGCATCGATACATCAGCCACTTTCAGCAACATGATTGCCACATGATTTGTGGAAATCCGATTGCCAAGTTTTCTTAGAAACTTATAACATAAATAAGTTGACTTGGCCGTTGAGTTAAAACGTTCTTCCATCCTGTATATGAACGTCCTCGTTCACAATTAAACACAATTTATAATTCTAAATTAATATAGTCTTTAAGATGGAAAGTCATTTTTTTTTACCTTTTTGGACGTCCATAATTTTTATTTTGTTGATTGCTATCATCCTTGTTATTTTTATCTTCGTCAAAATTTTCACATGACATCATATTTAAATATGTATTTATACATCCTAGTTCATTTGGTTTCATAGCAATGCATAATCGAAATTCATTTAATTAGTCACATAACTGTCGATATTGAGCACGACTGATAACAGGACTAACATTTATTTGATCACATTGAATGAAATGGCCTCTCTATTTTGAATTTTAGTCATAAAATTTTTGAACCCGTATTTTCAGTATCGAGATGAATATTACTGTCATGTACGAAATCAGATGTCAGCATGCCTCGTTTAACGTCTTGATCCTCTTTCAATCGCAAATTTTCACTACTGAAATTAACAATGGGTACTTGTGACCTCCCATCTCTGATCAAATACATATCATGCTGCTTATCATTGAAACTGTTGCAAGAAATAAAACCATTTTGATGTTCACCCTTGGTGATCAAAGTTACTAATTAAACTGCATGAGACATAATAGAAACTGGTTCACACATTTTAACAATTGCACGTTGAGGTACGTTATCTTCTTGAAAATCAAGCAAAATATCAAATTCATTTATATGTACTAATTTCAACTTTTCTTGTTTTCTAACCATTATTAAGTCAAGTGAATCAATAACATTATTCCCAATCATAATATTAGGAGCCTCAAATATATCATCCGGGACCCCGTAAAACTATTTATCTTGTAATTGCACTTCGCCGATTTCTACACTTGATGTAGCGCTTCCAAATGGTTCTTGTAATCCTCCAATACCGGGGATCAATTTGAATTCATCATTACTAAAAGTAGTATTTATTTTCTTAGCAAAGTTGTGTTTCAACATTGAAACTTCAGCAACAGTGTCTATAAGGGCATCTATATTGCTTCCATTGACACGAATAAATTTATTCTAGTCCTATTCACTAATGGATGAGATTTTTTTGGACTCTCTTTTGTATCAAGTCCATTCTTGCATGAAGTGCAAAATTTTAATATTTTAGGTTTTATACAATCTCGACCAAAATGGCCTTCCCCATAATAGTTATAACACATATTTTGGGCTGCAGGTTTACTTCGATCAACATACTTTTGATTGATATCTTGTTCATTCTTAATAAAATTTTCTCTTGTAATCCAATGTATTTTTACTTTCTTTAAATGATCCAACTCCAGTCTGTTTTTTGGATGTATTTCTGATCCCTATATATTCGTCCATTTTTTCAGCCAATAAAATAAACTAATTCCATTTTGTCCACTGATCAAAGCCATGATCTCTAATTTCATCTGGA
Organism: Amaurobius ferox; assembly: GCA_951213105.1. Taxonomy (NCBI): domain Eukaryota; kingdom Metazoa; phylum Arthropoda; class Arachnida; order Araneae; family Amaurobiidae; genus Amaurobius; species Amaurobius ferox. The sequence continues at coordinate 52,424,987 of OX578152.1, forward strand.
GTTCTTCGTTTTATTTGATTTGCTATAGTAAGGGCCTTTAGCTATTCAAACGCACTAACTTCCAAACTTTAACCCATTCACTAAAATATGTCTCTTATTCATGATAAAATTTCCTCCAATATTTGTCTCCGATATTTAAATCAGAATAAAAAGTTGTCTTAATTTCTTTGGACTTGATCTATGCCTTTTGAATAGTAATATTTTAACATACTCATATTTTTCTGTCTTTTCTTCTGGTTCCCTCATAATCATTTCTACATTTTCAACAGGTAACTGACTAATTAAACAGGCTAACAATAATGAATCTGGCATCTGCATCCGTTTCATTACCCGTTCAAAATAGACTAAATACAAACTAATATCTTCACAGACAATCGCAACTCATATTGTCTTTAAGCCTGTTTTTCCTTTTCTTTACGATCGCGATTTATTTCAGCCAATTCAAACTCATGTCTTTTAACTTCCTTTTCTCGGTCATCGATCAAATTTTCTAACATACCTCATACCATATCTTTTTCATATTTTTTATTTTTTAAAATCAATTTCCTGAGTGTAGAATTTTTAATTTATCAGTTTCACTTTCACCAAGTCCCTCAGAAACACTACGTAATTCATCTTTGCGGACTCCGGATGAAAATGACATATTTCAAAAGTACAATTTTACAAAAAAAAATACACTCGAATATCATTTAACTATCCCACTACTGATATTGTAGACTCGTAATTACTAAAAAATAACTTAATTACGTCAAGAATGACAAGAATAACGTCAAACATCGGAAAGTAACTTGCACATATATTTTTCACTGAATCGAAATATCAGTCACTTTTAGCAACATGCTCGTCACATGACTTGAGTAAATGTTTTTTTACAAACCTACAATATAAATATGTTGATGTGGCCATTGAGTTGATCAATATTTTTACACTTACATTGCGAAAACAAAAGTAACCCCATAGTAAGAAGCAAAATAAAGTAGCTAACACTGAAAATTAACCTAATCTGCTACTTTTAACTTAATCTAGCAACACTGAATTGGATACGATACGCGAACAGATGAGTTTCTATGCAGTGGGGATGAAATGCCCTTATTATCAATTTGCTGCGACCTCACAGGGCTCAGCAGCTTTCTAGATGATTACTGCATGAAGGGTGGAAATATTGAATTAAACGAAGTGCTTTCTTATAAGGAAAATGGTTTTGAGATATTATTGGTTGATACTAACAGTTCCCCAAATTAATTCATTTTAAATTTTCTGACTTTCGTACTCTGTAGAGGTATAAAATAGTGTTATTATTAAACTAACCACGGATTATCTACATGGTTGCTATTAAAAAAGTTGACATACGAATTGTCAGATTATACTTAAATTAAATTAAAGTTTAGACTATATATTGTATAATTAGAAGTAAATATTCAAATTGTCACGTAAAATGTGTAAAAAAATTTCATCAAAATATGTTAAGTCGTTTTTTAAATAACATTTTAAATAATAATTACACCCATATTATATGAAGAAATCACGTGAGTCATTGCAAAATAAAATATGACATTGATTTTTTTTTTCGCTGTGTGAAAATCGTGATTTTTAAGGAACGTTTATATTTATATTTAGTGTTGAATTTCTTCCTAAAACAGTTTTATTTTTTCCTATTATAGATATATCAAAATTATGCGCCTACGCAATTACAATAGTTTTGATTTTAAATGATCACAGAACATTGATTATTTCTAAGACGAAGCCTAATTTTAACGTATGCAGAATGTAAACAAATCCAGCGATTGTAAGAAGAGTTGTATAATAATTGTTAAATTTTTGATGCAGAATTATTTAGCCTGGAGTCTGGAATACAAGTGATATGAATGGAATATTCATTGCTTTTACATAGATAGATAAGCAGGCGATTTTATACCACTGCCTTTTTTGATGAAGTTTTAAGTTTCTAATTGTAATAAATTACTGCAATAATGTTGTTGTTGAAACCCAGACAGTCCGACCTACCAGAAAGGTGTAAGGTAACTGTTTGGACGGTCGGGAAGTGCCACCCAATTTAGACCGGAACCCAGTGGGGGAGGCATCCACAGGAACCGTACCCTCCTTCCCCTACCACCAACATCTCGGAAGGACTTTCGGACCCACATGTTTAACGTGATCATACTCCGCATGAACACGGCGGCAGTTTTGGCAGTGGCTGGAATCGAACCCGGGCCTACCCAGTGCAACTCCAGCGCGCTAACCAATGGGCTACCGCGCCCTACTGCAATAATGTGATAATTTTAAAAATATCATTGCTGAATGTATCGCATTTTAAAGATCAATTTACTGCGAACTCACCGGGCTCAGCAGCTTTCTAGATGATTACTGTATTAAAGGAGAAATTCTTGAATTAAACGAAGTGCTTTATGTGGCACACATATAAAAAAGTAACTTAAAGTTAAAGTTTATATATTATAATTAACATTAATTATTATTAAGCATTAAAGACTTGGCCGTTAATTCGTATTTAGTGGAATTATATTTAAATCGTACATTGCTTTGTTATGCCGCAATAAACCCTTCAATTATTTTTACCTTTTGAGTGAGTCCTGAAAAGAATTATTAATTAATATAAAAAGATTAGAACAATTTAAACTTAACAATAACATTTATTTAAGACATAAAATACCTATCAAATTCAATTACGATAATTACATGCTTATTATTCATTTAGGAAGACAGCATGTGAGGGGAGATAGCATGTGAGATCCTTAACCATATATCAAACGTATTAATAACCTGTAGATATTTGAGGAACACATACCTTCAGTTTGGCCCTTTGCAATAGACCATACTGCTTGCAAATACTTGGTTGCACTGAACACATCCTAGACTTCCCTTATTTGGAAACTTCCACGCAATATTCTGCTTCTTTAGTATTGTCGTTCTATTATAATAGCAGGCACGCCTCCGTCCAAGTCATAACGTCGCAGTTGTTGCACACATCTTATTTAAGACAGAACTCATAATCGTCTCTTAAGTCAAAATCTAACTCTTTTCTCCAATGTCTGATATTCCATCCTTTCTTCGTCAAAGTCTGATCTCCATCCCTTCTCGTCTGCATCTCATCTTGTTCTCTCTTCGTCTGTGCTTCCTTCGGTGGAGGGGGGGGGGGGGTAGCTCCGCCTTTACTTCTTTGGCGCTCATTGGTTCTTCTTTACCCAATTGCACTATTGCACATTTAGTATGGCCCAGCTCAGCCCCTCTGGTGTTGCACCCCTAAATTTATTAGTCTTTTGACCTGAAAGTTCAAGTCCTCATAAACCCCGGCGATCATTTTAAAATGAAAATTGCCCTTTGTGACATTAAAACCTGCTGAAATAGTGATACGAAATCAAACCATCACTTTAAAAATTTACAGTCTCCACCCCTTTGATATTTATTGTAAATTGACACTATTGAAATGTTTCCGTATTGGAAAATGTGTGTCCTTTTTACTCGAAACTACAATAGGAAGATCCAATTGTGTATACATACGTAAAATTGTACGCTGATTTGCAGATTTTAATTATAAGAACAAGTTATAATCAGACGAAACGCCTATTTTTAAAACACTCATACTCACTATGCTTCTTACAAGTAAAACGCAAACAAATTTTTAACAGCTAATCAAATCCAGTGAACTTGCTGCATTATGATTTAAGCGTTGTCCTGTATATTAAATAGATTTTTAGATTTAAATATGCTATTTTGATTTCATTGTTTCCCTGTATTCTAATTTGTTTAATTTAATATTCAAATTCTAAAAACTTTTGTTCTAGGATTACTAAATATTGAAATTAATTGTTTATACTTCCAATTTCATAATTATTTGTTACATTAAGTTTTAAGTTGAAATCTTTCACAGCTCGTATACTTTTGCGCAAGTCTAGTCAAAGCCCGGCTTTTTACTAGTAAATGTTTAAAGTTCAATTCGAACCATTTTTCACTATTTTTGAAATTAGTATTTGTTCTATAAAAACGAAGCAGGGAGCGAAGCATTTCTGTTCCTGACGGCATTTAGATGTTTTGCCGCTAATTGGAATTTATTTCTTTATATCAAAGAATCACGAATTTGGGTATAACGATATCGTTTGCATTTTATAAAATATCGCTTCGATGTCCTTTAACATGTTAATGTTTTGATTTTATAAAATATCATTTCGATGTCGTTTAACAATATACCGTTTTGATTTTTTAAATGCACATTAAATATAGGGTGAATCACTTGCTCTCGTTTCCAGATTTTCTCTTATAACTTTCAAACTAACATATGTCATTGAGTTAAATTTGACACGAGCATAGGCATTTTCCGGCCGTCCAAATAGCTGCTCTATATCCTAGGATGAATCGGACGGTCTGGCTCTTCAACGGGAATAGTTTGGGTCTTTGAGAAGCAGCTTTGCATTTTTTGTATCTCGCTGACTTGAGCTTGTGGAAATATCATCATCTCTTGCGACAGTTTATATAACTTATGTGTGAAGACCACTGACTGTGGCTTCTGTGGGAAAACCAGCAGCCTGTGTTTCACTTTTGGACTAGAGAGTAGTGCCGCCACTGGTGCCCTTCTTAACCACGCATCTAATATACCAATGTATGTCCATGTGAAATTTCATTAAATTGCATTCAGTAGTTTGAAATTAATACAGGAAAATCAGGGACGGAGAGCGAGTGAGACACACTGTAGTGTTAACCATATGAGTATTGTGCTAAAATGTCCTTTAATTGTACCCAAATCTTAGAAGATAGCATTTATGTCTTTGATTTTACTTCTTCGAGGTGGTTTTATTTTTGCGATTGCAAGCATTTTTATTTATTATTCGGAAAGCAAATTCGTTTTATGTCCAAGCTTTAACATCCTACATTACTCACTAAGCTTACATTATTATTACATATGGCATTACTACAACATTATCTAAATAAAAACTGTATATACTTTTAAAAAATTTGCACCGAGTTTTATCTGGACGTTACAATATTGCAGTTTATTAATTTTGCAGTTCTGGTTCACTTGTATTTTTCGCTACAGCGCCAATTAGAGCAAAAGGGCTCAGGAAAGAGTGAAGTTTGGAAGAGGGTTGTCAGAATTGGCGATTTACAGTATATTAGGCGACTTTTGAGAATAATATCGCCGATTTTGCGAAATTAGTGGAATATTTAAGTGCTGTTTTACTGCATATTGTTCCTGCTTTCTCTTTGTTTGTGAATAAACGGGTTAGTTATCCAGAAATTTGGACTTATTCTTACATCCTGATCGTACATTCATGATTCCTGAGGATTCGTCGTAACAATATTTGAATAGAATTTAAATTTCTTGCTTTTTAACACTTTACAACAAAGTTGAAAAGTGTTTATGACTTTGTTCATTCTGTCTGTCTGTCTGTCTGTCTGTCTGTCCGTTAGCACGATAACTGCCGTAAAAATGACTTTATCAAAATGAAATTTTAGTATGTTGTTCAGACGGTCTGTAGGACCTATGGGAATATAAATAAATAATATCACCCAATTAGTTTTTTATTGAACCCGGGTTGAAAAAATGAGATACATTGAACCCTATGGGACCTAATTTTTCAAACATTTTTTAAGTAAATTTAAAATTCACGAATTGCTTCGAAATTTTTAGAAAATATTCACATTATCCCATAGAATATATAAAAAAAAATTCAGTAAAATATGTTAAGTAGTTTTTTAATTAAAAATTATTTAATATAGGGAAAAAAACAAATTCAATTAAATTCTGACTTTGGGATATCTTCCAGAAAGAAAAGAGAGATATATTATATAATAAATATCTCTCCATTTGTTTAAACGTTTTGCATATGGAAGTGGCTTCACATTTTAAAATAAATTTGGTAGATAACAATTTTTCATTTTTTTAAATTTTATATAACTCTTCATGATAAATTTATTTGATGGCATTTTTAATGCACTTTCCTACGTCCTAGAGAGTTAAAATTTGGTACACAGCTTAAATTTGTTGAACATTTTATTCGATAAAAATTTGATGGATCTTTAAATATAGATCATACATTTTTTTCGAAATGGCCTGAAAATAATCCCCGTTCACTTCTATAAATCATTATTGTAATATTGTTAAAAATTCTGATGTGGACAGCACATGTCTTTCCCTGCAGACTCATATTCGCTCTTTTTATTTATTTTTTCTATGACGTCATTTGAATTAATTTCAGTTGTTTTCGATGAAGTTTTTAAATATAATAAATTATCGTAGTATTATGATAGTTTTAAAAATATTACCGTGGAATGTATCGCTTTTCAGATATATTTAAACCAGGCAATTTTTATTTCAATGCCGTCATTTGAATGAAGTTCATGTTTTTCAATGAAGGTTTAATTTTTCAAATATAATAAATTAATGTAGTATTATGATAAGTTTTAAAATATTACCGAGGAATGTATTGCATTTTCGACTGTTTTAAATAAAATTGCATTGAAGTTGGAAAGTGTTTCATAATCAATGTTTTAAGCATGATTGATCTTTCTTGTTTTTTATGGCCAAGAGGCCAAGTAGTCCGGTAATTCCTATATGTCTTTAAAATAGATCTTTTCAATGGAAGAGCCAACTCCGATGGCATGATTATTATTTTTATGAAGCAGTCGTTTATTTTCAGATATTACATTTAATGTGGGGGCTCAGGATAGCTGCCACTCATGCCCCTACATTAATCAGGCTCCGGGTAAGAGATAAGTCCTTATTAATTTTGAGTCTCCAACATTTCACTACTTTTCCTAAAACAAAATGTCCTGGTGAAAATATGATCCCCCTGTTTGTGAATCGGTTGATCATTTATAGTATTCCAATTCCATGGGCATATCTGTCACTGATTAGCTGTAACCGCTAAAAATTGTGCCTGATAAAAAGTCACCTCAAAATTGATTGCTAGCTACGGATTCCGTAAATATGTTTTAAATGTAGATTAGAAAAAAAAATGAATAAAATGTCAAAACCTGAATGCATGTCACCAACTTTTTAGAAATATCACTTACACATATATGAATGCCACACGGTTCCTGTTTCATGCCAGGCAAACATTGTTATTTTATACTAAAATGTTATTCCGGAATTGTAGAGGAGTCAAATAATTAAATTTGTTCCATTTAAGAAGCGCGCTGAAATAGCAAGCAGGTCACATAGACTGAATGCGGCATGTGTGTGGGAAGTAACAATACAGCCCTGAAGACTCGTTGTATTCTATTTTTCCCTGGTATTTCGCAGCTTTCCACATTTTTACGAAATTAACTAATAACGGGTATGTGATCATACAAAATCATTTTTATATAAATTGTACTTTAATTACATTATCGATAGGTACTAATAGTACACACACAAGTATTGTGTTTTAATTTTTCACAATCTCGTACTCCGAAAGGGCAATTGAATAATATTTTGGGATCAACTACTAGTTGTCGAAATAGTTGTCCAAATGTTGTCCTATATAAATGAAATTGAAAATATGCCTGTTCATTTGTGTGTTTGTTTGTCTCATCATCAAGGTAGAACGGCTGCACCAAATTTAATGAAATTTTGTGGGTAGTTGTGAAATAGCACTATTTAAATTTGGTTCTCATTTCGAGAGTCTAGCATCAGGGATTGTAGAGAAATTGTTAAATAACGAACCTAATATAGAGACAGAATTATGTAGACAATATTTTTATATAGATTTATTTGAAAATAATGCACCATGTTGTTTAACAATGAAATTAAATCCAATGTCTTTTTTATACATCAGACGATTTTATTAAATCTTTGCCGATTTAACTAATCAAGAAATGCTTATAAATTTTTTTATAGGAATTGCTTTTTTGATCGGAATATAACGTTTAATACTTAAAGATTACGAGATAATTAATATTTTAAATTTCTTACGTTATCTATTTTATTCTTGCAAAGCGTTTTTAAACTCATATATTATGTCTAGCCAAATATTCGTATAATGTTTAGCCGATTGCTGAAATAGAATAAAAGTAATAGGGGTGTATATCTTCAGTTATCATTTTAGTGCTTTCATTTCAGTATATTAATCGAATATCATATATTTTATAAATTTGTTTGTAAACCGGACCAGAATCAAATCGTCAAATCTTAAGGTGAAGATAAATTTATATAGTGAAATCAGGAATTCGTATACTTCTTTATAAGTGAATTAATTTAAATATTTTATTAGAATGTGTTGAATAACAATATGATTTAGAATACTATAGGAATTTTAACATAATTGTGAACTTTTCTTTATATTATATATTTTGTACGAAGAACGGGTTTAATGCTAGTTAAAAATAAAATTTACCTGCACTCCGTCAGATCATAATTAAAATAAAATTTAAATTAAACGGTATATCGCAAATTTATATCCACTTCGAAATTGACACAGAAATGATGTTTTCATTTCAAAATGTTTCCTTTGGGTCTTTAAAATCTACTCAAAATGTGATCTGAAATCATCTCCTTAAAATTTTATTATCCCCACCTTTTTGATATGCATTGTAAATTAACACTATTTGCCAGACCCCAAAATATTTAAAAATCATTTAAATTGCTTTCGTGATTTTTAAAATGTCACCAAATTGATCAAAATATTTTTCAAATTAAGGAAAATGTTGCCAAATTGATCCCATGACGCCAAATTGATAATATGATGATAAATTGATAAAAATGTCACCTAATTGATGAAAATTCAATGTTTTGCGAATTCAAGTGCAATTTCCTTGATAATCCCCGTTGCGCCGTTGGAATTATGAATTTACTATACTTGATTCAAGATAACGTTAGTTCCGTGGTTTACAGGGCAGATCCGTTTTGTTAGAGGGCCATAAATAAATTACGTTTTATTAGTGCATGATGCAGTATGTGTGTTTCGATAGGGAGTCGTATAGAAAACAATAATATTGACTTGGATATATACATGGCTTTCATGTGTCCATAGATAGTAGGAGCGCAAGTGCTGCCGACGAGTGGATTGGCGGTAATTTTTAGCATTTTTTTTTATTTCGTCATATGACGGGAATACTTTCTTGTATAGCGGGAACATTTTGTTATAATTTGAAAGTATAAACAAAACATCATTGTTATAATGTTGAAGGCCCAGACCACACGACCAACCCAGGGGGTTTATGGTAACAAGTTGTGTGGCCGGTATTGTTATAATGTGAAATGTTTTACATAAAACAATATTTATAATGTGGACGTCTGAGTAGCTTGAATTTGGGGACAAAATAATTAAATTTGGTGACGAATTTTGTAAGATATTGCAAACTTGGTAACATTTGGCGAGTTCTAAAAACTTGAACTAAAACTCGAATTTTGTAGATTAGATAGGTACTTCACGAGTTACATACTTTTCTCAGAATCTGGTATATAAGTTCTCCAACGTCCAGTTCCAGTGTTAGTTAATTAGTATCTCTATTAATCAACTATGTCGATTATTTAGTGTCTCTATCTCGTTATATTAAAAATAATTATAGCAGCTGCTGAAAAAATCCTTTTAAAATAGAGATATCTTCTATCAAGGCTAGCTTCGTACCAATGTCATTAAATAATTTTAAATTTTGCATAACAATTAAAATAGTTTGCTCATACAATTTTGATATGCTGCTGCAGAATATTAAAAAATAATTAACTTCAGCAGCTGACAATATCCATTTTAAATATATATTTTTTGTCAAGGATAGCGCCGGACCAATGACATTAAAAGGATTTTATAAATTTTGCATAATGATTTAGAATACTTTGCCATATGTCACCTCCTATGTTGATTTTATTGCGATAAAAATTTATATTTTTACTTTTCTTATATACATAATGTATAAGGAAAGTATTGTGACGGAGTCGAAAATTCGAATTCGAGTTTTCGACGGGAGAGCACGTTTCAAGCATTCCTGATCACGAATCAAACATTTTTGAAGTGATGTCTGTGTTTTTTTTTTTGTGTGTGTGTGTGTGTCAGTGAGTCTGTGGAGACGATAACTGACGAACGAATGAACCGATTTGAACGAAATTTGGTACAAAAATCACAATCCGTAAACACTGGAAACTTATTGCTTTTATACGCAATCGAATGTTCAGAACCCCCTAAATTTTCGAGTGAAATTGGGAAAAATCGTCAAAAAATCAAAATCGCTAATAAAGTTACGCACATAGACATTTCTTATGTAATTTTTCATTAGAAAACGATTGACATAAATTTTAGAACGCTAACATGAACCGTTCTCGAGATATTGCACATATTTGAAAAAAATTATAAAAAAGTCATATAATATAAAAAAAAAGATTTCCTATTGAGAAACATGCTCACTTTTCATATGTAATACCATGCGATAAATTGGGTGACATCATTCTCGTGGATCTAGCTCGTTCCATTCATGAAAAAAGATACTTTGAGTAATACTTTTGTATTTGATCGAAAATAGTCATTTATCTGCTGTAAGAATAACTTATTTCTTCGTCCATAACGCTTGGCGAGATTTTGGTGACGAATTTGGCGGAATGTCACCAACTTGGCGACTTTTTGAAATGTTGCCAAATTAACGAAAATCTCGCCAAACGGATAAACATGACGCTAAATCAATGAAAATTACGACTAATTGTCGAAAACTCAATATCTTGGAAAGAGTATTAGTATCTGCAATTAGAAAAAACCATTTATTTTACTGTAAAAGTAGTAAATTCATTGCATTATATAAAGAAAGTCATGTGTTGCCTACATCAGATTCTTCTTAATTGCTGCGATCTCGTTGTTCGCAGCTTTCAAGATTTTTTGAAATAGCATTAAGAAATCTTCTTCATTAAGCGAAATTATTTTTTATATATAATATACTTTTGATATATTACCGCAACATACTAATAGTTATATTACCGCAACATACTAATAGTACACACAAAAATATTTTATTCTGAAATTTTCTCAATCTCATGCTCAAAATGCCCCAAAAAGGACCCCCCGAACTTTTTCAACTATATTTGAACTGTGGTTTTCAAATATAGTTTTAAAAGTTCAGGAGTCCTTTTTGGGACTCCCGAAAATTTTGCCAACAGATGGCGCTCATAGGTCTATATAGTTGAGCCTTTCCGTACTTGGAAACCACAATTAAAGCTACGCCTTGTCTCTGGGCTGCTATTCAACCAATGGTATTCGTGCACAATGAAAATCTTTTGCTCCAAAGAATACAACTCTCCTCCAATGTTTCTGTTTCTGTCCACCTCGTTCACTGCACAAAATAATCTGTCATGTTTCGACAGCGGAACATACAGAAGACTAAATGAACTGTAGAACAAATCACAATTTAAAGGAAATTTAAAGCCACCTGCAGCGCCATCTATTGGCAAAATTTGAAGTTTTTTTAAAACCACTTTATGTAAATTTTACTGGCTGTCCAGTAAATATACACTTTATGCTACCCGTATTTCTGTAACCCTTTCCGAGATATTAGTCTTCATATTTCGGGAGTCCTTTTGGGACACCCTGTAGACAGAATAATATTAAACTTAGGCTGGACTACTGGTAGTTCAAATGGCTGGAATTTAAAATACATTTTACCTATGAACCATCAGACCATAAATAAAATAAAATTAAAATTAAACGGTACGTCACAAAATAAATTCCAATCGACACAGAAATGGTATTTTCATTTTAAAATGTAAATCGTTCTGGGCTACATTAAAACCTACTAAAATAGTGACGTGCAATGAAATCTTCGCCTTAAAAATTTGCAATTCCCACCTACTTGATATTTATTGTAAATTGACACCATTTCAGTGTTTCCAAATTGGAAAATGAGTGTGGTCAAATGTGGGCGTGATCAAATACATTATAGATGCATAGTGGTTCAGCATTTAACAATTAAATAGTATCGATGTTTATTCGAAATAATGCTTGCTTTCAATAATTGCACATAATTATCAGAGTTTTCAATTTGTTTAATTTCTTATAGCAGCTAGGATGGCCTTTCACCTTGCTTCACATCGTATCTGGGTCTTATGAACAGGTTCCCTTTTACAGTTACAGGAATAACTAAATAAAAAAATCTGATGTGGACAACACATGACTTTCCTTATATAAGGTAATGAATTTACTACTTTTACACAAAAAAAAATAGTTTTTTTTATAGTAGATACTAATATTCTTTCCAAGACATTGAATTTTCGACAATAAGTCGTCATTTTCATTGATTAAGCGTCATTTTTATCCACTTGGCGAGATTTTCGTTAATTTGGCAACATTTAAAAAAGTCGCCAAGTTGGCGACATTCCGCCAAATTCGTCGCCAAAATCTCGCCAAGCGTTATGGACGATGAAATAAGTTATTCTTACAGCAGATAAATGACTATTGGCGTTCAAATACAAAAGTATTAGTTAAAGTATCTTTTTTCATGAATGGAACGAGCTAGATCCACGAGACTGATGTCACCCAATTTATCGCATGGTATTACATATGAAAAGTGAACATGTTTCTCAATAGGAAATATTTTTTTTTATTTTATATGACTTTTTAATAATTTTTTTGAAATATGTCCATTATCTCGAGAACGGTTCATGTTAGCGTTTTCTAATGAAAAGTTACATAAGAAATGTCTATTTGTGTAACTTTATTAGCGGTTTTGATTTTTTGACGATTTTTTCAAAATTTCATTCGAAAATTTAGGAGGGTTCTGAACATTCGATTGCGTATAAAAACAATAGGCTTCCAGTGTTTACGGATTGTGATTTTTGTGCCAAATTGTATTTGAATCGGTTCATTCGTTCGTCAGTTATCGTCTCCACAGAGTCACTGACACACACACACACACACACACACACACACTCACACACATACACACACACACATACACACACACATACTTTCACACACACACACACAGACAGACATCACTTCAAAAATGCTTGATTCGTGATCAGGGATGCTTGAAACGTGCTCTCCCGTCGAAAACTCGAATTCGAATTACCGACCCCGTCACAATACTTTCCTTATGCATTATGTATATAAGGAAAGTAATAATGCACAGAAATTGATTTTTCTTACCAATCGAACATAATAAATATATGTAGCAATTAAATGTGAAGATGATTCAGATCGGACAAATGAACTTTTTAAAACATTTTTTTAACATTATTATAAGCAGTTACAGGTTTATGTATCATATGTAAAGAATCAGTGTAAATGACAGTTGAAAATTATGAACTGAAGTTTACATGTATGTAATAAATTTATCGAATAGAGTGACATAATATTGTGAAAATTGCCCAAATTTTCCTAATAATAAATTTATCCAAGAATACTAAGTGTCAAGTGTCCGTCTATCCGTCTGTCACGCTTTTTCTAGGTACTTCCCGAATAGATAGAGACTTGCAATTTGGTACACGGCTCGGACGTTCGATAAAAAACCCTGGAAAAATCGAACTTTCCTAAAATATTCTATAGAGAGGTTGACCCACACCAAAACGTTCGAAAAGTGAAATGATAGAAAAGCATGCTTTGCGCTGAAATAGGGGCTTTAAATTTAGTGTACTGGCAAATCGTTCGAAAGGAAGGAAGTGTGCTATTTTAAATTTCCAATATTTTTACTATAGGTGGGGGGAGGGGGGGGCGCACACCAAAATGTTCGATTTGCCGAATAAATGAGTAGCGCCTCATTTAAATTTTGATAGAGGCTTGAAAGTTGGTACATGAGCTAATCATTTAATGCAAAGACCCAAGACAAATAGAGTTTCTCAGAAATGTTCGATTAAGAGGGTAATCCAGAAAATAACTTTCGAAATGTGAGATGATAAAAACATGCTTCGGTGTGAGATAGAGATTTTAAATTTGGTGTACGGGTAGGTAATTTGAAAGGAAGATAGTGCACAATTTCAGTTTTCCAATATTTTCCACTTTAGGGGGTGCCGCACACCAAAACGCTCGATTTTCGGAATAAAGGAGAAACACCCCTATTTAAACGTGATAGAGGCTTGATATTCGGTATATGGGCGAATCATGTAATCGAAAATCCGAGAAATTTTTCATTTAAAGGGCCACACAAAAACATTCGAAAGGTGAAATGATAGAAAAAGCATGCTTCGCGATGAGATAGAGAATTTAAATTTGATGTACGGGTAGATTGTTGGAAAGGAAGAACATGTGCAATTTCATTGTAGGAGCACATTGCTATTGTTGCGGTGCCCCACACTAAAATATTCGATTTGTCGAACAAATGAAAAACGCCTCCTTTACAATGTGATATCGACTTAAAATTTGGTTTATGGACTAACCATTTGATAAAAACACAAGATGAATACAGTTTTTCAAAAATGTTCATTTAAGGGGATGTTACATAGACAAACGTTCGAAAATTGGAATGATAGTAAACGTATGCTTCGCGATAGGTTTGATATTTTGTATATGGGGCCTGATAAAAAATGATCTGATAAAAAACAAAATAATAGAATTTTTCAAAAATGCTCATTTAAAGGGCTGGCTACACCACTCGAAAACGTCCGAAAAGTGAAATAATACAAAAAATATGCTTCGCGATTGAATAGAAACTTCAAATTTGGTGTATAGGTAGATAGTTCGAAAGAAATAAAGTATGCAATAGATAATTTCTAATATTTGTAATTTTGGAGGTATCCGCACACTAAAACGTTCGAAAAGTCTTTGCAATGAGATAGAGATTTCAAATATGGTGTACAGGTAAAGCGTTCGAAGGGAAGAAAGTGTGCAATTTCAGATTTTCAATATTTTCCACCTAAGGGGATCGAAAGCCCAAACCACTCGACTCAGTATCGGACACCAAAATATTCGACTTGCTGAAAAAATGGAAAACGGCTCCTTTAAATTTTGACGGACGCTTAAAATATGGCTGGCCTAATCATTTGATGAAAACACTCAAGACGAATATAGTTTTTCAAAAATGTTCTTTTAAGAGATGCTCCAGAGAAAAACGTTCGAAAGGAGAATTTATAAAAAAAAAACACATACTACGGGAGGAGATAGAGATTTCAAATGTGTTGTTCGGTAGATAGTTTGGAAGGAAGAGAGTGTACAATTTTAAGTTTCTAATACTTTCTACTTTAGGGGGGGGGGGAGAGGCCGCCGCACATCAAAATGTTCGATTTTCGGAATAAATGATAAATGCCGCTTTTCAAATATGATAGAGGCTTGATATTTGGTATATGGGTCAATCGTCTGATAGAAAACTCAAGCAAAACTGAGTTTTTCAAAAATTCTCATATGGGGGGTGGGGGTGGGGTGGGGGGGTATTCCACACAAACACAATCTAAAGGTGACATTATGTAAAAGGCATGCTTCGCGATGAGACAGAGACTTCAAATTTAGTGTACAGGTAGACTGTTGGAAAAGATCATAGTGTGCAATTTCAGTTTTCCAACATTTGCTATTGTAGGGGGGTACCGAACTCTAAAATGTTCGATTTGACAAACAAATGAAAAACTCCTCCTTTCCAACGTGATAGAGGCTTGAAATGTGGTATATTGGCTAATTATTTGATAAAAAATACAAAATAATAGTTTTTAAACAATGTTCTTTTAAGGGGGTGTTACACAGAAAAAAGTTTAAAAGGTGAAATGAAAGTAAAAGCATGCTTCATGATAGGATACAGAATTCAAATTTGATATACGGATAGAAAGCTTAAAAGAAAATATGTGTGCAATTTCAGATTTCCAATATTTGTTACTTTAGGGGGTGCCACGCACCAAAACGTCCTATTTTCCGAATAAATAAGACACGCTTCCATTTAAATGTGACAGAGGCTTGATATTTGGTATATGGGGCAATGATCTGATAAAAAACCAAAGACGAATGCATTTTTTAAAAATGTTCATTTATAGATGTGCTCCACAGAAAAATGTTCGAAAGGTAAAATGATAAAAACATGCTTCGTTTTGGGATAAAAACTTTGTTGTATGGGTAGTTAGTATGAAAGAGGAATTGCATAATTTAAGTTTTCCAATTTTTTCTTATTTAGGAGGTTCTGCACACCAAAATGTTCGATTTGCCGGATAAATGTGAAACACGAATTAATTAAAATTTACATTATTTGGTGGTTTCTTACTGCGACGCCATTGATTTTCAACAGGTATTCGGCTAGTAAGCAACTGATGCGAATGAAATAAACTCTGTGACGTTCTTGTACTTTAAAAGGCTCGGAATTTCCTGACATTCGAATTAATACATTTTAATTGTGTATACAATAAACCATAGAGAACGATCAAGCTGTATTTTAAAACAAGATTACACACATTGTTTTTTAAATTCGTCACGCTGTCAGGAGGTAGCAGTATGATCAATTATATTCATTAAAGTAACATACAAGTGTAATTCATATTAATATTGCAATGGACATTAATTGCCGAAAGTTATCGTACTCTAAACAAAATTTTGCACCATATCAAATTAGTTGTGTTTTCATACTCACCAAAATCATCATTATCTAATATCTTCTGGGAATCAGGTCTTCAAAACTTTGCTTTATACAAAACTTGTAATATTAATCGTAATAATATCTGTAGCATAGCGATATAAATTATATATACCCAAAAATATTTAAATTTCACTCAAATTGTGTTGTGCTTTCCTGAGAATTTAGAGATAAAATCCATTTGTAACATCGGAAAGTAACTTGCACATATATTTTTCATTGAATCGAAATATCAGTCACTTTTAGCAACATGCTCGTCACATGACTTGTGTAAATGTTTTTTTACAAACCTACAATATAAATATGTTGATGTGGCCATTGAGTTAAATCAATATTTTTACACTTACATTGCGAAAACAAAAGTAACCCCATAGTAAGAAGCAAAATAAAGTAGCTAACAACACTGAAAATTAACCTAATCTGCTACTTTTAACTTTATCTAGCAACACTGAATTGGATACGATACGCGAACAGATGAGTTTCTCTGCAGTGTGGATGAAATCCCTTATTATCAATTTGCTGCGACTTCACTGGGCTCAGCAGCTTTCTGGATGATTCCTGCATGAAGGAAGGATTCTTTAATTAAACGAAGTGCTTTTTTATAAGGAAAATGGTTTTGAGATATTATTGGTTGATACTAACAGTACCCCAAATTAATTCATTTTAAATTTTCCGACTTTCGTACTCCGTGTGACAATATATTCACATATTTTGATACATAACCCTATGAAAAAAGGGAATGGTGTAAATATATTGAAATGTATACTATGTTTTGTGATTTATGTTTATAGCTAGGCCTTTGCACAGACGGAATTGGGATTTTTTTGGCGCCTTTGGGTTGTGTGCGCACTGACATGGATTGTAAATATTCAGAGATTTAATTGCAGCAAAATGTCAAAGTTGAGCTACAAATCTTTGAAAATTTATAGCCCTGTCAGGTGTGGCTCGCGTCGGGGTACCTCCTTGGGACCACCCGGTTGTCGAGAATGCCCTCTGGTTCTTGTTTTTTAGTGGAGCGCATAAAAAATAAGCGTCGCTTCAAAGACCAATGGTGTGAAAGCCCCAGGCCGTCCGACTCGTAAAGACCAATGGTGTGAAGCATTTTTGGACCTCCTCTTTTTATAGCGTTTGGGAACAGCGAATGAAAGTTGGGGGGATTTCCTCCCTGTTTTGTGTCGTTCCCCTTGTTTGTAAAGTTTGAAAGTTTTAGAAATGTACAAAATCGTTAGTTGCTTTTCTGAGCTCGAGTAGAGAGCACTCCAAGTGCGGGGCACTTGTATTTCGGTGTAGCCCGACCCGGCATGTATTTTTTGATGCATCTCTGACCCGGCATCCGCGGTCCCTATCTCGGGCGGCAAATGCCTTTGCCGAGGAACCGACGTAGTGAGTCCGGTATAGAAGGCGACTCGCAGCCAAGACGAGCCGAGCCTAACTCAGCGCGAGGGCGCATTTTCTTCGGGCAGTTCGACCAGAAAATGGAAGAAGGTCGTCATGTTTTATTTGGTTGCAGTACACACAGCTCTACCACCAAAACGGCGCGGTGTAGGACCTTGCTCCTTTAGCTGCATTTAAGCCGTGGTAACTGTAAGACTGTGTGCACGGAACATCTGCGGAGCATCAATCCAGGGCTCCTAAGCAGCAGCCAATCTCTACAAAGAAAGTATCTGATCTCCACTCGTTAGGCAAGGGCCTGTACGCATGCTCACTCAAGAGCCGCTGGGACTTAAGCCGAAATTAAGAGGAGGAGAAGGAAAGTGAACAGTATGCCCATCGTCATTTGTTTTTGTTAGTTGCAGTGCAACACAGCTCTACCACTGAAACGGCGCGGTGTAGGACCTTGCTCCTTTAGCTGCATTAAGCCGTGGTAACTGTAAGACTGTGTGCACGGAACATCTGCGGAGCATCAATCCAGGGCTCCTAAGCAGCAGCCAATCTCTACAAAGAAAGTATCTGATCTCCACTCGTTAGGCAAGGACCTGTACGCATGCTCACTCAAGAGCCGCTGGGTCTAAGCCGCATTAAGAGGAGGAGAAGGAAAGTGAACAGTATGCCCATCGTCAATTTGTTTTTGTTAGTTGCAGTGCAACACAGCTCTACCACCAAAACGGCGCGGTGTAGGACCTTGCTCCTTTAGCTGCATTAAGCCGTGGTAACTGTAAGACTGTGTGCACGGAACATCTGCGGAGCATCAATCCAGGGCTCCTAAGCAGCAGCCAATCTCTACAAAGAAAGTATCTGATCTCCACTCGTTAGGCAAGGGCCTGTACGCATGCTCACTCAAGAGCCGCTGGGACTTAAGCCGAAATTAAGAGGAGGAGAAGGAAAGTGAACAGTATGCCCATCGTCATTTGTTTTTGTTAGTTGCAGTGCAACACAGCTCTACCACTGAAACGGCGCGGTGTAGGACCTTGCTCCTTTAGCTGCATTAAGCCGTGGTAACTGTAACACTGCGTGTATGGAGTGTTTGAGGAGCATCAATCCCGGGATCCTAAGCAGCAGACAAGCCTCTACGAAAACGTATATATTTGGCAAAACCTGTACTCATGCTCACTCAAGAGCCGCTGGGACTTAAGCCGAAATTAAGAGGAGGAGAAGGAAAGTGGACAGTGTGCCCATCTCCAGAATAATACTTGGCAAAAAATTTCGTCACCTGATGATACGCAACAGTGTTCTCAAACTGGTAGTGTTTTCCATGAACATTTCAGTATCAATGAACTAAACATTCAATTAATTGTGCCACCCTTTCCTACGTGCAGAGGTCAGCTACAGCACTCAGTGAGAGTCCTACGTAAGAAGGTATGGAAATTATTTTTTGATTTTAAAATGTGTACATGAATGTTTAAGTAACTGATGTAATCCAATAGTGTAAGGGCAAGGTTATGCTAAATGGGAGGTTTTGCAAAATTGAATATACATATAGTGTTCTTAACAAAAGGTAATTAATTACAAATTTGGATTTTATAAATTTGCAAATTAATGCAAAATAAACTGTGCACCCCGAGGTCAAGTTAGGTAAATTGGGAACTCATTTGTAATTGTGTATTTTGTATATTAATGTTTAAAATTGAGATTTCATGTGTTCAATAAATAAAATGTTAGTTGGCCACAAAAATGGGAGTGATTATTTTGTTTTAGTAAACGCAATGTACTTTGGTCCAATTGGACCCCACTATACGTTAACGCGGTTGAGCCTGGTGGAACTATTTGGTGAGTATCTTTAATGAATTTATGTGTTTAAGTTTTATTGTATTTATATGTAAAATTCACCTCACCACACTCTGTAGAGGTATAAAATAGTGTTATTATTAAACTAACCACGGATTATCTACATGGTTGCTATTAAAAAAAGTTGACATTCGGATTGTCAGATTATACTTAAATTAAATTAAAGTTTAGGCTATATATTTTATAATTAGATGTAAATATTCAAATTGTCACGTAAAATGCGTAAACAAATTTCATCAAAATATGTTAAGTCGATTTTTTAAATAACATTTTAAATAATAATTACACCCATATTATATGAAGAAATCACGTGAGTCATTGCAAAATAAAATATGACATTGATTTTTTTTTTCGTTGTGTGAAAATCGTGATTTTTAAGGAACGTTTATACTTATACATAGTGTTGAATTTCTTCCTAAAACAGTTTTATTTTTTCCTATTATAGGTATATCAAAATTATGCGCCTACGCAATTACAATAATTTTGATTTCAAATGATCACAGAACATTGATTATTTCTACAACGAAGCCTAATTTTAACGTATGCAGAATGTAAACAAATCCAGCGATTGTAAGAAGAGTTGTTGTTGTTGAAACCCAGACCGTTCGACCTATCAGAAAGGTGTAAGGTAACTGTTTGGACGGTCGGGAAGTGCCACACAATTTAGACCGGAACCCAGTGGGGGAGGCATTCACAGGGACCGTACCCTCCTTTCCCTACCACCAACCTCTCGGAAATACTTTCGGACCCACACGTTTAACGTGATCGTACTCCGCATGAACACGGTTGCAGTTTTGGCAGCGGCTGGAATCGAACCCGGGCCTACCGAGTGCAACTCCAGCGCGCTAACCAATGGGCTACCGCGCCCCGTAGGAAGAGTTGTATAATAATTGCAAAATTTTTGATGCAGAATTATTTAGCCTGGAGTCTGGAATACAAGTGATATGAATGGCATATTCATTGCTTTTACATAGATAGATAAGCAGGCGATTTTATACCTCTGCCTTTTTTGATGTTTTAAGTTTCTAATTGTAATAAATTTCTGCAATAATGTGATAATTTAAAAAATATCATTGCTGAATGTGTCGCATTTTAAAGATCAATTTGCTGCGACCTCACCGGGCTCAGCAGCCTTCTAGATGATTACTGTATTAAAGGAGAAATTCTTGAATTAAACGAAGTGCTTTATGTGGCACACATATAAAAAAGTAACTTAAAGTTTATATATTATAATTAACATTAATTATTATTAAGCATTAAAGACATGGCCGTTAATTCGTATTTAGTGGAATTATATTTAAATCATACATTGCTTTGTTGTGCCGCAATAAAGCCTCCAATTATTTTTACCTTTTGAGTGAGTCCTGAAAAGAATTATTAATTAATATAAAAAGATAAGACCAATTTAAACTTAACAATAACATTTATTTAAGACATAAAATACCTATCAAATTCAATTACGATAATTACATGCTTATTATTCATTTAGGAAGACAGCATGTGAGGGGAGATAGCATGTGAGACCCTTAACCATATATCAAACGTATTAATAACCTGTGGATATTTGAGGAACACATACCTTCAGTTTGGGCCTTTGCAATAGACCATATACTGCTTGCAAAAACTTGGTTGCAATGAACACATCCTAGATCTCCCTTATTTGGGAACTTCCACGCAATATTCTGCTTCTTTAGTATTGTCGTTCTATTATAATGGCAGGCACGACTCCGTCCAAGTCATAACGTCGCAGTCGTTGCACACATCTTATTTAAGTCAGAACTCATAATCGTCTCTTAAGTCAAAATCTAACTCTTTTCTCCAATGTCTGATATTCCATCCTTTCTTCGTCAAAGTCTGATCTCCATCCCTTCTCGTCTGCATCTCATCTTGTTCTCTCTTCGTCTGTGCTTCCTTCGGTGGAGGGGGGGGGGGGGTAGCACCGCCTTTACTTCTTTGGCGCTCATTGGTTCTTCTTTACCCAATTGCACTATTGCGCATTTAGTATGGCCCAGCTCATGTCCTCTGGTGTTGTACCTCTAAATTTATTAGTCTTTTGACCTTAAAGATCAAGTTCTCATAAACCCCAGCGACAGCCAGACTACTTCTTTGTCTGCCGTTCTGGGCATCATAAATTTTACAAATAAAAGTGTCTCATGTGAGAACAATTTCTGGTCTCAAACTTATAAGGAAATTTTCTTATAGAGTGCATTTCAGTTCGAAAGTGTTTCATAATCAAATCATGATTATTCTTTCTTGGTTCCTATTTGCTGTGATCTCCTTTTTTGCAGCTTTTCACATTTTGTACGTACAATGAAATCATTTTTTATATAATATCCACTTTTGATATATTATCGTTACATAAGAATAAGAATAGTACTAGCAAAAATATTTTATTTTGAATTATTCTCAATCTCATTCTCTGAATGTATACAGAATTCTATTATAGTTGGTCTGAACTACGAGTTATTCAAATGGCTGCAATTTAAAATAATATTACCTATGAGCCATCAGAACATAAATAAAATAAATTTAAAATGAAACAGTATATAGCAAAATTTATTCTAATACGGAATAGACAGAGAATTGGAATTTCCATTTTAAAATGAAAATTGCCCTTTGTAACATTAAAACCTGCTGAAATAGTGATACGAAATCAAACCATCACTTAATTCATCACAAAATTTACAGTCCCCACCCCTTTGATATTTATTGTAAATTGACAATATTGAAATGTTTCCGAATTGGAAAATGTGTGTCCTTTTTACTCGAAACTACAATAGGAAGATCCAATTGTGTATACATACGTAAAATTGTACGCTTATTATAATTATAGGAACAAGTTGTAATCAGACGAAACGCCTATTTTTAAACCACTCATACTCTGCTTCTTATAAGTAAAACGCAAACAAATTTTTAACAGCTAATCAAAACCTATGAACTTGCATGCATTATGATTTAAGCGTTGTCCTGTATATTAAATGGATTTTTAGATTTAAATATGTTATTTTGATTTCATTGTTTCCCTGTATTCTAATTTGTTTAATTTAATATTCAAATTTTAAAAACTTTTGTATTAGGATTATCAAATATTGAAATTATTTGTTTATACTTCAAATTTCATAATTATTTGTTACATTAAGTTTTAAGTTGAAATCTTTCACAGCTCGTATACTTCTGCATCTATTCAAAGCCCGGCTTTTTACTAGTTAATGTTTAAAGTTGAATTCGAACCATTTTTCACTATTTTTGCAATTAGCATTTGTTCTATAAAAATGAAGCGGGGAACGAAGCATTTGTGTTCCTGACGACAAACAGATGTTTTGCTGCTAACTGAAATTTATTTCTTTATATCAAAATATCACGAATTTGGGTATAACGATGTCGTTTGCATTTTATAAAATATCGCTTCGATGTCCCTTAACATGTTAACGTTTCGATTTTATAAAATATCATTTCGATGTCGTTTAACAAATTACCGTTTTGAGTTTTTAAATACACATTAAATATAGGGTGAATCACTTGGTCTCGTTTCCAGATTTTCTCTTATAACTTTCAAACTAACATATGTCATTGAGTGAAATTTGACACGAGCATAGGCATTTTCCGACAGTCCAAATAGCTGCTCTATATTCTAGGATGAATCGGACGGTCTGGGTCTTCAACGGGCATAGTTTGGGTCTTTGAGAAGCAGCTTTGCCTTTTTTGTATCTCGCTGACTTGTGCTTGTGGAAATCTCCTCATCTCTTGAGACAGTTTATATAACTTATGTGTGAAGACCACTGACTGTGGCTTCTGTGGGAAAACCAGCAGCCTTTGTTTCACTTTTGGACTAGAGACTAGTGCCGCCACTGGTGCCCTTCTAATATACCAATGTATGTCCATGTGAAATTTCATTAAATTGCATTCAGTAGTTTGAAATTAATAAAGGAAAATCAGGGACGGAGAACGAGTGAGATACACTGTAGTGTTACCCATATGAGTATTGTGCTAAAAAGTCCTTTAATTGTACCCAAATCTTAGAAGATAGCATTTATGTCTTTGATTTTATTTCTTCGAGGTGGTTTTATTTTTGGGATTGCAAGCATTTTTATTTATTATTCGGAAAGCAAATTCGTTTTATGTCCAAGCTTTAACATCCTACATTACTCACTGAGTTTACATTATTATTACATATGGCATTACTACAACATTATATAAATAAAAACTGTATATACTTTTAAAAAATTGCACCGAGTTTTATCTGGACGTTACAATATTGCAGTTTATTAATTTTGCAGTTCTGAGTCACTTGGATTTTTCGCTACAGCGCCAATTAGAGCAAAAGGGCTCAGGAAAGAGTGAAGTTTGGAAGAGGGTTGTCAGAATTGGCGATTTACAGTGAATTAGGCGACTTTTGAGAATAATATCGGCGATTTTGAGGAATTAGTGGAATATCATGGCCAAGAGGCCAATTAGTCCGGTAATTCCTATATGTCTTTAAAATAAATCTTTTCAATGGACGAGCCAACTTCGATGGCATGATTATTATTTTTAGGAAGCAGTTGTTTATTCTCAGATATTACGTTTAATGTGGGGGCTCAGGATAGCTGCTCCTCATGCCCCTGCATTAGTTAGGCTCTGGGTAAGAGATAAGTCCTTATTAATTTTGAGCCTCCAACATTTCACTACTTTTCCTAAAACAAAATGTCCCGGTGAAAATTGTCCTGGTGAAAATATAATCCTACTGTTTTTGAATCGGTTGATCATTTATAGTACTCCAATTTCATGCGCTGGGACACAGGGCATATCTGTCACTGTTTAGCTGTAACCGCTAAAAATTGTGCCTGATAAAAAGTCACCTCAAAATTGATTGCTAGCTGCGTGTTCCGTAAATATGTTTTAAATGTAGATTAGAAAAAAATGAATAAAATGTCAAAACCTGAATACATGTCACCAACTTTTTAGAAATATCACTTACACATATATGAATGCCACACCGTCCCTGTTTCATGCCAGGCAAACATTGTTATTTTATACAGTATTGTGGCAATTAATTGAGAAATGCAGTTTTTTTTATAAAATTCAGTTTTATTCAAGTTTTCTATGGATACATTTAAAACTAATAAGTGATATGACCTCCCCGAGACTTTATAACATCACAGACACGTTTCGGCATGGAATGTACTAGACTAGCACATGTAGTTTTAATTTCAACGTCTTTGAACCATATGTCAATAACGGCCGAAATTAGCTTGTCCATCGTCGTACAGTCAAATTTGTGAAGCCGTTTTTTGACAATAGCTCACAAATTTTCTATGGGATTCAAGTCTGGTGAATTCCCGGGCCAATCCAGTACGGTAATATTTTTTTGAGCAGAAATTTTTGATTCGCTTCGAAGTGTGACATTCTAACGCTGTCTTGTTGGAAAACGCAATCTCCGTTCGGCCACAGTTTAGCCATGGTTGGAAGCACTTTTCGGGTCAATATGACTTCGTAACTGGCACTGTTCATCATTCCCTCTACGGGAACAAAAAATTCTGTCCCCAAAATGCTGAAACAACCCCAAAACATCTTTTTGGGCGGATGCTTGTGTGCTTGATTGATGTGGTGCTGATTGAGAGGTTCTCCTTGGCTCCTTCTCACGAACATAGTTCTAAATCCCTGAACCACAAAATGTGTTTGTCAGAAAAGAGAACTTTCTCCCAGTCTTTCTCAGTCCATGTTTTGTATTTTCGTGCCCATTCCAACCTTTTTTTCTTCATGCGAAGCGTCAGAAGCTGCTTCTTGTATGGTCGACGTGCTCTCCTTCCGCGTTCTAACAGCCTGTATCGCACTGTTGAAGGTGCAATATCAACACCAGCTGCCACTATGGACTTAGACAGGTCAAAACTGGTTAATCGAGGATTTTTAACACTCATTCGATGTAAAGTTTTGTCGTCACGAGTCGAAGTTGATCTTTTTCGGCCGCATCTTCCAGAGCGGTTGGTTCCAGCATTTCCTGTTTCCTGAAACCGCTTCCAGATCCTCCCGACACTTGCTGTACTCACTCCACATATTTTACCTATTTCCTCGAACGTCTTAGAAGTGTGTTCTCTAAGCGCAATCACTTTAGCACGTGTTTCCGCGCTGATATCCATGACGCTAATGAGCCCCGCAACAACTGAGAAACTACCACTGCGGAACACCTGCCACCTGGCGGAGGAATTTGAACACCTGCTACTTGCCAGGTGCATACGAACACCTGCTACTTTGATAATAACTGCAGTTTGAACTCTGAGCTAATTTGGAGTGCTTCTTCCTAAGCTTACGTGTGATAAAACGAAAAAAATGACATTTCTCAATTAATTGCCACAATACTGTACAAAAATGTTATTCCGGAATTGTAGAGGATTCAAATAATTAAATTTGTTCCATTTAAGAAGCGCGCTGAAACAGCAAGCAGGTCACATAGACCGAATGCAGCATGTGTGTGGGAAGTAACAATACAGCCCTGAAGACTCGTTGTATTCTGTTTTTCCCTGTATTTTCCCCTGGTATTTCTCAGCTTTCCACATTTTTTCGAAATTAACTAATAACGGGTATGTGATCATACAAAATATAAATTGTACTTTAATTACATTATCGATAAGTACCAACAGTACACACACAAGTATTGTGTTTTAATTTTTCACAATCTCATACTCCGAAAGGGCAATTGAATAATATTTCGGGATCAACTACTGGTTGTCGAAATGGTTGTCCAAATGTTGTCCTATATAAATGAAATTGAAAATATGCCTGTTCATTTGTGTGATTGTTTGTCTCATCATCACGGTAGAACGGCTGCACCAAATTTAATGAAATTTTGTGGGTAGTTGTGAAATAGCACGATTTAAATTTGGTTCACATTTCGAGAGTCTAGCATCAGGGATTGTAGAGAAATTGTTAAATAACGAACCTAATATAGAGACAGTATTATGTAGACGATATTTTTATATAGATTTATTTGAAAAAAATGCACCATGTTGTTTAACAATGAAATTAAATCCAATGTCTTTATACATCAGACGATTTTATTAAATTTTTGCCGATTTAACTAATCAAGAAATGCTTATAAATTTTTTTATAGGAATTGCTTTTTTGATCGGAGTATAACGTTTAATACTTAAAGATTACGGGGATAATTAATATTTTAAATTTCTTACGTTATCTATTTTATTCTTGCAAAGCGTTTTTAAACTCATATATTATGTCTAGTCAATTATTCGTATTATGTTTAGCCGATTGCTGAAATCGAATAAAAGTAATAGGGGCGTATATCCTCAGTTATCATTTTAGTGCTTTCATTTCAGTATATTAATCCAATTTCATATATTTTATAAATTTGTTTGTAAACCGGACCAGAATCAAATCTTAATGTGAAGATAAATTTATATAGTGAAATCAGGAATTCGTATACTTCTTTATGAGTTGTTGTTGTTGAGACCCAGACCGTCCGACCTACCAGAAAGGTGTAAGGTAACTGTTTGGACGGCCGGGAAGTGCCACCTAATTTAGACCGGAACCCAGTGGGGGAGGCATCCACAGGGACCGTACCCTCCTTCCCCTACCACCAACCTCTCGGAAGGACTTACGGACCCACATGTTTAACGTGATCGTACTCCGCATGAACACGGCGGCAGTTCTGGTAGCGGCGAGAATCGCGCGCTAACCACTGGGCTGCCGCGCCCGAAAAGAGCCAACAACACGCGGTGTTCCCAGGTGGTCACTTCTTTATGAGTGAATTAATTTAAATATTTTATTAGAATGTGTTGAATAACAATATGATTTAGAATACTATAGGAAGTTTCACATATTTGTGAACTTTTCTTTATATTATATACTTTGTACGAAGAACGGGGTTTACTGCTAGTTAAAAATGAAATTTACCTGTACTCCGTCAGATCATAATTAAAATAAAATTTTAATTAAACGGTATATCGCAGATTTAATTCCACTACGAAATTGACACAGAAATGATGTTTTCATTTCAAAATGTTTCCTTGGTGACTTTAAAATCTACTCAAAATGTGATCTGAAATCATCTCCTTAAAATTTAACTATCCCCACCCCTTTGATATGTATTGTAAATTGACACTATTTAGATGTTTACGTATTGGAAAATCGATGTGATAGAATGTGAGCGTGATCAAATACACTAAAAATCATATTGGATCACAATTTAATAATTATATAGTATCGATGCGTCTTCTAAACACGCTCGTTTTCAATAATCGAACATAAATATCATGATTTTCTTTTTGTTTGATTTCTTGCAGCATTTAGAGCAACCTTCCACCTTACATCGCCTAGTAACTGGGCTGTTTGGTAAAGTTATGAACAGGTTCTCCTTTACAATTTCTTGAAGGGAACTAAATAAAATAAATTTGAATTAAATAAAATATATCCACAGAAATCGATTTTCTTGCAAATAATAAAACATTATAAATATATGTAACAATTAAATATGACACTGATTTAGGCCGGACACATTAACTTTTTATATGAACTTTTTTTAACATAATTATATGCAGCTACATGTGTATGTGAAGCATCGATGGAACAGTTGAAAATTTAGAACTGAAGTTAACATGTATATAATACATTTGCAGAAAGTAGTGACGTGCAAGCAGGTTTAGAGCTTCCAACCAAAAAAGAGAAATTCGTTGCCGTTAGCAGTAACATTTTCTATGGTAAGCAAATATTCCATACCCTAGTTTCTTTTAAGCTTCAGGGATACGGCCGTCCTGAAGGCCAAGCAACTCAAGCGATTGCTTGGGGCTTCATTATCGCAGAGGGCCTCAAAAATATTTACAAGAGTTTTATTGCGCCTCTCACATTTTTCTTAATTCTGCAGTTTATCATAAGTCATGAATTATATAAACACCTTGATTTACCTGTCTGTTTATCTATCTATCTCCTTGTAACGCTGCTACAAAATGTTGCCAAACGTGTTTCAATCACGAATAAACATTTCAATTTAGATACTAATTCAGACCTCAGCATTTTTATGTCTCTTCACTCGAACACTCATTTTTCAGATCACCTTATCCGATCACTTTCCACGTTCACTGCTGCTTGAATTCAGTGTTCATATTAAAAACCGGAGCGTTCTTCTCAACTAATTAAATATTTGCTTGAACGCGGTTCTTTTTTTTTTCGTTTTCTTCTTATTTCGCCCTTTTGAGTGTTGTCAGCAGATTTAAATTTATATTTAAAAATTATATTAAACAAAAAAAAAGAATGACATTCAAAAACAAAGTTTGTTTCACAAATGTGTTGACCAATGGAAAATGAAAAGGATAGAAAAGTAGAAAAACTTCGGTTAAAAAGAGAAAGAATGAAAAGACTCCGAGCGCGTCAAAGTCAAGACTATTTGAAAAAAAAAAATCCGAAAAGAGAAAGCCGAAGCATATAGGCTGCAAATTGAGCAAGAAACTCTGCAGTAATCTCAAATCCATCGCCAAATTGATTAAAATGACGCCAAGTGGGAAGTAATGATTTTTCAAATTTTGAATTCCGTCGTATGACGGTCATTCCTACTGGTTCGCATATAAGTTTTCAGTAGTCTTTAAAACGATCGGCTACGATTACTTTTTATCGGAGCATATTAAGATCGTAATACTATAATCCCCACGCTGTCCTCTCTATGTGATATGCTGATTTAAAAGTAGAATATGTAGCATTTTATATATATTTTGGTCTCTTCTATTTTCGGTATTTCGTGATTTCAGGACAACTTAATGGACCTCGGTCTAAAACCCATTTCCATAATCAGTATTCCTTCTTCTTAACTGGGCAATGATAATGGACCTTTAGTTATTAAATGGAAATACTGTAGTTATATAACCAGAGCCGGATTATCATTCGAACAAAGTAGTTTTGGGCCAGAGAATATTTTTATATCAAATGTTTTCCAAAGGATTGTTGATCTGGGGGCCACAAAATTATATATCAGAACGTATAATGAAAATACTGGCGTAATGAATCCGTATTTATTTTTGAAATAAAATTAATTCAAATAAATTATCCGATAGTCGATTTTTCGGATTACCAATTTTCGGATTTGTGATTCTTCAGTATATTTATTGTTTAGATGGAGCCTTTCATGAAAGTTAACTTCAGGTCTCAGAAAATCTTGGGACACTACTGTTCAGGGAGATGTAGATTTAAATGTCTTCGGCCTTGAACTTAAAAAAAAAATTGAAAATCGTAAAATGGCGTCAGATAATACTTTAAGACCGAAGAATGCTGCTTTCTGATCTTTATCGCACAATTAGTGGCAAAATTTAGGTGCACAATTAAGTGCACCCTTTTATTTATCGCACAAGTAGTTGCAAAGACTAGGTTAAAATATATATAATTCAATTTCTTTTATTTTGATGGAAATATGCATTTTTTAAATTAGCCAAAAATCAAGAAAGAGTTTTACAGATGCCGATTAAAATTTATTGAGTATTTGTCGACTTTATAATAATTGTAGATTAAATCGCTGTCCTAATTTTTCTATCACTATGAACCAACTCCTGCAAAAATTGCTCAAATTTTCCTCATAATAAATTGCAATGCTGAAGCGAATTAAAAACTCTGTGGAGTTCCTGTACTGCTCGGATTTTCTTAACATTCAAATTGATAAATTTTAATTGTGTACAATATATCGTGGAGGACGATCAAGCCATGTTACAAACATTATTTTTAAAATTATTCACGCTGGGGGGGGGGGGAGGGGAGGTAACAGTAAGATCAGACATCTTCATTAGGGTGGCATACAAATACAATATAGTTTAATATTTGCACTGCGCTTAGCCGAAAGTTATCGTATTTTAAGTAGAAATTTTAAACCATGTCAAAATACTTGTTCTTCATTCACTTCGAAATCACCATTATCAAATCGCTTCTGGGATCCTGTTATTCCAAATTTTGTTTCATCAAAACGTGTACTATTTATCTTAATTATATCTGTATAGCGATATATCGCATAGCTATATAAATTATAATCATCCTAAAATATTCAAATTCCATTCAGATTGCTTTATGCTTTTCCTGAAAAGAGAGAGGTAAAATCTATTTGTCATGTCTAGAAGTAGCAATAAAGAATGATGAAAGGTATTTTAAAAAACTTGTACTGTAAATCGTAATTATTTCTCTGGCATAACGATATATATTATGTGGACCAAAAATTATTCAAAATTCATTCAAATTGCATTGTACTTTTTATAAAAATACTTAGATAAAATCCATTTGTCAGGTCTGAAAGTGACGCTAAAGAATGATGAAAACTATTTCAAAAAATTATACTAAATGTTGATGGGTTAATGTAAACGGTTCCTCATACAAGTAATTGCGGCTCTCAACATTTGCCTTTGCCTATGGTAAAAATTGCTTTCATTATATTGGCCCCAAAATATTTAAAATTCATTTAAATTATTTTTATGCTTTTCAGCAGCTTAAATGAAAAGCATTTCTTAAGTCCAAGAAGTGACGTTAGGAAATGATAAATGCTATTTCAAAAAATTAGCGATGGCTCCTTTCTGATGAAGCTGCATTGATTTTTCGTGAATAACATTTAGAGGAATAGAATTTCGAATAAAGTTCAATAAAGAATATATATAAGTTCAATATATAAGTTCAATAAAGAATATATATAAGTTCAATAAAGTTCAATGTAGAATTTCAAAGTAAAGTTCACTCTTCGAAAACTAAGTGTTCGATTTAAAATCCAATTAAACACACTTGTAGGGATTTCAAAAGCATATAAAATTTTACATGAAAACAGAAAATTTTCAAACTTATTCAACTTGACAAGCCGATTACTCGAAAATAATTAGCTCATTTTTTAAAAATAAATATATATTTAGAAGCTAAATTTACTCTTTCATATTTTGCATATCACTCCTAATATATATATCTTTTGCAGTTTCCCAGATATTTCCAGTAAAAATATGAAACATTTAAAAAAAATCCCGTTTGAACAGATATTTTGTAAAGTTCTTTTGAGAAAAATAGGGCTCGATCCAAAGTCCAATTATATATACGTGTCGGACATTCAGAAAGTTACAAATTCTTACTTAGTATCCAAATATTAATTATTAATTTTAATTCTATATTTTGAAGTCTAGTTATAATATTTATATCTATCTTTCATAGTTTCGAAGATATTTGGAGTGAATTTAAAAAAAAATGAAATGAACACTCTCTCGGGGATAAACTTTAAGTGAATAAAGTATAAAATATTAAAATATTGAAATTAGTTTTATATATTCAAAATCTGTACCCTATTTCCAACAAAACAAGAAAGAATTATTTACATTTTCATCTATTAAGTTCGTGGGTATAAGCTTCCGAAGTGTTTACAATTTTCGTGACGTTCAGGTTTTTCGCCAAAGATCCCGTAACCAGAGATGTTATTCACAAACAAAAGTGCCCGGCCACACACTTAGCAACAGTAAGCCTTCGGGTCTGTCGTGTGGTCTGGGTTTTCAACAAACAAAAGTGCATTACTTCAGTTCACCACGTTCCCAACATATTGTTACGAATATTAACTTCAGAATAACCCATTTCTCTGTCCATATGTCTGTAACGAATGGCGAAAAATATGAGGAAATATCACCAGATTGGCAACTTTGTTTAATGTTAATACGAAAATCTTGCCAAATTGATAAAAATGTTACCAAATTGATAAAAATAACATCAAATCAATAAAATTAATTGTGTTTTATTTGGGGATAGAATTATAATGATGTATCGGTATTGTAATGTATCTCTTTGTCTATCAGGACGACGCGACGGTCCAAATTAGCGACAAGTTTGGCGATATTTTAAAATATCTCCAAATTAATGAAAATATCTTCAAATTAATTAAAATGCCGCCAAATTGGTTAGATGACGCTAAATTTATGAAAACAACGTTTGATTGACGAAAACTCAATATTTCACAAAATAAAATACAATTTAATCGAACCATTTCTCCGTCCGTAACGCTTGTGGAAAAATTTAACAACGAACTTGTAGCGATATCGCCAACTTGGCAAATTTTTATTAAATGCAGACAAAGCGTTAAAAATGTCGTCAAATTGATAAAAATGACGTTGAAATTAATTGTTTTTTATTAAGTGTTATAATGATATTTCTTTAAAGTCTCTCTGTCTATCAGTCCAACCACATCACTTGACGACAAACTTGAAAACTTATTTAAAATGTCGCCAAATTGATTAAAATGCTTTCTAACTTAAGAAAATTGTCGCTAAATTGATGAAATGACTCTAAATTGATGAAAATGACACCTAACTGATGAAAATTCAATATTTTACGAAGAAAAGTGCAATGACCTTAATAATCCACATTGCGTCGTTAGAATTATTAATTTAATATACTTAATCCAAGTTAGTTCCGTGGTTAGTGGAACAGACATGTTTTGATAGGAGGCCATAAGTGAATGGCAGTTTACTAGTGGCAGTTAGGGGCATTCTGGAATGGTAGTCTATTAGACTTCTTCTGCTTCGACCTAGACAGCCCGACCTACCAGAAAAGTATAATGTATCTTTTTGGACGACCGAGAAGTGCCACCCAATTTAGACCGGAAAGCAGTGGGGGATAAAGCCCAGACTGCAATCCTTCTTGAATTTCTGGTGATACTTCAAAAGTGAAGCTTCGAACACAATCAAATGATTCGTTGTACACATTGGGAGTTCCCTTATAAATTTTGGTATTGTTGTTGGTGTAGTATTCAGGAAGGTAAGGACAAAGGTTGTAACTAGTAGTACCCAGTTTCTGAGGTTGCAATTCTTACATTATCAGGTACTACTGTATAAGTGATATCATGGTACCGTGTCAAGACTGAAGAAATGTATTGAAAGAAGCATCATGATATACCTTGTCAATCGCAGCACACTTAAACAGATTATGAATGACATTCGGTGGACAAATTTACTTTTCCGTGCTGGTGGTAGTGTTTCAAAACTGTGCTGGTAACTGAGTTCATGGCATTTCTCCCCCTTGGGTAAAAAGCACATAACCCATGGTAGAAGAGTTTATCGATAAACTCTGCCTCATCATTACGACCGTGAAACATAATTCTGACGTATAGAAGCAAGGAAAGCTTCATTCTCTACAGAGACTGTCAATGAGGTAAAAGAGATTCTCTTCAGTCAATTGAATAGACAAATTGAGTACATACTACCCGCATCTGATGTCCTCACTAACTCTCTTAAGGAGGTAATGCTGCAGTGATTCGTTTGCAGGAACTGTATTCAAGATGAGGTAGATTCCCCAAATACCTGCGACTAAAAATGGAGGAAAAACAGAGAAATTTATGATGACGCTTGGCTTGCAAAATCTAGCATAAAGATGGAGAAACTTCAAGAAGTAAGAGGATGTGAATTCAAAACTAAATACAGCAGATGCCGATGTGCCAAGGTTAGAATAAGGTGTATCGTACTTGCGAGGGTCAGTGTTCAAGGGAATGTGGGTTTCAGGCACGTGTTTATTTTGTGTGAAAGTATTTCGGGACCATGATATATATTTTAAACTCCTATAAAAATGTCATTTCAATAGGCACAAAACAAAACATATGTATATGATAATTGAAAAATGATTTCCTATTCGAAAATGAAATGAAAAATTTTCTGATGCATTAAATTGGTACTTTTTTTACACAATAAAATCTTGACTTATAATTGTTTCTAAAAAAATAAATTCGGGTCATCTTACGAATATAAAGTTGACTTTTCAACAATTACATTTTTTACAATTTTTAGCCTTATTCCTGCTTGTCCTCAAAATAATATAAAAACAGCCCTACCTATAATGAAGACAAATAAAATAATTTTAAAATTACGTTTTATTAGTTTCAAAAGGAGACTAACAGCATTAAAATCCGACCACTGGTTATTGGAATATTACAACTTACAGAAATCAAGACGTCGCGTCGTGGCGACCATTTCAATGACTTCATCAATGGCACTCAGGAAGCCTGAGAGAGTGACTGCCGGTAAATTTTCGCATCTTAGTACATGTATAAGGTCTGCGTAAAATTTGGCGGGCGCTAATAGCCGAAAGTGTAATATTTTACCCCCTCATTTTAATACGTACATAGACTAAAACCAGCTATGTAAAACTCCGCCCATGTCATCAGCATAGAACCGTAAATTACTTTTAGTTTTGGGGCAATAACATTGAACGAGTTCTAAAATATAAAATATTGGGACAAGAAAAGCAAAATTTTTGCTTCAGTTACAAAACTATGTTAAATTTTATGAAGCTACTTGTAGCAGAAAATCGTTTGGGTGAGAACAACAGTTGTCACAAAGCAACCCAGTAGTAGGCAGCAAAATAAAGTCGTTAACACTGAAAAGTAGCCTAATGTGACAACTGACTAGATAAGGCATGCAGTCGGAAGCAACCGAACAGCCCTGGAGACTAGCTGAAATCCCTTATTTCTATTTGCTACAACCTCATTGAGCGAAATTTTCTCGATTTACTTTCTAGATTACTCAACTACATGGCACCCTTACATAAACAAAACCATTTTTTATATAAAACATGGTTTCAAGACATTATCGGTCAATACTAACAGTACCCCGAAATATTGTACTATTTATTTTTCTTAGTTTCATTCTCTGTAGGCCGATAGAATAATGTTATTATTCAACTAATCACGGTTTGTCGAAATAGGTGCTGTTAAAAATATTGACCTATGGCCCGTCAGACCATATTTAAATGAAATAAAAATTTAGTCTATATATCGAAGAATTTGTTCCAATGCGAAATCACCATTTTCATTTAAGTTTTTCCGTGGTGACTTTACATCCTGCTGGAATAATGATCTGAAATGAAACCATCTGCTTAAAAATTTAGAATTCCCCACCCCTATGAAATTGATTGTAAATTGACATTATTTCAGTGTTTCCAAATTGGAAAATGAGTGCGGTCAAATGTGGGCCTGTTCAAATACACAGGTACATATCTGATCGACATCTTACAATTAAATCTTATCGATGCTTTTTCAAAATAAAGCTTCTTTTTAATAACTGAACATAATTATCAGGATTTTCTATTTGTTTAATTTCTTATAGCATGCAAGGGTAGCCTTTCACCTTGCTTCACCTCTTACCTGGGGCTTTTGTTAAAGTAATGAACAGGCTGTCGTTTAAAATTACTTGAGTAGATAACTAAATAAAAAAATGCACGGAGATCGAATTTGTTTTTCAAACCACATAACATTATAAATATGTGTAACAATTATATATAAAGATGTTTTAGGCCTGACATTTTAATGAACTTTTTTTAACATCATTATAAGCAGTTGCAGGTTTATGTATTGCATGTGAATAAATAATCTGTGTAAGTGACGCTGTTAGTTTACATTAAAACACTTTTCGGGAATTGTAGAAAATTTAAGTAATAAAATTTATTTAATTTCAAAAGGGAGCTGGATTCGCGAGTTACAGTATAATATCACCAGCATATGTGTAGGAAACAACTATATTGCAACAGACTACTTTTTCCTAATTGCTGCGATCTCGTTGTTTGCAGCTTTCAAGATTTTGCGAATCTAAACCCAACAGTTCGCTTCATTAAACGAAATTATTTTTTATATACAATATACTTTTGATATATTACCGCAACGTACTAATAGTACATACAAAAATATTTTATTTTGCAATTTTCTCAATCTCATGCTCAAAATGCTCCAAAAAGGACCCCCGAACTTTTTCAACTATATTTGAACTGTGGTTTTCAAATATAGTTTTAAAAGTTCATTAGTCCTTTTTGGGACTCCCAAAAATTTTGCCAACAGATGGCGCTCATAGGCCTATATAGTCAAATCAGCTTCCTGTCCTTTAAAGTTTTGTGAACAAATATCGATTTTTTTTTTTCCGATCTGAACCTTTCCATACTTGGAATCCACATTAAAAGCTACGCCTTGTCTCTGGGTTGCTATTCAATCAATGGTATTCGTGCGCAATGAAAATCTTTTGCTCTAAAGAATACAGCTCTCCTTCAATGTTTCTGTTTCTGGCCACCTCGTTCACTGCACAAAATAATCTTTCATGTTTCGACAGCGGAACATATAGAAGACTAAATGAACTGTAGAACAAACCAGAATTTAAAGGAAATTTAAAAGCCACCTGCAGCGCCATCTATTGGCAAAATTTGAGGTTTTTTTAAAACCACTTTATGTAAATTTTACTGGCTGTCCAGTAAATATACACTTTATGTTACCCGTATGTCTGTAACCCTTTCCGAGATATTAGTCTTCATAATTCGGGAGTCCTTTTAGGTACACCCTGTAGACAGAATAATTTTAAACTTAGGCTGAACCACTGTTGTTCAAATCGCTGCAATTTAAAATACATTTTACCTATGAACCATCAGACCATAAATAAAATAAAATTAAAATTAAACGGTATATCACAAAATAAATTCCAATCGACACAGAAATGGCATTTTCATTTTAAAATGTAAATTATTCTGGGTTACATTAAAACCTACTGAAATAGTGACGTGCAATGAAATCTTCTCCTTAAAAATTTATACAATTCCCACCTCCTTGATATTTATTGTAAATTGACACCATTTTAGTGTTTGCAAATTGGAAAATGAGTGTGGTCAAATGTGGGCGTGATGAAACACATTATAGATGCATAGTGGATCAGCATTTAACAATTAAATAATATCCATGTTTCTTCGAAATAATGCTTACTTTCAATAATTGCACATAATTACCAGAGTTTTCAATTTGTTTAATTTCTTATAGTAGCTAGGATGGCCTTTCACCGTGCTTCACATCGTATTTGGATCTTATGAACAAGTTCCCCTTTACAATTACTTACAGGAATAACTAAATAAAATAATGCACAGAAATTGATTTTTCATACCAATTGAACATAATAAATATATGTAGCAATTAAATGTGAAGATGGTTCAGACCGGACACATGAACTTTTTAAAGCATTTTTATAGCATTATTATAAGCAGTTACAGGTTTATGTATCATATATATGTGAAGAATAAAGTGTAAGTGACAGTTGAAAATTATGAACTGAAGTTTACATGCATGTAATAAATGTATCGAATAGAGTGACATAATGTTGTGAAAATTGTCCCAAATTTTCCTAATAATAAATCTATCTATAAATATTAATTGTCAAGTGTCCCTCTATCCGCCTGTCACGCTTTTTCTAGGTACTTTCCGAATAGATAGAGACTTGCAATTTGGTACACAGCTCAGTCGTTCGATAAAACCCCCTGGAAAAAATCGAACTTTCCTAAAATATTCTATAGAGAGGTTACCCCACATCAAAACGTTCGAAAAATGAAAAGCATGCTTTGCGCTGAGATAGGGACTTTAAATTTAGTGTACTGGCAAATCGTTCGAAAAGAAGGAAGTGTGGTATTTCAAGTTTCCAATATATTTTACTATACGACAGGGGGGGGGGGGACGCACACCACAATGTTCGATTTGCCGAATAAATGAGTAGCGCCTCCTTTAAATTTTGATAGAGGCTTGAAAGTAGGTACATGAGCTAAGCATTTAATGAAAAGACCCAGACGAATATAGTTTCTGAGAAATGTTCGATTAAGGGGGTGATTCAGAAAAAAAACTTTCGAAATGTGAGATGATAAAAAAAATGCTTCGGTATGAGATACAGATTTTAAATTTGGTGTACGGTAGGTAATTTGAAAGGAAGAAAGTGCACAATTTCAGTTTTCCAATATTTTCCACTTTAGGGGGTGCCGCACACCAAAACGTTCGATTTTCAAAATAAAGGAGAAAAACCCCTATTTAAACGTGATAGAGGCTTGATATTCGGTATATGGGCGAATCATGTGATAGAAAATCTGAGAAATTTTTCATTTAAAGGGGTAGGTACGCCACACAAAAACATTCGAAAGGTGAAATGATAGAAAAAGCATGCTTGGCGATGAGATAGAGACTTTAAATTTGATGTACGTGTAGATTGTTGGAAAGGAAGAACATGTGCCATTTCATTGTACGAGCACATTGCTATTGTTGCGGTGCCGCACACTAAAATATTCGATTTGTCGAACAAATGAAAAACGCCTCCTTTACAATGTGATATCGACTTAAAATATGGCTTATGGACTAACTATTTGATAAAAACACAAGATACTTTCTACTTTAGGGGGGGATGGGAGGCCGCACATCAAAATGTTCGATTTTCGGAATAAATGATACATGCCGCTTTTAAAATATGATAGAGGCTTGATATTTGGTATATGGGACAATCGTCTGATAGAAAACCCAAGCAAAACTGAGTTTCTCAAAAATTCTCATATGGGGGGGGGGGGGGGGTATTCCACACAAACACAATTTAAAGGTGACATTATGTAAATTGCATGCTTCGCGATGAGACAGGGACTTCAAATTTAGAGTACAGGTAGACTGTTGGAACAGATCAGAGTGTGCAATTTCAGTTTTCCAACATTTGCTATTGTAGCGGGGTGCCGAACTGTAAAATGTTCGATTTGACTAACAAATGAAAAACTTCTCCTTTCCAACGTGATAGAGGCTTTAAATGTGGTATATTGGATAATTATTTGATAAAAAATACAAAATAATACAGTTTTTTAACAATGTTCTTTTAAAGGGGTGTTACACAGAAAAAATTTAAAAGGTGAAATGAAAGTAAAAGCATGCTTCATGATAGGATACAGAATTCAAATTTGATATACGGATAGATAGTTTGAAAGAAAATATGTGTGCAATTTTAGATTTCCAATATTTGTTACTTTAGGGGGTGCAGCGCACCAAAACGTCCTATTTTCCGAATAAATAAGACACGCTTCCATTTAAATGTGACAGAGGCTTGATATTTGGTGTATGGGGCAATGATCTAATAAAAACCAAAGAAGAATGCACTTTTTAAAAATGTTCATTTATAGATGTG
The DNA here is from genome assembly GCA_951213105.1 of Amaurobius ferox. Lineage (NCBI taxonomy): Eukaryota > Metazoa > Arthropoda > Arachnida > Araneae > Amaurobiidae > Amaurobius > Amaurobius ferox. Next base: position 52,464,571 of record OX578152.1, read on the forward strand.
CTCCACAGAAAAATGTACGAAAGGTAAAATGATAAAAAACATGCTTCGGGTTGGGATAAAGACTTTGTTGTATGGGTAGTTAGTATGAAAGGAAAAATTGCATAATTTAAGTTTTCCAATTTTTTCTTATTTAGGAGGTTCTGCACACCAACATGTTCGATTTGCCGGATGAATGTGAAACACGAATTAATAAAAATTTACATTATTTGGTGGTTTCTTACTGCGACGCCATTGATTTTCAACAGGTATTCGGCTAGTAAGCAACTGATGCGAATGAAATAAACTCTGTGACGTTCTTGTACTTTAAATGGCTCGGAATTTCCTGACATTCGAATTAATACAATTTAATTGTGTATACAATAAACCATGGAGAACGATCAAGCTGTATTTTCAAACAAGCATTACACACATTGTTTTTTAAATTCGTCACGCTGTCAGGAGGTAGCAGTATGATCAATCATATTCATTAAAGTAACATACAAGTGAAATTCATATTAATATTGAAATGGACATTAATCGCCGAAAATTATCGTACTCTAAACAAAATTTTGCACCATATCAAATTAGTTGTGTTTTCATACTCACCAAAATCATCATTATCTAATAGCTTCTGGGAATCAGGTCTTCAAAACTTTGCTTTATACAAAACTTGTACTATTAATCGTAATAATATCTGTAGCATAGCGATATAAATTATATATACCCAAAAATATTTAAATTTCACTCAAATTGTGTTGTGCTTTTCCTGAGAATTTAGAGATAAAATCCATTTGTAACATCGGAAAGTAACTTGCACATATATTTTTCATTGCATCGAAATATCAGTCACTTTTAGCAACATGCTCGTCACATGACTTGTGTAAATGTTTTTTTACAAACCTACAATATAAATATGTTGATGTGGCCATTGAGTTGATCAATATTTTTACACTTACATTGCGAAAACAAAAGTAACCCCATAGTAAGAAGCAAAATAAAGTAGCTAACACTGAAAATTAACCTAATCTGCTACTTTTAACTTAATCTAGCGACACTGAATTGGATACGATACGCGAACAGATGAGTTTCTCTGCAGTGTGGATGAAATGCCCTTATTATCAATTTGCTGCGACCTCTCAGGGCTCAGCAGCTTTCTAGATGATTACTGTATTAAGTCAGGAATTCTTGAATTAAACGAAGTGCTTTATTATAAGGAAAATGGTTTTGAGATTTTATTGGTTAGTACTAACAGTACCCCAAATTAATTCATTTTAAATTTTCTGACTTTCGTACTCTGTAGAGGTATAAAATAGTGTTATTATTAAACTAACCAAGGATTATCTACATAGTTGCTATTAAAAAAAGTTGACATTCGGATTGTCAGATTATACTTAAATTAAATTAAAGTTTAGGCTATATATTGTATAATTAGAAGCAAATATTCATAGTGTCACGTAAAATGTGTAAAAAAATTTCATCAAAATATGTTAAGTCGTTTTTTAAACAACATTTTAAATAATAATTACACCCATATTATAAGAAGAAATCACGTGAGTCATTGCAAAATATAATATGACATTGATTTTTTTTTCGTTGTGTGAAGATCGTGATTTTTAAGGAACGTTTATATTTATATTTTGTGTTGAATTTCTTCCTAAAACAGTTTTATTTTTTCCTATTATAGGTATGTCAAAATTATGCTCCTACGCAATTACAATAATTTTGATTTTAAATGATCACAGAACATTGATTATTTCTACAACGAAGCCTAATTTTAACGTATGCAGAATGTAAACAAATCAAGCGATTGTAAGAAGAGTTGTATAATAATTGCTAAATTTTTGATGCAGAATTATTTAGCCTGGAGTCTGGAATACAAGTGATATGAATGGAATATTCATTGCCTTTACATAGATAGATAAGCAGGCGATTTTATACCCCTGCCTGTTTTGATGAAGTTTTAAGTTTCTAATTATAATAAATTACTGCAATAATGTGATAATTTTAAAAATACCATTGCTGAATGTATCGCATTTTAAAGATTAATTTCCTTCGACCTCACTGGGCTCAGCAGCTTTCTAGATGATTACTGTATTAAAGGAGAAATTCTTGAATTAAACGAAGTGCTTTATGTAGCACACATATAAAAAAGTAACTTAAAGTTAAAGTTTATATATTATAATTAACATTAATTATTATTCAGCATTAAAGACATGGCCGTTAATTCGTATTTAGTGGAATTATATTTAAATCCTACATTGATTTGTTGTGCCGCAATAAACCCTCCAATTATTTTTACCTTATGAGTGAGTCCTGAAAAGAATTATTAATTAATATAAAAAGATTAGACCAATTTAAACTTAACAATAACATTTATTTAAGACATAAAATACCTATCAAATTCAATAACGATAATTACATGCTTATTATTCATTTAGGAAGACAGCATGTGAGGGGAAATAGCATGTGAGACCCTTAACTATATATCAAACGTATGAATAACCTGTGGATATTTGAGGAACACATACCTTCAGTTTGAGCCTTTGCAATAGACCATACTGCTTGCAAATACTTGGTTGCACTGAACACATTCTAGATCTCCCTTATTTGGGAACTTCCACGCAATATTCTGCTTCTTTAGTATTGTCGTTCTATTATAATGGCAGGCACGCCTCCGTCCAAGTCATAACGTCGCGGTCGTTGCACACATCTTATTTAAGTCAGAACTCATAATCGTCTCTTAAGTCAAAATCTAAATATTTTCTCCAATGTCTGATATTCCATACTTTCTTCGTCAAAGTCTGATCTCTATCCCTTTTCGTCTGCATCTCATCTCGTTCTCTCTTCGTCTGTGCTTCCTTCGGTGTAGGGGGGGGGGGTAGCTCCGCCTTTACTTCTTTGGTGCTCATTGGTTCTTCTTTACGCAATTGCACTATTGCACATTTAGTATGGCCCAGCTCAGCCCCTCTGGTATTGCACCCCAAATTTATTAGTCTTTTGACCTTAAAGTTCATGTCCTCATAAACCCCGGCGTCAGCCAGACTACTTCTTTGTCTGCCGTTCTGGGCATCATAAATTTTACAAATAAAAGTGTCTCATGTGAGAACAATTTCTGGTCACACACTTATAAGGAAGTTCTCTTATAAGAGTGCATTTCAGTTGGAAAGTGTTTCATAATCAATGCATGATCATTCTTTCTTCGTTCCTATTTGCCGTGATCTCCTTATTTGCTGCTTTTCACATTTCACCGCAAAATGAAATCAATTTTTATATAATATTCACTTTTGATATATTATCGTTACATAAGAATAAGAATAGTACTAGCAAAAATATTTTATTTTGAATTATTCTCAATCTCATTCTCTGAATGTATACAGAATAATATTATAGTTGGTCTGAACTACGAGTTATTCAAATGGCTGCAATTTAAAATAATATTATCTATGAGCCATCAGAACATAAATAAAATAAATTTAAAATGAAACGATATATAGCAAAATTTATTCTAATACGAATTGACAGAGAATTGGAATTTCCATTTTAAAATGAAAATTGCCCTTTGTGACATTAAAACCTGCTGAAATAGTGATACGAAATCAAACCATTACTTTAAAAATTTACAGTCCCCACCCCTTTGATATTTATTCTAATTGACTCTATTGAAATGTTTCCGATTTTGAAAATGTGTGTCCTTTTTACTCGAAACTACAATAGGAAGATCCAATTGTGTATACATATGTAAAATTGTACGCTGATTTACAGATTTTAATTATAAGAACAAGTTGTAATCAAACGAAACGCCTATTTTTAAACCACTCATACTCACTATGCTTCTTACAAGTAAAACGCAAACAAATTTTTAACAGCTAATCAAATCCAGTGAACTTGCATGCATTATGATTTAAGCGTTGTCCTGTATATTAAATAGATTTTTAGATTTATATATGCTATTTTGATTTCATTGTTTCCCTGTATTCTAATTTGTTTAATTTAATATTCAAATTCTAAAAACTTTTGTATTAGGATTATCAAATATTGAAATTAATTGTTTATAGTTCAAATTTCATTATTATTTGTTACATTAAGTTTTAAGTTGAAATTTTTCACAGCCCGTATACTTATGCGCGAGTCTAGTCAAAGCCCGGCTTTTTACTAGTAAATGTTTAAAATTGAATTCGAACCATTTTTCACTATTTTTGAAATTAGCATTTGTTCTATAAAAACGAAGCAGGGAACGAAGCATTTGTGTTCCTGGCGGCATATAGATGTTTTGCTGCTAATTGGAATTTATTTCTTTATATCAAAGTATCACGAATTTGGGTATAACGATATCGTTTGCATTTTATAAAATATCGCTTCGATGTCCTTTAACATGTTAATGTTTTGATTTTATAAAATATCATTTCGATGTCGTTTAACAAGATACCGTTTTGATTTTTTAAATGCACAATAAATATAGGGTGAATCACTTGCTCTCGTTTCTAGATTTTCTCTTATAACTTTCAAACTAACGGATGTCATTGAGTGAAATTTGACACGAGCATAGGCATTTTCCGACAGTCCAAATAGCTGCTCTATATCCTAGGGTGAATCGAACGGTCTGGGTCTTCAACGGGCATAGTTTGGGTCTTTGAGAAGCAGCTTTGCCTTTTTTGTATCTCGCTGACTTGTGCTTGTGGAAATCTCATCATCTCTTGCGACAGTTTATATAACTTATGTGTGAAGACCACTGACTGTGGCTTCTGTGGGAAAACCAGCAGCCTGTGTTTCACTTTTGGACTAGAGACTAGTGCCGCCACTGGTGCCCTTCTGTAAGCACGCTTCTAATATACCAATGTATGTCCATGTGAAATTTCATTAAATTGCATTCAGTAGTTTGAAATTTATAAAGGAAAATCAGGGACGGAGAACGAGTGAGACACACTTTAGTGTTAACCATATGAGTATTGTGCTAAAAAGTCCTTTAATTGTACCCAAATCTTAGAAGATAGCATTTATGTCTTTGATTTTCCTTCTTCGAGGTGGTTTTATTTTTGTGATTGCAAGCATTTTTATTTATTATTCGGAAAGCAAATTCGTTTTATGTCCATCCTTAATTACTCACTGAGTTTACATTATTATTACATATGGCATTACTACAACATTATCTAAAAAAAACTGTATATACTTTTAAAAAAATTGCACCGAGTTTTATCTGGACGTTACAATAATGCAGTTTATTAATTTTGCAGTTCTGTGTCACTTGGATTTTTCGCTACAGCGCCATTTAGAGCAAAATTGCTCAGGAAAGAGTGAAGTTTGGAAGAGGATTGTCAGAATTGGCGATTTACAGTATATTAGGCGACTTTTGAGAATAATATCGGCGATTTTGAGGAATTAGTGGAATATTTAAGTGCTGTTTTACTGCATATTGTTCCTGCTTTACTGCATATTGTTCCTGCTATATCTTGATCGTACATTCATGATTCCTGAGGGTTCGTCGTAACAATATTTGAATAGAATTTAAATTTCTTGCTTTTTTATCATGGCCAAGGGGCCAATTAGTCCGGTAATTCCTATATGTCTTTAAAATAAATCTTTTCAATGGACGAGCCAACTCCGATGGCATGATTATTATTTTTAGGAAGCAGTCGTTTATTTTCAGATATTACGTTTAATGTGGGGGCTCAGGATAGCTGCTCCTCATGCCCCTGCATTAGTCAGGCTCTGGGTAAGAGATAAGTCCTTATTACTTTTGAGCCTCCAACATTTCACTACTTTTCCTAAAACAAAATGTCCCGGTGAAAATTGTCCTGGTGAAAATATTATCCTCCTGTTTTTGAATCGGTTGATCATTTATAGTACTCCAATTTCATGCGCTGGGACACAGGGCATATCTGTCACTGATTAGCTGTAACCGCTAAAAATTGTGCCTGATAAAAAGTCACCTCAAAATTGATTGCTAGCTGCGTGTTCCGTAAATATGTTTTAAATGTAGATTAGAAAAAAATGAATAAAATGTCAAAACCTGAATACATGTCACCAACTTTTTAGAAATATCACTTACACATATATGAATGCCACACCGTCCCTGTTTCATGCCAGGCAAACATTGTTATTTTATACAAAAATGTTATTCCGGAATTGTAGAGGAGTCAAATAATTAAATTTGTACCATTTAAGAAGCGCGCTGAAACAGCAAGCAGGTCACATAGACCGAATGCGGCATGTGTGTGGGAAGTAACAATACAGCCCTGAAGACTCGTTGTATTCTATTTTTCCCTGTATTTTCCCCTGGTATTTCGCAGCTTTCCACATTTTTTCGAAATTAACTAATAACGGGTATGTGATCATACAAAATATAAATTGTACTTTAATTACATTATCGATAAGTACCAACAGTACACACACAAGTATTGTGTTTTAATTTTTCACAATCTCGTACTCCGAAAGGGCAATTGAATAATATTTTGGGATCAACTACTGGTTGTCGAAATGGTTGTCCAAATGTTGTCCTATATAAATGAAATTGAAAATAGGCCTGTTCATTTGTGTGATTGTTTGTCTCATCATCACGGTAGAACGGCTGCACCAAATATATTAAAATTTTGTGGGTAGTTGTGAAATAGCACGATTTAAATTCGGTTCACATTTCGAGAGTCTAGCATCAGGGATTGTAGAGAAATTGTTAAATAACGAACCTAATATAGAGACAGTATTATGTAGTCGATATTTTTATATAGATTTATTTGAAAAAAATGCACCATGTTGTTTAACAATGAAATTAAATCCAATGTCTTTATACATCAGACGATTTTATTAAATTTTTGCCGATTTAACTAATCAAGAAATGCTTATAAATTTTTTTATAGGAATTGTTTTTTTGATCGGAGTATAACGTTTAATACTTACGAGATTACGAGATAATTAATATTTTCAATTTCTTACGTTATATATTTTATTCTTGCAAAACGTTTTTAAACTCATATATTATGTCTAGCCAATTATTCGTATTATGTTTAGCCGATTGCTAAAATAGAATAAAAGTAATAGGGGTGTATATCTTCAGTTATCATTTTAGTGCTTTCATTTCAGTATATTAATCCAATTTCATTTATTTTATAAATTTGTTTGTAAACCGGACCAGAATCAAATCGTCAAATCTTAAGGTGAAGATAAATTTATATAGTGAAATCAGGAATTCGTATACTTCTTTATAAGTGAATTAATTTAAATATTTTATTAGAATGTGTTGAATAACAATATGATTTAGAATACTATAGGAATTTTAATATATTTGTGAACTTTTCTTTATATTATATATTTTGTACGAAGAACGGGTTTAATGCTAGTTAAAACAAAAATTTACCTGTACTCCGTCAGATCATAATTAAAATAAAATTTAAATTAAACGGTATATCGCAAATTTAATTCCACTACGAAATTGACACAGAAATGATGTTTTCATTTCAAAATGTTTCCTTGGTGTCTTTAAAATCTACTCAAAATGTGATCTGAAATCATCTCCTTAAAATTTTACTATCCCAACCCTTTTGATATGCATTGCAAATTGACACTATTTGCCAGACCCCAAAATATTTAAAATCATTTGAATTGCTTTCGTGATTTTTAAAATGTCACCAAATTGATCATAATATTTTTCAAATTAAGGAAAATGTTGCCAAATTGATACCATGACGCCAAATTGATAATATGATGATAAATTGATAAAAATGTCACCTAATTGATGAAAATTCAATGTTTTGCGAATTTAAGTGCAATTTCCTTGATAATCCTCGTTGCGCCTTTGGAATTATGAATTTACTATACTTGATTCAAGTTTACGTTAGTTCCGTGGTTTGCAGGGCAGATCCGTTATGTTAGAGGGCCATAAATAAATTACGTTTTATTAGTGCATGATGCAGTATGTGTGTTTCGATAGGGAGTCGTATAGAAAATAATAATATTGACTGGGATATATACATGGCTTTCATGTGTCCATAGATAGTAGGAGCGCAAGTGCTGCCGACGAGCGGTTTGGCGGTAATTTTTAGCATTTTTTTTTTATTTCGTCATATGACGGGAATACCTTCTTGTATAGCGGGAACATTTTGTTATAATTAGAAAGTATAAACAAAAAATCATTGTTATAATGTGAAATTTTTTACATAAAACAATATTTATAATGTGGACGTCTGAGTAGCTTGAATTTGGGGACAAAATAATTAAATTTGGTGACGAATTTTGCAAAATATTGCAAACTTGGTAACATTTGGCGAGTTCTAAAAACTTGAACTAAAACTCGAATTTTGTAGATTAGATAGGTACTTCACGAGTTACATACTTTTCTCAGAATCTGGTATATAAGTTCTAAAAAGTCCAGTTCCAGTGTTAGTTAATTAGTATCTCTATTAATCAACTTTGTAGATTATTTAGTGTCTCTATCTCGTTATATTAAAAATAATTATAGCAGCTGCTGAAAAAATCCTTTTAAAATAGAGATATTTTCTATCAAGGCTAGCTTCGTACCAATGGCATTAAATAATTTTAAATTTTGCATAACAATTAAAATAGTTTGCTCATACAATTTTGATATGCTGCTGCAGAATATTAAAAAATAATTAACTTCAGCAGCTGACAAAATCCATTTTAAATATATATTTTTTGTCAAGGATAGCGCCGGACCAATGACATTAAAAGGATTTTATAAATTTTGCATAATGATTTAGAATACTTTGCCATATGTCACCTCCTATGTTGATTTTATAGCGATAAAAATTTATATTTTTACTTTTCTTATATACATAATGTATAAGGAAAGTATTGTGACGGAGTCGAAAATTCGAATTCGAGTTTTCGACGGGAGAGCACGTTTCAAGCATTCCTGATCACGAATCAAACATTTTTGAAGTGATGTCTGTGTTTTTTTTGTGTGTGTGTGTGTCAGTGCGTCTGTGGAGACGATAACTGACAAACGAATGGACCGATTTGAACGAAATTTGGTACAAAAATCACAATCCGTAAACACCGGAAACTTATTGTTTTTATACGCAATCGAATGTTCAGAACCCCCTAAATTTTCGAGTGAAATTTTGAAAAAATCATCAAAAAATCAAAATCGCTAATAAAGTTACGCACATAGACATTTCTTATGTAATTTTTCATTAGAAAACGATTGACATAAATTTTAGAACGCTAACATGAACCGTTCTCGAGATATTGCACATATTTGAAAAAAATTATAAAAAGTCATATAATATAAAAAAAAATATTTCCTATTGAGAAACATGCTCACTTTTCATATGTAATACCATGCGATAAATTGGGTGACATCATTCTCGTGGATTTAGCTCGTTCCATTCATGAAAAAAGATACTTTGAGTAATACTTTTGTATTTGATCGCCAATAGTCATTTATCTGCTGTAAGAATAACTTATTTCTTCGTCCATAACGCTTGGCGAGATTTTGGTGACGAATTTGGCGGAATGTCACCAACTTGGCGACTTTTTGAAATGTTGCCAAATTAACGAAAATCTCGCCAAACGGATAAACATGACGCTAAATCAATGAAAATTACGACTAATTGTCGAAAACTCAATATATTGGAAAGAGTATTAGTATCTGCAATTAGAAAAAACTATTTATTTTACTGTAAAAGTAGTAAATTCATTGCATTATATAAGTAAAGTCATGTGTTGCCTACATCAGATTCTTCTTAATTGCTGCGATCTCGTTGTTCGCAGCTTTCAAGATTTTTTGAAATAGGATCAAGAAATCTGCTTCATTAAACGAAATTATTTTTTATATACAATATACTTTTGATATATTACCGCAACATACTAATAGTTATATTACCACAACATACTAATAGTACACACAAAAATATTTTATTCTGAAATTTTCTCAATCTCATGCTCAAAATGCCCCAAAAAGGACCCCCCGAACTTTTTCAACTATATTTGAACTGTGGTTTTCAAATATAGTATTAAAAGTTCAGGAGTCCTTTTTGGGACTCCCGGAAATTTCGCCAACAGATGGCGCTCATAGGTCTATAAAGTTGAGCCTTTCCGTACTTGGAAACCACAATTAAAGCTACGGCTTGTCTCTGGGCTGCTATTCAACCAATGGTATTCGTGCACAATGAAAATCTTTTGCTCCAAATAATACAACTCTCCTCCAATGTTTCTGTTTCTGTCCACCTCGTTCACTGCACAAAATAATCTGTCATGTTTCGACAGCGGAACATAAAGAAGACTAAATGAACTGTAGAACAAATCACGATTTAAAGAAAATTTAAAGACACCTGCAGCGCCATCTATTGGCAAAATCTGAAGTTTTTTTAAAACCACCTTATGTAAATTTTACTGGCTGTCCAGTAAATATACACTTTATGTTACCCGTATTTCTGTAACCCTTTCCGAGATATTAGTCTTCATATTTCGGGAGTCCTTTTGGGACACCCTGTAGACAGAATAATATTAAACTTAGGCTGGACTACTGGTAGTTCAAATGGCTGGAATTTAAAATACATTTTACCTATGAACCATCAGACCATAAATAAAATAAAATTAAAATTAAACGGTACATCACAAAATAAATTCCAATCGACACAGAAATGGTATTTTCATTTTAAAATGTAAATCGTTCTGGGCTACATTAAAACCTACTAAAATAGTGACGTGCAATGAAATCTTCGCCTTAAAAATTTGCAATTCCCACCTACTTGATATTTATTGTAAATTGACACCATTTCAGTGTTTCCAAATTGGAAAATGAGTGTGGTCAAATGTGGGCGTGATCAAATACATTATAGATGCATAGTGGTTCAGCATTTAACAATTAAATAGTATCGATGTTTATTCGAAATAATGCTTGCTTTCAATAATTGCACATAATTATCAGAGTTTTCAATTTGTTTAATTTCTTATAGCAGCTAGGATGGCCTTTCACCTTGCTTCACATCGTATCTGGATCTTATGAACAGGTTCCCTTTTACAGTTACAGGAATAACTAAATAAAAAAATCTGATGTGGACAACACATGACTTTCCTTATATAAGGTAATGAATTTATTACTTTTACACAAAAAAAAATAGTTTTTTTTATAGTAGATACTAATATTCTTTCCAAGACATTGAATTTTCGACAATAAGTCGTCATTTTCATTGATTCAGCGTCATTTTTATCCACTTGGCGAGATTTTCGTTAATTTGGCAACATTTAAAAAAGTCGCCAAATTGGCGACATTCCGCCAAATTCGTCGCCAAAATCTCGCCAAGCGTTATGGACGATGAAATAAGTTATTCTTACAGCAGATAAATGACTATTGGCGTTCAAATACAAAAGTATTTGTTAAAGTATCTTTTTTCATGAATGGAACGAGCTAGATATACGAGACTGATGTCACCCAATTTATCGCATGGTATTACATATGAAAAGTGAACATGTTTCTCAATAGGAAATATTTTTTTTTATTTTATATGACTTTTTAATAATTTTTTTGAAATATGTCCATTATCTCGAGAACGGTTCATGTTAGCGTTTTCTAATGAAAAGTTACATAAGAAATGTCTATTTGTGTAACTTTATTAGCGGTTTTGATTTTTTGACGATTTTTTCAAAATTTCATTCGAAAATTTAGGAGGGTTCTGAACATTCGATTGCGTATAAAAACAATAGGCTTCCAGTGTTTACGGATTGTGATTTTTGTGCCAAATTTTATTTGAATCGGTCCATTCGTTCGTCAGTTATCGTCTCCACAGAGTCACTGACACACACACACACACACACACATACACACACACACACACATACACACACACACATACTTTCACACACACACACACACAGAGACAGACATCACTTCAAAAATGCTTGATTCGTGATCAGGGATGCTTGAAACGTGCTCTCCCGTCGAAAACTCGAATTCGAATTTCCGACCCCGTCACAATACTTTCCTTATACATTATGTATATAAGGAAATTAATAATGCACAGAAATTGATTTTTTTTACCAATCGAACATAATAAATATATGTAGCAATTAAATGTGAAGATGATTCAGATCGGACAAATGAACTTTTTAAAACATTTTTTTAACATTATTATAAGCAGTTACAGGTTTATGTATCATATGTGAAGAATCAGTGTAAATGACAGTTGAAAATTATGAACTGAAGTTTACATGTATGTAATAAATTTATCGAATAGAGTGACATAATATTGTGAAAATTGCCCAAATTTTCCTAATAATAAATCTATCCAAGAAGTGTCAAGTGTCCGTCTATCCGTCTGTCACGCTTTTTCTGGGTACTTCCCGAATAGATAGAGACTTGCAATTTGGTACACGGCTCGGACGTTCGATAAAAACCCCTGGAAAAATCGAACTTTCCTAAAATATTCTATAGAGAGGTGGACCCACACCAAAACGTTCGAAAAGTGAAATGATAGAAAAGCATGCTTTGCACTGAAATAGGGACTTTAAATTTAGTGTACTGGCAAATCGTTCGAAAGGAAGGAAGTGTGCTATTTTAAATTTCCAATATTTTTACTATAGGGGGGGGGAGGGGGGCGTACACCAAAATGTTCGATTTGCCGAATAAATGAGTAGCGCCTCATTTAAATTTTGATAGAGGCTTGAAAGTTGGTACATGAGCTAATCATTTAATGCAAAGACCCAAGACGAATAGAGTTTCTCAGAAATGTTCGATTAAGAGGGTAATCCAGAAAATAACTTTCGAAATGTGAGATGATAAAAACATGCTTCGGTATGAGATAGAGATTTTAAATTTGGTGTACGGGTTGGTAATTTGAAAGGAAGATAGTGCACAATTTCAGTTTTCCAATATTTTCCACTTTAGGGGGTGCCGCACACCAAAACGTTCGATTTTCGGAATAAAGGAGAAACACCCCTATTTAAACGTGATAGAGGCTTGATATTCGGTATATGGGCGAATCATGTGATAGAAAATCCGAGAAATTTTTCATTTAAAGGGGTAGGTACGCCACACAAAAACATTCGAAAGGTGAAATGATAGAAAAAGCATGCTTCGCGATGAGATAGAGACTTTAAATTTGATGTACGGGTAGATTGCTGGAAAAGAAGAACATGTGCAATTTTATTGTAGGAGCACATTGCTATTGTTGCGGTGCCGCACACTAAAATATTCGATTTGTCGAACAAATGAAAAACGCCTCCTTTACAATGTGATATCGACTTAAAATTTGGTTTATAGACTAACCATTTGATAAAAACACAAGATGAATACAGTTTTTCAAAAATGTTCATTTAAGGGGAAGTTACACAGACAAACGCTCGAAAATTGGAATGATAGTAAACGTATGCTTCGTGATAGGTTTGATGTTACGAGGTGATTCACCTCACGTTCGATTTGAACGCTAAAATACGGCCTATAATTGATCTCAAGTGGTTAAAACTGAAAATTAAGAAGTAATTAATAAGATTTGAAATGAGGACACGGATTAGATTTAAAATAACAAAATAACAAGTTTATTTACAAAATTAACATTTAAAAATAAAAACATGAAGAAGTTTTGCTCAAAACACATGAGCTCCCAAGTGAAACACAAGTTACTCCCTTAAAGTACGAAGACATAGCAAAGTATCAAAAACATCATAAAACCTCTTAAAATTAATTCTATTTGAATAAAAATCCCAAATACCTCATAAATCTTTGACGTGTCGAAGAAAACATTAATTTCCTTAAGAAGCAAAAATCGAGAGAGGAGAAATTCAAAATCTAAGTCAATGCATGAAAATCCAATAGGCCTACCTTCGGCTCTGGGTCCAGCAAGGGCTCGGCTGCGGTGACATCTTGGAGTTCGGAAGGGGCATCTTTTTGCTCCGTCAACTATTGAAAAACCAAACTCACTTCACCAGCTCGCAAGAGGCACTCCCGATTCCTCCTTTTGCAAAAAACTCTCTCCAAAAACTTGTAATATCAAGTCTCCTCCCTCTCAAATATTATTTGCTGACAGGATTTAAGCCCCCTAAATATTACTGGTGGACACTTGGCTTCCACTCTCAGTGGCCAGTCCGTGACAGCAGGGCTTGGTCAGTCGCCCCTGAATTATTGCTGGCTGGGATCCCACGCTCCTGCGTGAACCCCCGGGCTTAACTGCGCCCCCAACGGCCGCTTACCCCCCGGATGCGTCTTCCTTCATCTTGTGCTGGACCACCCACATGCAGTCCCAGCTCCACTGACCCTTCCCTTTGCGGGTGGCCAGGAGGGAACCTTATACCTATTGCGTGAAAAGCCAGGGGCCATCTTTTGTAGGTCGCCATCCTCTCCACTCTTTAGCAATGTTACATATTTTTGTAAAACACTATGTAACATTCACTCTCCTTTCCTATGTTTTCTTTTTTTTTTTTTTTTGGAAAAAAAAACAACTGTATCAAAAGAAAAACTGTAACTATAAAAACAACATATACCATTGAAACATCCACTTCAAAAAAAGAATACATATTAGCCATACAATAAAAAACAAAGTAATAATAATAATAATTTCTGAAATTCAGATTGCAAAATCATGTAACAGTTTTTTCCTAAATGTTTTGTTGAACGTCAAAAGTTTTATTGTGCCCAGTTCATTCTGTTAACACCAAAACTCCAGCACATGTTTTCTAGCAAGTTCATAGTTCGCGTTCCCACGTTTAAAGTCTGAGAAAATGTCATTGAACTTTACGTACACACTGTAGTTAGCAAAGTTTGTACTCCTCCAACAGGAAAAACACGTTGTTGTGACACGAATGGAGGTTCACTGCACTTCATCATATTATATAGTGTAAATGGTCCCAAATATGGCCTAACGCCACTGGATGAGCTCGGAGTACCGTGTGATGTCCAGTACATCAAGTCTGGTGTATCTGGCACGCCCCTGCTTCGGTGGGTTGCAATCGCACCTCAGGATCTGGCATAGGGTGTCGCTTCTCGTAAGTCAGCTGTAGAGATGTCACTGCTCCTCGTTGTCCGTATCTTTCCAGACGTACTGCTGGAGATAAGTTTACACACAGGCCAAAGAACATACATACAGACACTCAAAAATTGAAAAATCTCTCTCTCTCAGAAAAAATTACATTACCATTAAACGATTACAAAAATTCCTATCATGAAAAAATTTATTTACACCTCGTCATAACCTTATTAAAAACATTGCTTACTTCCTTAACTATCCCCGAAATACTTTTTTTTATATCTATATACATTCTCTATAAAATCATCCTTAATCTTTATTTTCATTCAACTCAGACGTAAAAATTTCCTTTCCTTTAGATTTTATATTCATTTTCTACCAATTCATCCTAACCTTTATTTTATTCTAACTCACACGTAAAAATCTCCTTTCCTTTAGATTTTATATTCATTTTCTACCAATTTATCTTAATCTTTATTTTCTTAATCTTTATTCCAATCCACACGTAAAAGTTTCCTATCCTTAAAATTTAATCTTCCCTCCGAATTGCCATGCCATGTATTATCAAATATTCATTTTCTGTATCTTATTACACCTATACAAAAATTTTATCTAATATCCCCGTTAAAAACCCGAAAAGGAGAAAAAAAACCTTTTTTTTTTTTTTTTTCGAATTCCTATACACCCAAAAATGGAATGTCATTCATCAAACCTTTTGCAGTATACCGAACGATTTATCAAAATTTCTTTAATCGGACACCTTTAATTTCTCTTCTAAATCCAAATTATGCCTTTCAAAACTCCCAATTCTGCGTATACCTTTTGAAGTTTCTCATTTGCGCCCCTGCACCGGTCAGATAAAGTGTTTCGAAATCCCCCGAATTATCACCGTCCCTCTGTAAAAGGAAAGAGGGAGGAAAGAAAAGAAAAAGCGTATGTCACGGAAAGAAAAAAAAACAAAGAAGTCTCTCCTTTCTCTATCTTACCAAAGCCCGAGGTGGGAAACGAGTTACAACCCCTCAAACTTGCCCGAAGCAAGATGCACTTGTTAAGATTGCCACACCCCTACAAGTTATCAGACTGGCTGTCCCCATGAACTGTGGAACCATATACCTCCCATAACTTTCTTGACAAGCGAAAAGTGAAAGCCCCCTGTAATAAAATAAAGTGTTTTCTTTCTTTCCCTCTGTGAGTGTTGCTGTGGCCATAAAATGTTATGTGTTTGACACACCCCATTTATTGGTTTACCCTTGTTTTTGTCCCACTTGTCACTGGCTAACTGTGATGTAGTAAAGCTATGTGTTGTGCAAGTTTTCCCCTTGTCTAAAAAAGAATTCACTGTATTATCCTTAGGCTGTCGGCTGCTTAAGTACCCAAAAGCCGGTTGATCAGGCCCACTTTTAGATTTTAAACTGGCGTGTCCCCTATAGTCAATTACACAAAATTTTATTTATTTATTTATTTTAAATTTACATTAGTTTCAAAAGAGAAATTATCTTTTCTGTTTAGTAATTACCCAGTTTTTCAAAATGTTACCCACTCTTATCTGCTGTACGATTTAAATTGGATTTTATATTACATTTTTTTTTTCACTTCTATTTCTTAACCTTTCTATTACTACAAATATTATCTCATTATCATTCCACACAATCTTTTCCCCTGTATTAAATCTAAGTGTTTGTTAATGCTGTATTACCCATGTTCCCTGTTGCCTGGTTCAAATCAACGAAAAATGCTTATCTAAACATTTTTTTCTTTTCTTTTCTAAAACTTTTCTCCCTTCCAACAAAAGAAATTCTCTGTGTATTTCTAACCTGACTGTTACCTACTTTATAACTTCTCTATTAATTCGATTTCTCCACTATTCTCGAAAGATTAAATTCCATATTCCTTCTGCAAAACCCTTTTTTTTTTCTCCTTTTCCTCTTCTTTTCCGAATTTACCAATATTAAAGTCGTTCTCTAAATTTTTTCTCAAATTTGCCTGTCAATCTCTTCTCCCTTTAAAACTTCCTCCTCATATTTCAACATACGTATATATTTTTAAGAAACCTTTAAATTCAAATTCAATTTCTTCTCTAAATTGTTTTTCAGATTTGTATATCCATTTATCCTCAAGTATTTTCTACACATTATATACCCTTACTCTCGTAAATTCACTAAACCTTTATCCACCACTTCTCAAATATTTTCTAAACATTATAAACCCGTATTCTCGTAAATTCACTAAATCTTTATCCACCAATTTTCACGTTTTCTCTAAGCATTATATACCCGTACTCTCGTTAATTCACAAAATTTCTATCCATTAAATTTCAAGCATTTTTAGTTAATTCATATTAAATATCTCAATTTTCCATTTAAACAATTTAAATATTCAATTATATTTACACTCTTTTTTCTAAATTCAATTCAAATACCGATTCATATTTATATTTACACTCTATTCAATTCAAATACCGGTTCATATCTACACCCATTTCCTAAGTTCAATCCATTTCAATTTTAAATTATATTTGCTCTCCCAAAAATCTATATTCCCAGAAATACCGTTTTGCTTTTCAACAATTCAAATACCAATTTCAAATTATATTTACATTCTCCCAAATTCATCTCTTAACATATTTTCAAATATTATATACAATCCCATATTCTACACTATCCTTTCAATTAACTACCGATTTCCTTGTAATTCAGATTCGATTGTTTCTGCTCCTAAGCGAATACTGGTGTGTTCGAGTCGCACCTTCGTGCTGTGAATCATTCTCAAAGGCTTTCGGAGGCTTCTGTAAAGTCTCTTTCCCCTTCTTACTTTTGCACTCTTGGCGTTCGCGGGATGCCGTACTTATTTCAGGAAAAGGAAAAGCTTCCGTTTGAAATTCGGAGGGAGGCGCTTGTTGATTTTTGACACTGTTTGACGGATGTCTCTCTGGGAGGTCCGAAAGAGTAGGCGATTGCGTACCAATTTCTGTACTATTAGCTATGGACTGAAAACTTTCGGAAGGAGTTTTACTGCGTTGATTCCCTTGTGTCGTTTGAATAGCCCTGTTTACGTTGGAAAAAATAATTTGTTCCTCTTCCTGTGAAAAAGGAAAAGACTGCCCTGCCTTGTTTTGTTTTCTGTTTTCTCTGTTTACAACCGGTGTTGGAAGAAGTGGGGATGTGTATTTAATGTCTTTTTCTATGTCGCGCGTAAATTTTAGGTGTTCTTTCCTTTCCAATAATTGTCTCAATCTATTAATATGTACCCTCTGTGTTTTTTCGAAAGGTTTCCCAACTTTTTGAATATCGTATAAGAATCTGTTTATTTTCTTTACCACCCTGTACGGTCCTGAAAAGTTAGCGGTTCCAAATGCATTTTGTCCCTCTAAAAATACCTTGTTTCCTATTTCTAAATTTTGCATTTTCGATTTTGAAAACTGTTGTTCTTCTTGTCTTAGTTTTGAGCGTTCTATATTTTGGTTTGCCGCCTTGAAAGCTTTTTGCATTGTGGTTATTTTATTAGCTATGTACCCCCCCATATGATGTATCCTGTTGTTGCTCATTTTGTGTTTGTGTCTCAAAAAAAATTGGAATGTCCCGTCCGTAATAAAGAAAATTGGGTGTTTCGCCTGTCGATGAGTGAACGGTTGCGTTATATGTCATGACGTGTATTTGAACTGCAGTATCCCAAAAAGGTGAATTATCAGTGAGAGTATAAAGTGTATTTTTAAGAGCATGATGGCATTTTTCGATGGCCCCATTGCACCAAGGTGATCGAACAGGCGTTAATTTAGCTACTATTTGTAATTTCTCCGTCATACATTTGTAAACTTTTGAAGTAAATTGAGACCCCCTGTCACAAGTTATGGAAAATGGTAATCCGCTGGAGACAAACGACTGTAATAACTTTTCCGCCACGGTTTCTGCACGTATGTCTGGTATAGGGAAAACTGTTAAATATTTCGTAAATTGGCAAATCATAGTTAGCACGTATCTGTTGTTATTGACACTAACTCTAAAAGGGCCACATAAATCTATTGAAATGCTATGCAAAGGGCCTTCAGGAATGGGGACTCTACCCATATTTGTTATCAGCAGCTTTCCTTTCCGACTTTTACACTTTTCACAAGAAAGGACATAATTGTGTGTGTCTGAATACATACCTCCCCAATAATATCTATCTTCTATTAATTTAAACGTCTTATCAACCCCTGCATGAGTGACATGAGCCATGGCTAAAATGTTTTTCTGTAAAATGCGTGGAATTACTATTGTCCTCTTAAAATTCTCCCGCCACGGTCGATCTTTCCATCTACCAATATGCATTACCAGTCCCGTCTCCTCATCTATATAAAATGTCTCATTGTTTTTACTGTGTTTGTGCTTTTCGCTTTTTAGATTTTTCTTTAGTTCTGTGATTTTTGGATCTTTATTCTGCTCCTTCCGTATTTCTTCTATCGTCGGTATTTCGGTTAACTCTTCTACATTTCTAATATAAATATTGTCCACATTTACATACCCATTCGCGTCTTCCTGCTCTGCGTGAATTATACCATTCACTGAAAGCTCCCCCGTTTGTTTATTTTCATTTTGACCGTGGCCTTCTTCCTGCGATCGTTTGTCGACCGGTTCCCCTGAAGCTCCCTGATTCGTTTCTTTTCTGTCTTGCTCCGTATCTGGAGCGCTCTCTTGGAAAGTATGGAGAGGGGAGGGTGTTTTGTTTACTTCTTGTTCTGAGTGGTTCGCAAACTCTTCGCGACTTAAAAAATCTGCCAGTACGTTTTGTTTTCCCGGGATGTGAATAAATTTAAATTTATATTCTGATATATCCAACAACCAACGCTGCATTACTGTCGGAGGATTATTAATCTTTAAATTATCACCTAATGATTTGTGGTCTGAGAGCAAAAAAAATTCTCGTCCGTACAAAAAATTCCTAAAAAACTGTATTCCTTGATGTATTGCAAGTAACTCAATCTTTACTGCGGGGTATTTTTTCTCTTGTGGACTTAACTTGCGGCTAAAATATGCAATTGGCTTAAGAATGCCATCTCTCAATTGTAAAAGGCAGGCCGACACCGATAATAAAGATGCATCTGTGTTAAGGTAGAATTTTTCGTCGAAATTTGGCTGAATTAGAATAGGTTTTTCGAAAAAACAATTTTGTAATGTCTGGAAAGCCTTCTCGCACTCTGAAGTCCATTTAAATTTTGCGTCCTTCTGCGTTAGGTCTGAAAGCGCCGCCGTAATTTGCGCGTAATCTTTTATTGAATTCCGATAAAAATTGCATACTCCTAAAAATCTTTTAAGTTTTCTCAAGGTTTTTGGCACCGGAAAAGATGTAATTTTGTTTATATTATTGTCCATTGGACTTATTCCTTTATCGGTAATCTCGAATCCTAAATAATTTATTTTTGGTAAGAAAAAATCGCATTTGCTCGGGCTTAACGTTAAATTAGTCTCTCTAAATTTGTTAAAAACTAATTGTAATTTGTATTTCATTTCCTCGTAAGAGTCTGCTGGGACAATCACATCATCAATGTACGCTAAGATGTTTTGGTCTTGTAAGTCTGCTAAAATCGTATCAATAATATTTTGGAAGATGGGCGCTGAGCTAACGTGTCCGAAAACCATCCTATTATATTTAAAATTGCCGAAGGGCGTTACAAACGAAAAAATATTCTGTGCTTCCGGGCTTAAGACCACTTGGCTGAATGCACTGTTAAAATCTAGTTTTGAAAAATATTTAAACCCTGCTAATTTGGTGATAATTTCATTGATTTTCGGAATATTATATGGGAATATGGTGGAGATGTTATTTATCAGTCTTAAATCTAAACAAAGTCTGTGTTCTCCGTCCTTCTTGCGTACTAAAATCATTGGACACGCATAATTTGAGTTGGTTTTAGAAATAATTCCTGCCTGCTCCAAGTCTTTTAATTGTGCTTTCGCAGTGTTTTGTAGCGAGTATGGTATATCATATGGCCTAGATTTGATTGCGTGGTTGTGCGCTAATTCAATTTTGGGTTGGATTAAGTCCGTAGCCCCAATGGTCGAAATGTTTTTTGAAAAAATGTCCGCGTACTGTAATACAAATTGTTCAAAATCTTTCCTCCTCTCTGCGCTCATATGTTCTAGTTTAAAATCTGTCGGTTCCAAATCTTTTTTTCTCTGCTCTATCACTTCGGGTGTCGCCTGAATCAAATTTATCATTTCTTTACAAATATAGTTTTCCTCCTCCTCTGGCTTATTTTTCTCTTGTTTAATTTCAAAATTTTCTGATACCTGTCCCAAAATCATATGTTTATTTAGAGTAAATTCCGATTCTGTGTTATTTTGCACTCTTACCCAGATTCCCTTCTCTGCCATTTTATAAATTCCATAATTCATGCTTATATAGTTTTTCTGTACCGGTTCAAATAAAATATCCGTGCCTTCCTGTACTTCATTCTCGGGTATGATCAAAATCTGTTTGGATTCATTCGGCAAAAATCTGATTTTCCTGTTAATTCTGGAAACGTTGGGTTTTTCTATTAAACTGTGTACATGTGTATCTCGCGATGTTTGATTTTGGTTTCTAAGTTGTATCTCTAAGTTTCCAATTTTTAAAATGTTATTTTGCGTGTCAATTACGCCTTTAAATCTTCTAATGAAATCATAACCGAAGATGCCCTGGTATGATTGTGGGAAATGTGCTCGCGTTATGAAAAAAATATGTTTGAATTTTTGGTTGTCAATTTTAAAATTTATTTCTACCGTTTTCGTGTAATTTATGTTGTGTCCCGTTAACGTGGTAATAGTCACCGATCTTGATATATATTTAACTGCAACATTCTCTTTAAATTTTTGAAAAAACTCGTCTGCTAACACCGAAATTGAAGCGCCCGTATCTAATAAAATGTCAGTTTCCTTCTCGTGGAATTTTGCTCGTACCGTCGGTAATTTTGTCATGTTCTCCTCTGTGACAGAAGCTATTAATTCAGCCTTATCTCTAACTTTCTCTCTATACATTGCTATTTTTGTTTCAGGTCTTCCCCTATCCTCGTTTTCTGTAGGTCTTCGCGTACCGTTCCGTGTATTAATTTGTCTATCACACTCTTGTGTATTGTCCCTAAGATCATTTCCCGAATTGTTTTCTCTAGGATTCCTTCTTTCTCTTTCTAAATTATTTTCTCTAAAATTCCTCTCCTCCAACCCATTGTATTTTTTTTCAAAATTTTGTCTACCTCTCTGCGTGCCAATTTCATCTCTAAAGTCATTCCTAAAATCTATTTTCTCAGATTCATTACAATTTCTTCCAACATTTAACGCATTCCTCTGTGTACTATTTTCTCTATTAAATTCATTTCTAAAATTCCTTTCCTTCGATTTACTGTAATTTCTTCCAACATTTAACGCACCTCTATGTGTAGTATTTCCTCTCCTAAATTCATTTCTAAAATTTCGTTCATTCGATTCATTGCGTCTTTCCCCGAAATCTCGTCTATTCCTCTGCGTATAAATTTCCCCTTTAAATTTATTCCTAACATTTCCTTCCTTCGTTTTATTATAATTTCTTCCAAAATCTAGTGCATCTCTCCGTGTGTTATTTTCTCTTCTCAAATTACACCTCACAGGCTTTTTTTTATATGTATATAAGGGAGACCGATCCCTGTGTCTTTGTGGATTTTGCATAAATTCTCCTTCAGTCCCCCACACTAGTTTAAAGGCCTATAGTTTTTATTATTATCTCTCCCTCGAACGTATCTGCGCTCCTCTCTAGTATTTGCATAATTTCTCTCGTCTACATAAGATGCAGGATTTCTGTCCCAATTTCGAAAATTCCCTTGTCCTCTCATGTTAAATTCGTTCCTGGGCCGCGCTCCGAAATTTCTATATCTGTCGTTGTTTGGATTCCACTGATTCGACCTTCCGTTGTGCACATAATTAGCTTCCCCGTTAAACGATGCAAAATTCCTATTCTCTTGCCCATATCTGACTTGCCTCTCATTATTATTTTGACGTAAATACATTCTGCATTCCCTCATGAAATGTCCAGATTTGCCACAAAAATGACACAAAAAAGTATTTTGTAATTTCCCTACCTCTGTGCGTTCTTTAATTTTTAAATTATTCATCTCTTTCGTTATAGTGTCTAATAATTGTGAGTTAAATTGTTCTTGCTCCTTGCGCAGTTCCCGTATATCATCCTTTTGTGAAATATTATTTACCGCTACCACCATTGCCGCTAAATTAGCCGACTCTAAATTTTGTGCTATTTTTACTGCTTCTATGAATGTTTTGGGATTACCTTTAATAACTTCAATTTGGAATTCTGGTCTAATTGCTTCTATAAATTTACTAAGGCTTAATTTATCGATAATGTGTTGAGTGTCATCGTTTATCTGAGCCTCTCCTATGTACTCCAACGTTAGTGTTCTAATCCTGTGTGATAATTGTTTTATAGTTTCACCTTGTTTTTGTTTAATTGATGCAAAAATTACTTGGTTGGCGGTGATGTGGGGTTTGTCTGTGAAAAAATCTAAAAATCTGCGCTTGAAAGCTTCAAATGAGGTTTCACTCCTCAACTCCCGAGAACTCATATAAAATTTCCTAGCATTATCCCGTAATCGCGATTTGATTATAACCAGTTTTTCTGCATCGTTCCAATTTCCCAGTTCTGATATAGCGCTGAAGTGTTCGAAAAACAATTTCGTTTCTTCCATGTCTTCCCCATTTAATTCCCCTAACAAATGTGTAATACCCGGAATTTTGCTGACGTGAGCTACTGGGACTTCGTTCCGTTCTTCTGCCATGACTGAAACGTGAACAAAAAAAAAAAATTCTGCGATTTCTTAACCAAAATTCTATATCCTAAGTGCAATTATCCCCTATTACCAAAATCCTATCACATAAACACAAATTTTCATGCAACATATATACACACCTAACATTAAAATTCTGGTACATAAAATTCTTTCACAATATAAAATACACTCCTAATATGCATACAAAAAATTTCTAATTTCCTCAAATTTTCGAATTTTGATCCCGTGTTTCCCTAAAATAATACATATATCCCCTTATACCATGCCATAACAATTTGAAGAAAAGAATTGAAAAACATGAATTTTTTTTTTTTTTTTTTTCTTCCTTTACAATCCTCATTTCCGAAAAAAAAATACTTTATTTAAAATTTTCCTAACGTAAAATTTAGCCTATTCACAAAAAAAATTTTTTCAGTAATTCTATTAATTATTTTTATTTCGTATCCTGGTCATCGGAACCATTAATGTTACGAGGTGATTCACCTCACGTTCGATTTGAACGCTAAAATACGGCCTATAATTGATCTCAAGTGGTTAAAACTGAAAATTAAGAAGTAATTAATAAGATTTGAAATGAGGACACGGATTAGATTTAAAATAACAAAATAACAAGTTTATTTACAAAATTAACATTTAAAAATAAAAACATGAAGAAGTTTTGCTCAAAACACATGAGCTCCCAAGTGAAACACAAGTTACTCCCTTAAAGTACGAAGACATAGCAAAGTATCAAAAACATCATAAAACCTCTTAAAATTAATTCTATTTGAATAAAAATCCCAAATACCTCATAAATCTTTGACGTGTCGAAGAAAACATTAATTTCCTTAAGAAGCAAAAATCGAGAGAGGAGAAATTCAAAATCTAAGTCAATGCATGAAAATCCAATAGGCCTACCTTCGGCTCTGGGTCCAGCAAGGGCTCGGCTGCGGTGACATCTTGGAGTTCGGAAGGAGCATCTTTTTGCTCCGTCAACTATTGAAAAACCAAACTCACTTCACCAGCTCGCAAGAGGCACTCCCGATTCCTCCTTTTGCAAAAAACTCTCTCCAAAAACTTGTAATATCAAGTCTCCTCCCTCTCAAATATTATTTGCTGACAGGATTTAAGCCCCCTAAATATTACTGGTGGACACTTGGCTTCCACTCTCAGTGGCCAGTCCGTGACAGCAGGGCTTGGTCAGTCGCCCCTGAATTATTGCTGGCTGGGATCCCACGCTCCTGCGTGAACCCCCGGGCTTAACTGCGCCCCCAACGGCCGCTTACCCCCCGGATGCGTCTTCCTTCATCTTGTGCTGGACCACCCACATGCAGTCCCAGCTCCACTGACCCTTCCCTTTGCGGGTGGCCAGGAGGGAACCTTATACCTATTGCGTGAAAAGCCAGGGGCCATCTTTTGTAGGTCGCCATCCTCTCCACTCTTTAGCAATGTTACATATTTTTGTAAAACACTATGTAACAGATAAAAACACAAGATGAATACAGTTTTTCAAAAATGTTCATTTAAGGGGATGTTACACAGACAAACGCTCGAAAATTGGAATGATAGTAAACGTATGCTTCGTGATAGGTTTGATATTTGGTATATGGGGTCTGATAAAAAATGATCTGATAAAAAATAAAAGAATATAATTTTTCAAAAATGCTCATTTAAAGGGGTGGCTACACCACTCGAAAACGTCCGAAAAGTGAAATAATACAAAAAATATGCTTCGCGATTGAATAGAAACTTCAAATTTGGTGTATAGGTAGATAGTTCGAAAGAAATAAAGTATGCAATAGATAATTTCTAATATTTGTAATTTTGGAGGTATCCGCACACTGAAACGCTCGAAAAGTGCTTTGCAATGAGATAGAGGTTTCAAATATGGTGTATAGGTAAAGCGTTCGAAGGGAAGAAAGTGTGCAATTTCAGATTTTCAATATTTTCCACCTAAGGGGATCGAAAACCCAAACCACTCGACTCGGAATCGGACACCAAAATATTCGACTTGCCGAATAAATGGCAAACAGCTCCTTTAAATTTTGACGGAGGCTTAAAATCTGGCAAGATGGCCTAATCATTTGATGAAAACACTCAAGACGAATATAGTTTTTCAAAAATGTTCTTTTAAGAGGTGCTCCAGAGAAAAACGTTCGAAAGGAGAATTTATAAAAAAAAAAAAAAACATGCTTCGGGATGAGATAAAGATTTCAAATGTGTTGTTCGGTAGATAGTTTGGAAGGAAGAGAGTGTACAATTTTAAATTTCTAATACTTTCTACTTTAGGGGGGGGGGGGAGGCCGGACATCAAAATGTTCGATTTTCGGAATAAATGATAAATGCCGCTTTTAAAATATGATAGAGGCTTGATATTTGGAATATGGGCCAATCGTCTGATAGAAAACGCAAGCAAAACTGAGTGTTTCAAAAATTCTCATATGGGGATATGGGGGGGGGGGGGGGGTATTCCACACAAACACAATCTAAAGGTGACATTATGTAAAAGGCATGCTTCGCGATGAGACAGAGACTTCAAATTTAGTGTACAGGTAGACTGTTGGAAAAGATCATACTGTGCAATTTCAGTTTTACAACATTTGCTATTGTAGGGGGGTGCCGAACTCTAAAATGTTCGATTTGACAAACAAATGAATAACTCCTCCTTTCCAACGTGATAGAGGCTTGAAATGTGGTATATTGGCAAATTATTTGATAAAAAATACAAAATAATACAGTTTTTCAACAATGTTCATTTAAGGGGATGCTACACAGAAAAAAGTTGAAATGGTGAAATGAAAGTAAAAGCATGCTTCATGATGGGATACAGAATTCAAATTTGGTATACGGATAGATAGTTTGAAAGAAAGTATGTGCGCAATTTCATATTTCCAATATTTGTTACTTTAGGGGGTGAAGGGCACCAAAACGTTCTATTTTCCGAATAAATAAGACACGCTTCCATTTAAATGTGACAGAGGCTTGATATTTGGTACATGGGGCAATGATCTGATAAAAAACTAAAGACGAATACATTTTTTAAAAATGTTCTTTTATAGATGTGCTCCACAGAAAAATGTTCCAAAGGTAAAATGATAAAAAACATGCTTCGGGTTGGGATAAAGACTTTAATTTGTTGTATGGGTAGTTAGTTTGAAAGAAATAATTGCACAATTTAAGTTTTCCAATATTTTCTTATTTAGGAGGTTCTGCATACCAAAATATTCGATTTGCCGGATAAATGTGAAACACGAATTAATAAAAATTTACATTCTTTGGTGGTTTCTTACTGCGACGCCATTTGATTTTCAACAGGTATTCGGCTAGTAAGCAACTGATGCGAATGAAATAAACTCTGTGACGTTCTTGTACTTTAAAAGGCTCGGAATTTCCTGACATTCGAATTAATACATTTTAATTGTGTATACAATAAACCATGAAGGACGATCAAGCTGTATTTTCAAACAAGCATTACGCACATTGTTTTTTAAATTCGTAACGCTATCGGGAGGTAGCAGTATGATCAATCATATTCATTAAAGCAACATACAAGTGTAATTCTTATTAATATTGCAATGGACATTAATTGCCGAAAGTTATCGTACTCTAAACAAAATTTTGTACCATATCAAATTAGTTGTGTTTTCATACTTACCAAAATCATCATTATGTAATAGCTTCTGGGAATCAGGTCTTCAAAACTTTGCTTTGTACAAAACTTGTACTATTAATTGTAATAATATCTGTAGCATAGCGATATAAAATATATATACCCAAAAATATTTAAATTTCACTTAAATTGTGTTGTGCTTTTCCTGAAAATTTAGAGATAAAATCCATTTGTAAAATAGCAATGAAAATGATGAAATATATTTCAGAAAATTATACTAAATGTAAAAGGTGTAAAAAAATGGTTCCCTGTATAAATGCGTCTCTCAACATTTGCCTTTGCCTATGGTAAAAACTACTAGACCCAAAATATTCAAAAATCATTTGAATTGCTTTTATGATTTTTAAAATGTCGCCAAATTGATCAAAATATATTTCAAATTAAGGAAAATGTCGCCAAATTGATAACATGCTGATAAATTGATAAAAATGTCACCTAATTGATGAAAATTCAATGTTTTGCGAATTTAAGTTCAATTTCCTTGATAATCCCCGTCGCGTCGTTGGAATTATGTATTTACTATACTTGATTCAAGTTTACGTTAGTTCCGTGGTTTGCGGGACAAATCCTTTTTGTTAGAGAGCCATAAATACATTATGTTTTATTAGTGCATGATGCAGTATGTATGTTTCGATAGGGAGTCGTATAGAAAACAATAATATTGACTGGGAGAGATACATGGCTTTCATGTGCTCATAGATAGTAGGAGTGCAAGTGCTGCCGACGAGCGGATTGGCGGTAATGTTTAACATTTTTTTTTCGTCATATGACGGGCATACCTTCTTGTATAGCGGGAACATTTTGCTATAATTTGAAATTATAAACAAAAAATCATTGTTATAATGTGAAATTTTGTGCATAAAACCATATTTATAATGTGGACGTCTGAGTAGCTTAAATTTGGGGACAAAATAATTAAATTTGGTGACGAATTTTGTAAGATATTGCAAACTTGGTGACATTTGGCGAGTACTAAAAACTTGAAATAAAACTCGAATTTTGTAGATTAGATAGGAACTTCACGAGTTACGTACTTTTCCCAGAATATGGTATGTAAGTTCTCCAACGTCCAGTTCCATTGTTAGTTAATTAGTATCTCTATTAATCAACTATGTAGATTATTTAGTGTCTCTATCTCGCTATATTAAAAATAATTAGAGCAGCTGCTGAAAAAATCCTTTTAAAATAGAGATATCTTCCATCAAGGCTAGCTTCGTACCAATGGCATTAAATAATTTTAAATTTTGCATAACAATTAAAATAGTTTGCTCATACAATTTTGATATGCTGCTGCAGAATATTAAAAAATCTGATGTGGGCAACACATGACTTTCCATATATAATGCAATGAATTTACTACTTTTACAGTTAAACAAAAATGCTATTCTTATAGTAGATACTCATTCTTTCCATAATATTGAATTTTCTTCAATTAGTCGTCATTTTCATAGATTTAGCGTCATTTTTATCCATTTGGGGAGATTTTTGTTAATTTGGCAACAATTAAAAATGTGCCAAGTTGGCGATATTTCGCCAAATTCGTCGCCAATACCTCGCAAAGCGTTATGGACGAAGAAATAATTTAATCTTACAGCAGATAAATGACTATTGGCGTTCAAATACAAAAGTATTACTCAAAGTACCTTTTTTAATGAATGGAACGAGCTAGATCCACGAGAATGATGTCACCCAATTTATCGCATGGTATTACATATGAAAAGTGAACATGTTTCTCAATAGGACATATTTTTTTTTATTTTATATAACTTTCTGGTAATTTTTTTGAAAAATGTGCAATATCTCGAGAACGGTTCATGTTAGCGTTCTAAAATTTATGCCAATCGTTTTCTAATGAAAATTACACAAGAAACTTTTTGCGTAACTTTATTAACGGTTTTGAGTTTTTGACGATATTTTCAAAATTTCACTCGAAAATTTAGGGGGGTTCTGAACATTCGATTGCGTATAAAAACAACAGGCTTCCAGTGTTTACGGATTGTGATTTTTGTACCAAATTTCGTTCGAATCTGTCCATTCGTTCGTCAGTTATCGTCTCCAAAGACTCACTGACACACACACACACACACACACACACACACACACACACATACACACACACACATACTTTCACACACACACACACACAGACAGACATCACTTCAAAAATGCTTGATTCGTGATTAGGGATGCTTGAAACGTGCTCTCCCGTCGAAAACTCGAATTCGAATTTTCGGTCCCGTCACAATACTTTCCTTATACATTATGTATATAAGGAAAGTAAAAATAATTAACTGTAGCAGCTGACAAAATCTATTTAAAATAAACATTTTTTGTCAAGGATAGCGCCGGACCTATGACATTATAAGGATTTCATAAATTTTGCATAATGATTTACAATACTTTGCCATATGTCACCTCCTATCTTGGTTCTATTGGGATAAAAATTTATATTTTTACTTTCCTTATATACAAAATGTATAAGGAAAGTGTCATACATAATGTATAAGGAAGTCCTTATACATAATGTATAATACATGTCCTTATACATAATGTATAAGGAAGTGTATATACATAATGTAAAATAAATGTATAAGGAAATGTATAAGGAAAATGAAGAAAAAAATCGTCACAACTCAAAACCGCTAATAAAGTCACGCAAATAGCTGTTTCTTGTGTAATTTTTTATTAGAAAACGATTGCCATAAATTTTAGACGGCTAACATGAACCGTTCTCGAGATATTGCACATTTTTGAAAAAATTATCAAAAAGTCATGTAAAATAAAAAAAAATGTTTCCTATTAAGAAACATGTTCACTTTTCATATGTAATACCATGCGATCAATTGGGTGACATCATTCTCGTGGATCTAGCTCGTTCCATTCATGAAAAAAGATACTTTGAATAATACTTTTGTATTTGATCGCCAATAGTCATTTATCTGCTGTAAGAATAACTTATTTATCTGTCCATAACGCTTGGCGACGATTTTGGGGACGATTTGGGCGGAATGTCGCCAACTAGACGACTTTTTGAAATGTTGCCAAATTAACGAAAATCTCGCCAAATGAATAAAAATGACGCCAAATCAATGAAAATGACGACTAATTGTCGAAAATTCAATATCTTGGAAAGAATATAAGTATCTACTATAAGGAAAACCTATTTTTTTTACTGTAAATGTAGTAAATTCATTACATTATATAAGGAAAGTCATGTTGCCCACATCAGATTTTTTTATACAATTTTGAAGTGAAATTTTTGTTATACTATTTCTATCTGAAATTTATATTTACCTTCATTTATCTTTAGAATCTAATATTTTAATGTTGAAAACACTGTTGCCATTTTAAAAGAATTGATCTTTAAATGACGCTATTAAAAATAAATTTATTATTCAAAGCTATTAATATGGACGAAAAGTTTACTATCTAAATCGCAATAACTGAAGCTATAGCAGAGACTTTGGTTATATTTAACTATCGTTATTGTTGCATTTTAAATGATTTATTGTTATAAGAATGTACCAACGTTACATATTTACATAAAAAAGGTTTTGAAAGTTTCTCTATATGAAACAAAGACAATTTAATTTTTACTATTATTTGGGGCATATCACGCCTGTTGCCCGGTTGCACATATAATACATGCGCAAACTTAGCGACCAATGCATCGGCGTTATAAATTTTGTAAAGAGGTCTCCGGAATAAGTTCTGGTTGATGTGAGTGAGCAAATCCCAACTAGTATATTACATTTGCTTTTAGTAGGTAGACGTCACGAAAAAACTCATGATGACTATTTATATATAATCATTTCAGCACTTTCTTGTTTTTATTTACAGGAAATCTTAAATGATTATTTTAACAGGACTTCCGTTGTTTGGTTGAGATTTATATGGGGAACTACTTGTTTTACAGATAGGCTGATTTGTTTAATTATTATGGTTTTCTTTTTGCAGTGTACATATCAACTACAGTAAACGCTATCTTTTATGTAAGATTCTATTAAAAGTAACTGCAATAACTTTTCATACAGCCTGTAGAGTCAAATTTTGAATATTATTTACCATGAAATTAAATCTTTAATACCCACATTCTCTTTATTGTTAGTATTCCATATTCATTTAGACACTTTCGATTGATATAATTGAATTTCTGAATATATTTGCTTGTTTGCGCTGCATTATTGTGTAATTAAAAAGTATTTTAATTACAATATCCCTCATCACAGATGAACAGATTATATTCTCTTATATGACTCGGAAAATGCAAATAGCAAAATATTTAGATTCGTAGGGAATTAAAGCTATTTTCAAAAACCAATTTTGACATCATTTACTTGAAGAGTACCGGTTAAAAATGCTCACAAGTGCGATTAATATCGTGCAAAAACATTACATTAGGAAGAACATTTAACAAAGGGAATTTACAGTTCCTGAAATTATTCCAATGGAAGAAAATTATCCAGAAAAGTGCCTCAAGCTTTATCACATTTTGTCGTCATAAAGGAAGCTTTTCATTTGGACAAGCTATTTGAAATTTAGCAATCCACTTGGCATTTATTTGGAATCTACTTCTCAAATATATACTCCTAACTCCTAATAATAGAACATGGAAATGCAGTGTATACTATATTTGATAGTATCTAAAGCTATTTCTTTAGAATAGGAGGGCTTCTGAAGAAGATAGCTAATAGGAGTGCTTCTGAAAAAGATAGCTAATAGGAGTGCTTCTGAAAAAGATAGCTACTAGTTTCACATATTGCACATTTATTCACATATTGATGTACCTCGTACAGAAATATAGTGGAAAGTATGAGGATATTGATTGTGGGTTTTCTGGACAGATATGCTTTTAACTGCGGATTAAGAAACTGTTTTAATTTAACCATTG
This sequence comes from Amaurobius ferox, assembly GCA_951213105.1. Lineage (NCBI taxonomy): Eukaryota > Metazoa > Arthropoda > Arachnida > Araneae > Amaurobiidae > Amaurobius > Amaurobius ferox. Next base: position 52,496,790 of record OX578152.1, read on the forward strand.
TAGCCTAAGAAAAGTATGGTGATCGTAATTTTATTACAAGTTGAGTTTTCACCTTAAATACATCAGGATAGAAAAGTGGATTGCCTAGATACCAGAAATTACATTTGTGTGTGTGTGCGTGTGTGTGCGTGTGTGTGTGTGTGTATGCGTGTGTGTGTATGTGTGTGTGTGTGTGTGTGTGTGTGTGAGAGAGAGAGAGACTATGAAGGCGATATGAATGACACAACTGAAACAAATGACACAAACTTCAGAGAGTTAGCTTGAACCGTTCTCTTGATATTGCATGTTCTTTAAATAAATGTATCTAAATAATTAGACAAAAATGATCAGTAGTAAGTGTCATCAAATATGTAACACTTGGCGATAAATTTGTCGACTCATTTGGCGAAATATTGCCAACTGCTTTTTTAATGTAGTGCCAAATTGGTAACATTGCGGCCAAATTGTCAAAAATGAATCCAAATTGATAACGAATATTGAATTGATATCGTATAATAAAATATATAGCGTAGCAGATTTTAAAAATATTTCCAATTGCCATGTTATATTTACGTGTAATATAAGTTAATTCGATACTTCTGAAAAATTTCACATGTTTTTAACCAGAAAATCCGCCAAATGTCAGTGTACTTTCAAATTTTAAAAACATTGTACCATGGATCTTTGTCCATCATTATTTTGCATTGTGAGAAGTGAAGTACTTGCAATATGTAGTGAAATCTTGAGAAAAGCGCAAAATAACCCTCACTTAAATGTTTCATATGTTTTTGCACATAAAAATTTGATGTGAGCAGCACATAGCTTTTCCTACATAATGGACGTACTTTATTTCTGTCAATGCGGAATAATGGTGGACACAATTCATAGAACAATGATTTTAACATTGGAAAAAATCTGATGTGGGCAGCACATGACTTTTCTTATATAATGCAATGAATTTACTAATTTTGCAGCAAAAAAAATAGGTTATTCTTATAGTCGATTGTTAAATTCTTTCAAAGATATTGAATTTTCGTCAATTAGTCGTTATTTTCAATGATGTAGCGTCATTTTTATCCATTTGACAAGATTTTCGTTAATTTGAAAATATTAAAAAAAGGCGCGACATTCCGTCAAATTTGTCGCCAAAATCTCGCCAAGCGTTATGGGCGGAGAAATAAGTTATTCTTATAGCAGATAAATGACTTTAGGCGATCAAATACAAAGGTATTACTTAAAGTATCTTCTCTCATGAATGGAACGAGCTAGATCCACGAGAATGATGTCATCAAATTTATCGCATGATATTACATATGAAAAATGAACATGTTTCTCAAAAGAAAATATTATTTTTTATTTTATGGGATTTTTTGACAAATGTATGTGAAAATTGTACAATATTTCGAGAACGGTTCATACTAGCATTCTAAAGTTTACGTCAATCGTTTTCTAAGGCAAAATTACATAAGAAATGTCTATTTCCGTAACTTTATCAAAGGTTTTGAGTTTTTGATGATTTTTTCAAAATTTCACTCGAAAATTTAGGGGGTTCTGAACATCCAATTGCGTTTAGAAACAATAGGCTTCAATAGGCCAAATTTCATTCGAATCGCGTCATTCGTTCGTGAGCTATCGTCTCCAGAGGCTCACTGACACACACACAAATCCGCACACACACACACACACAAACACACACACACACACACACGCGCGCGCGCACACACTTTCACACACACACAGACATCACCTCAAAAATGTTTGATTCGTGATCAGGGATGCTTGAAACGTGATCTTCCGTCAAAAACTCGAATTCGAATTTTCGACCCCGTCACAATACTTGCCTTATGCATTATGTATATAAGGAAAGTTAACTACACTAACATTTGCTACTTTTCTGAAAACAGCGTCTGTAGAAAGATTTACACAAAGTCTAGTGATGTTAGGCCTCTATTTCAGTTCTTTGCATATGAAAAAGCCCATTTTAGAATAAATTGATCTTTTATTGCATTATTATTTAAAAAAAAGTTATGTGTTTTCAATTCATCTAGGGCCAAAGATTGTTCAAAGTACTCATAAAATTTCAGATTTTTGATGGTAGTTAGTTTTTGCTCTCCATTTTACTAATCCCTACGCTTTCAGGATGAACAAAAATAGGTGAGGACGGTAGGGAAAATATTTTTAAGGTCTGGAATTCTTTACAGCACATGCAACATCCAATTTGCGTACAAATTGCGTATTTGTCAATTTCTTTCACTTAAAAGGCTATTTTATGAACACGACAATATTCCGCCCTAAAATCGTCGTATTCGAATTCATAGCTGATAAGTGCACTTTTATTATACTGGACAAACCCCGATTTTAGGGTCTGACACTCAGCCTAAAACAAATTTAAATACTTAATTACTTCTTCACTGTAAAGCCCTCAAGAAACTGAGAAAATAGATTACAAAACTATTACAATTCGTCGGGTAGCATTCGAGAAAAAATATCTTCAAAATGATGACACATTTACGGCTATCACGTCAATATTTATTTTCTTTCAGGGTTGAGCGGACCTTCAACCTTAACTACTAAACCGATTTTTATAAAGGATGATTCAGTTTATATATTCTGGTGGGAGATACATATTTTTCTTTATGAACTAAAAGATAAAGTTATATTTATAATTTAAATATCTAAGAAAAAGTAGTATAAATAAATGATGATCGGTGTGCAAGTACAATTTCCAGAGCCTGCTATATTACTGCTACATAATTATATTGATATATCATTTTGTTTTTACCGTTGGGCGAAAAACATAATGCGTTACATACACTCGTCAAATGTGAAATTCCAACACCGTGAAGGAATACAAATATATGCAAATCACAGTGCAGGTAGAAGAGAGGGCCATATGCAAATGCCACACAAAAATATGCAAAAGAAATTTGTTTATTCAGTAAAGAATATGACTTTTAGCAGCTATACAGGCCGCTAAATGGCAAGGAAAAATGGATGAAACTATTAATGGTTGCCTCATGTAATCCTTGTCAAACAGCATCCACTGCGGCATACAGTTCGACCCCAATATGCACCCGTTCGATGAGGACACACACGTGTTCAGTGAGAGAGAGAGAGAGAGAGAGAGAGAGAAAGAGAGTCGGCGAGGATGCTGGCCAGGAAAGGATGTGAATTCCGTTCGGGCTGTTGAGAGTTTGCCGTGCGGTATGTGGTGTGGCATTGTCTTGTTAGAACATCGTGCCGAGGACGGTCTGCACCAGTGGTCGAACCACAGTCATCACAACCTATGTGATGTACCAATCCTCACACAGGTTACCAGCAATGTGCATCAGAGCTGTCCGCTGATCAAACAACCATGATTCCCAGTTTGAGACCGGTGTGACGCTCGGTGATATGATCTGGTAAGGATTTGGTCCCCGAGAAGCTGCCACATCCGTCCACGGCTGTCATTCCTCCACAGGAAGAAGCGAGATTATTCCGTAAAAAATACCGGATACCATTCATTGATGCAGTTGCGATGACAACGACACCACGCCAGATGTGCATCCCTGTGTTGAGCACTTAACGACACCCTAGTGGCTGGTCACCATGCGCGCAGCTGTACTGCATGCAACCTGTTGAGAATGGTTTGAGTGTAAGCAAGTGCAACCATTGATGGTGGCAGGCTGTTTCGGATGTCACTTGCTGTTGCGAATGGGTCTCGACGAATCGTTCGGTATATCAGCCGTTCCGTGCTCTCTGTCGTGTACTTGACCACACTCTCTTTGGCACGTTCTCAAATGTTTATGCATTCATCGTGTCACACATCGCTGGATGGTGGTTACATCGTGCCCAACACGCCTGGCAACATCACGCATCTCCGGGATACGGCCTCGTTTCCCAGCCGTTAACTGCTGGTTTACAACTCGCGTACATCTTCGAGGCATCGCTTCTTCACGTTTTCGAAAGTTTGACTTCTGCAAATCGTCACTGATAGCATTTACGAGACGAGCCGTCTGCTTGTCTTTATTACTTGAAACTTGGTGTCACGTTGGTCTCTTCTACCGGTGCTGGGATTTGCATATGACTACGCTCATTCCTTCATGGTGCTGCAATTTCACTTTTGATGAGTGTAGATGAAACAAATTATTACAAAATCTTTTAAAACTATTTCCTTATAGTGAAATGAGATGAAATCCTGAAGTGCTCCGAGAAAAGTTTTGTGCTTTAAAAGTTATTTTATTCTCAAACCAAGTTTTTGTAACTTCATTCAATAAAATCAAGCAATAGATTAATTTCAAAATGAAGCCTAAAGTTTCGAGCGTAATAATGCTTCGTTTTCAGTAGTGAACACACTAATTACTTCTAAACCATGAAACTGGAATGGGAAATGCCAATTTTATCTGCTATGTTTATTTATCGAACATAATATTACGACATATCGTCTGAAATCGTGGGTGTGCAGGATACAAGGATAATTCAATACTTATGGATAACTACCACATTTATTCACAAGCTCAGAGTAACAAGGAGAATTATACAGTAAAACAAGACTTAAATGCTTCACTAATGTCATAATATTCCCAAAATTCTCAAGATAATATTCTCAAACTTTTGACTAAAATCATTTTACCAAAACAGCCGCTACTATTCTCAAAACATTGACAAAAATCACAGTTCGATGCAGCTCCTTTTACGACAACTGCTATCCAACTGAGAGATGATTCCATTTATAGACTCTCCATAGAAAATTCTGTAAATCTCCCATACCACGTAGGATCATCGTTATTTGAGGTGCTTCTCAAAGATCTGGGACGTCCCCAAACGTCGCAAATATGGCGATAAATCGTCAAATCTAGCAATTCTTCGAATATCAGAAGTCTGGAAACCCTACGTTCGCGTCATGAGAGAGATGTACAGGTGTTTTCTTCATATGGTTCTCAAAAGAAAGGGAGGTAATATTACTCGTTTGAAGCACTGCCCCTCCTCAAAACTGTGCGTCCCGGGAAGTATCAATCTATTGTGGTCCAAAATATGGGGTCAATCTGTTGATATGGACGACTTTTGGCTTGGTTAAAGACGATTTCTGGATTCGATAAACGACACTGTTTATTCTTTTCTTGATAACGTAGGGTTATTCCCAGTTGTGCTGCAGTTTTCGCGAAAATCCTGGTCGTCGTAGAGGGCTGAACGGCCACACTTTGTCGCCTTGTTGGAATCGCACTCCATTAGACTTAGCATCGAACCGGGTTTTCTTTCTATCGGTAGCAATGTTGATCCTCCCCGAACGAAAATAACGAACCTCTTTCAACCGTGCCTGCATATCTTGAACATATACATCAATAGTTTATTTAGACACGCTTATTTTATCATTCCGAGTTGTCTTGGGGTATTGAAATAGTTTATATTTTTGATAAATGTGAACGAAGGTAGTATGTTGTTGTTGAGACCCAGACCGTAAGACCTACCAGAAAGGTATAACGTAACTATTTAAATGGCCGGGAAGACGAAGATAGTATGTGTAAAATTATAATTAGATTATTTAATTCCGAATATTTATGTCTGAAACTAAAAAAGTGGACAGGTATAATTTCAAAAACTAAAAAACTTTTCGGTGTATTTCTGGTACTGGCAGAAATGCTGCCAAGTTTAAATTTTACTCTTATTTTAATTATGGCCCAAAGTGTCATGGGTCAATTTTATCTAACGGTCAATAATTTGACAGTCATTCGTTTAGTCCTAAATAGATAATAGTATTCTATCGCCACACCAAATATGGAATTGCCTAAAATAAAATGAAATATTTTTATGTATAGGGACCATAAATAAAAACCGGTAAAATTTTGATATTATATTCTATATAAAAAATGTTTTCGTTTAATCACGATACGGAGATACGATTGGAATTCGTTGAAAAAGCTGTACCTAAAAAAGGGCACAGATAATTCAAACAAGCGAAAGAATCATACACAATATTCAACATGTGAAAACGTAGACAAAGTAATTAAGCGCAAATAAGTAAACATGCAACTTCTTCGAAGATACTCTGGATTGCGTTTTTTTATTTACGTGGATAAACATTTTATCTTTTTTTTTGTTTACATGGATACACGTTCTTATATATGTGGCTCACAAGCCTCTAACTGACCCAAAAAGGGCCTGTCGTTTTAAAAAAAGTTAAGGAATTTGGTCTTTTGTAATCCTAAAAAATGAGCGGTATGTGTGAGTTATATTAAACCGTATGAGTTTTAAACTCATAAGGTTATGGAAATCATATAATCATAATAAAAAAATAATTTATATATTAGCTTTAAATAATGACTATAATATAAATACAAAATGTTTGATAATATATTATAATTAATGTAATATTATATATTATATGCTTATAAATTAATAATAATTTAATTTAATAATATGAGATCTGCAATATGCAGCTAATTTTGTCATTACATTCCCTGAATACGTAAAATAATATATAGTTGTACACATAGTATAATATAGTGTATACAATGTATGATGTATAGTATAATGTTTTTGACGGAAGAGCACGTTTCAAGCACCCTGAACTGGAATCGATCATTTTTTAGAGGATGTCTGTATGTATGTGCGTGTGTGTGTCAATGAGACTCACACACACACAGACGATATCTCACGAACAACTGGAGCGTTTCGAATGAAATTTGGTACAAAAAACACATTCCATAAATACTGACAGTCTATGGATTTTAAATGCATTCGAATGTTCGTAAGACCAGTAAATTTTCGAATGAAATTTTGAAAATATTATCAAATATCACAACTGTCAATAATGTTACATAAATCATCCTTTCTTATGCAATATATCATTACAAAGCAGTTGATACAAGTTTTATAATGCTTGCCTGAACTGTTCTCTCGAAATATTGCACTTTTTCGAATAAATTTATAAGAAAAAGCATATAAAATTAAAAAAATGTATTAACTATTACGAAATATGTACACTTTTAATATGTAATTATATGCTGTAAATTTGTGAACATGATTCTCTTGGATCAAGTTGGTTCCCATTCACCAGAGAAGATAATTTTTGTAACGGTTTTGTATTTTGACACCGAACATTTGACACCTAACAATTATATATTAGAAATGTCCTCCTTCCTGTTTGCTCGATAAATTTGGCAAACTAGACTACTTATCTTACGAAATATCGCCGGGTTGACAATATCCGGCCCAGATCGACAGAGGTATCGTTAAAATTGCAAAATATGACGCCAAATTGAAGATTTTTTTTTTCCGATGGCCAGGCACTTGACTCTACGTCGATTTATGTCGTTTGCCCTGTGTACGGCTGAAATCGTGAACCATTTTGCCGTCTTAGGACGCTGTCCCAGGCGCACCAGAGGAGGTCGGAACACACTGCGCCCACAACACACACAACATCCATGTCTTACGTGGGACATGAATCCACAAGGTGGAGGCCGATCAATCGCTGGAAACGCTCGCCTTGGCCGTTCGGCCATCATGTCGACTTAAATGAGCCAAGAGCACACGGCGTTCCCAGGTGGTCACCCACCCAAGTACTATCCTCGCCCGATGCTGCTTAACTTCGGTTGATCTAACGGGAACCGGTGTTTAATTGAAGAATTAATTATTAAAGTATTTTAATATGTGGACTATATTGCTTATTACGTATGTTACCAATATTGATGATTGTCAATTTATAGCTGCTAGAGCAGCTAGAAAATTATTTTGGTACTTTCGAAATATTTTTATATGTTGCCATACGGAAAAGTGGCATGTGTACATTTCAACATTAGGAACATTGTGCGATAGATCTTATACATAATTTTTTCACTGTAAACGATTAACTAAATTCATTGCATTATATAGGGAAAATCATGTGCTGCCCAGATTAGATTTTTTTTATTTAGTAAGATCATTGTGGCTGATGCAAACGAATAAGCTTATTTGAAAGTATGTTTGAAGAGTCATTAGTGATAATTAAGTATCACCTCTGCTGACAATAACAAGCCGGTTACTAGATTACAAGTAAAAATAATTCCTCAGCTGAAACCAGATTCTATCCGATGAGAAATCGGAATCGCCATCCAATTTCTTTTCTGCCTTCTCCAAGAGTTGCGCATTTTTATTAGAAATTATATTTATTCAGAAATTTCCGTTGCCGTTATTGAATCTAGCTTGAGCTGTTATATCACTCTGAAGGTCATTGAGAAATTCTTGTAATACGATATCATCCAGATGCTTTTCTATATTGCCGATTGAGCCAATCAGTCACTCGTGGGCAGACTTCAACTGCAACTTGTCAAATACGATAACGGCGTTGAGTTATGCAAATTCTATTAGGAACGACATTATTTTAACCGTACTTTATTTTTACTATTTCAGTAAGATTTTTCAAAAGTGATCGTGGCCCAATGGTGGCCCATTCAGATGCTTCCTTGGACCCCAATATTCTAGTTTTATTCGTGGACCCCCAGCAATGGGGGAGCCATTTAGCCCCATTGAGAAACGTTGCTCTCTGAAAACTGAATTTTTGTTCACCTATTGTATTGACCACGAGCCGGAACTTAATGCAGCCGGAATTAGAATTTCTCTCTCGGTGGCTGAGAAAACAGAGGGATATTCAAAATAGGTTTCTTGTCCCCTTAGAAGCCTCATTCCGCCGGTGACCCAGAAGACTGAATATTTATTTACACAACGAGACATTTAATGGTGTAACCAGCTTTCTTTGCTCTCTCCCGGGCAAAAAATTGGGTTTGTCAAAAAGTGTTTAACGTCCTTCAATAGAATCCAAGTTATTTAAAAGGCTTAAATTTAGCACAATAAATAGTATCAACCATGTAATAGTACCCAACCGAACTATTTTTGACCTAGACGCCTATTTTTTCGACACTAAGTGCCATACATTTTTAAACAAATTTAAACTCATTAAAAACATTTGATGTGAGCAACACACTACTTTCGCTACCAAATGTAATGACTTTATTTCTTTCACCACGAAATTTGGGCATACAGTATCCCTAGTAGAAATCCCATATTGGCCCAATATTTTCAGCCAATATTGGAAATATTGGATCAATATGAAAAAGTGGACATTTTGGCGGAATTGGCTCAATATTGGCTTAAAGCATTGGAACAAAGTTGGGCCAATATTTGCGTTTCATTGGTAATATTTCCAATGTAACACTAATATTGGTGTAATAATGTAGTGAAACTATTTAGCTAGTATTGGAGGCTCATATAACCCCAATATATGCCCAATATTGGGATTACATTGGAAATATTTCCAATGTAATGCCAAGTCATACAATATTTCACTAATATTGGACCACTATTAAATGCTATTAGGTATCCACAGTATAATGTTTCTTGGCTTTGACGAAACGTAAATTTAAATTCGGTGCTTTTGAAAATTTATTATTCCAAACAGAATTCATAGTCTATGCAAAATACTAAAAAAATGCAATTGATATTTAATTAACATGTCTAATATCCAGATGAATTCCAAGCAGGATATATACGATTGACTCAGTTGTTCATGATGATTTTCTATGGAGTCACGGATGTAACAGTTGATACTTTGGGACGATCTCCAGGCTTCATTTTGATCTTATCTCTTTTTAAAATGAATCGTCTGAAATAGACGATTTAGCTAAACACCCATGTCAGGGGGGGTGTCACTTTATCCATTTTTGTCAAAGGTATATTTAATTAATTAAAGTGGTTTATTCAATATGTTTTAAAAGTTTCAATGTGCTAGAATAAATTATTGTTATATTGAAAAAAAAACTTCTACCATGCCTTCAATTGCAGTCTAGTCCCATGATTTTCAATTCATCTCGGAAATTTACCAGCGTACAAATCCACTCGGGTACTAAACTATATTGGATATTTCATCTCGATTCGGTCGCCCCATCTCTGAAGCTGGGGAGAAAGACCGACGGACGGGAAAACTCGTTGAGAAAGGTCTGATCAAAACGTAACACCGTGGTTCTGATAAACATTCACAAAAGAAGAAACATGTATCTGAAACCTTGTAGAAAAGCTTTCATTGTCTACATAAAGGTGGTCTGGAGAAAGTTGTCATTCTTAAGGCCTTAAATTTTTTGAGTTAATGGGTCGTTGAGCTACTTTTCACAAGTTTATTGCTTTGCTCATTAATTTGGTCATGGGTCATCCGAGAAAACTTCCTGTTAATTTTACAGCCCGATATGTATTCCCGTTCCAATTCACAGAGCACATCCAGATGCAGCTCTGATAATTGTTTTAAGTTCTAAAAAAATACAGGCAACCATCGAGCATAATTTGCATAATCTGGAGCGAACATCTAAGTGCAAATACTTTCTTATGTCGGAATAAATCGGCCAAGAAACTGCCTTGATGAGCACTGAGTCTTAGATCCAATAGTACGTTCACTAGAGCCATTGTTGTCTGACAGTATTTATACGGAGCAGATTTAGCTGAGCTTCAAGTAGTCTACTCCATAAGTATCGCAATGACTTCTGCACCATTAATTTAGTATGATCGCTCAAATATATTTGTAGAGCTTCTCATCAATACCATGGACATAGAGACTTGGCTTCACATATAAAGCTTTCAGAAAAAGTTCCACTCTTACTTCCTCCTGATATGTCCCTATCATCGACTCAACAGCCATTTGGATATGAAAGGATACATGAAAAATGCCTTATCTTCTCCATAAATATCTGGCATTATTCACTGTAGTGATTTTAACAAAACTTAAACGGGCTGATCAGCTGTTATGGCAGATGTTCGGTTTCGATTCATCTTCCGTAAAAACATTATTACAATGTTCGTTGAGTATAAAACTACAGATGGGAATTTCATATCATGATGTACTAGAAGCAGCAAAATAGATTTGTATTTGTTTTGTTCTGCTCTCCAGTGGAGGTTCGTGAGGTGAATCAGGAAAAGAGCTGCTTCACTTATAGTTATCGTCTGAATGGGTTATTATTATTATTTGGTGAACTTTTCAAACTCGTATGGTTCTTTCAGATAATATTTGACAAAACCTGTGTCTGTAGCGTGATGTGTTTTGATAATGTTTGTTGTCGAAAAGAAGGGGGATGTCCCACACTGAATCTGTTTCATCAATTCTTGAAGTCACGAACCGCAACTGCTGCTCCTAGATTCTAACATTCCTTTCACAATTAGTAATCTACGCACTGTGTTTGCTCTTCACAATATCTAAAGCTTCTACCAGACTTTATTTTTCTTGAATTTCTGGCGATACTTCAAAAGTAAAGCATCGATGAGACTCAATGATTTGCTGTACACATTGGAAGTATGTTTCTAACTTTCAGTGTTGGAGGTAGTGCAGTATTCAGGAAGGCAAGAACACAGATTGTCACTATTAGTACCCAATTTCAAATGGCCTGATATTGAATGTCTTACAATTGTCGGTTACTACTCTATAAGTGATATCGTGGTAGCGTGTAAAGACTCTAAATGTATTAGAAGTGTCATGATCTACGTTGTCAATTGCAGCACACGTAAACACATTATAAATGACGTTCGGAGGACATATATACTTATTCGTGCTGGTGGTAGTGTTCACAAACTGCGTTGGTAACTGAGTGCATGACATTTTTTACCCTGGGGTAAGAAACACACGACCCATGGTAGAAGAGTAAATTGATAAAATCGTCCCCCCATTGCATCCGTACAACATAAGTCCGACGTATAGCAGCAACGGGTGTTTCAAACTCTACAGAGACTGTCATTGAGGCAAGACAGACTATTTTCAGTCAATTCAATAAACAAATTGAGTACATACCACCCACATCTGATGTCCTCTTTCACCACATTAAGGGGGTAATGATGCAATGCTTCGTTTGAAGGAACTGTCTTCAACGTGAAGTAAATCGTTTAAATACTTGCGATTAAGAATTTAGGGAAAATAGAGAAGTTGTGTATCCTGCTTGATCTACAAAATCTAGCATGACGATGGAGAAACTTTAAGAAATAATAGCATGTAAATGCAAAACTAAATGCAGCAGATACCGATTTATCAAGGTTGGTCTAATGTATACAGTACTTGTGAGGGTCAGTGTTGAAGGGAATGAAGGTTTCTGGAACATATTTCTTCTTGTGTGAAAGTATTTTAGAACCAAGATACATATTTTAAATTTCTGTAAAAATGTCATTTCAACAGACACAAAACAATGCAAAAGAACATAATTATATGTAAAAAGGAAAGATGAGTTCCTATTCGAAAACAAAAAGATAATTGTTTGAGATGCATTAAATTATTAATGTTTTTATATCTAATAAATACTTGCTTATAATTGCTCTAGAAGAATATATTCGGTGCATTTTACCAAGTTAAATTTGAGTTCACAACAATTACATTTTTTTTTTTTACAAATTTTAGCCTTTCCTGTTTGTCCCCTTAATAGAATGAAAACAATTCTACTTATACTGAAAACGATTAAAATTTTTCTGTAAAAGTTCAAAATGAGTCTAACAATATTAAAAATACGACCACTGATTATTGAGATATTACAACTTACAGAAATTAAAACGTCGCGTCATGGAGGGAATTTTGATGACGTCATCAATGGCACTCAGGACGCCTGAGAGAGTGACTCCCGGTAAATTTTCGCATTTTCTTGCCTAATGTTTGTGTAATATTTGGCGGATGTGTAATATTTCAGCCCCTCATGTTACTAAGTACTATGAAGCCGTTTTACAACTTATTCACCTACTTGTTATTCACCTACTATTATTCACCTACTGATTCACCTACTTATGATTCACCTACTGATTCACCTACTTATATGCCAAACACGAAGAACTTACTTCAGTCACCATTAACAAATGCCAAGGATAATTACATAATCAGAGGGGAATAAAATAAGCAGATTCAGAGAAAAACAAGCAGATTCAGAAAAAAACAAGCAGTTTCTGCTCATTTTATCAGCATGGAATCGTAAATTACTTTTAGTTTTGGAGCAACAATATTAAACGAGTTTAAGAATTAAACGTATTGGGGCGCAAATATAAAATTTATAGTTAAGTTACAAAACTCCCATAAATATTCTACATGTAGTTGTAGCAGAAATCTGCATCGGCGAAAGCAAAAGTAGCCCAATGGTAGAGAGCAAAATAAGGTCCATAACATCTGCCACTTTTAGCCTAATTTGACAATGGACTGGATACAGCGCGCGATCGCCATGAACCCTGATTGAAGTTCCTTTATATCCATTTGCTGAGACCTCATTAGGTTCAGCTCTCTAGATTTTTCCCTGATCCTTAGGTGCTTGTTATTCTCAATTTAAAAAAAAAAAAAAAAAAAAAAAAAAAAGTTTCTACTAATAATACCCAGACACACTTTTAATTTTTCTCAATTTCGTACTTTGTAGGGCGACAGAATAATATAATTATTGAACTAACCACGGATTGTCCAAAGGTCTTTTATTACAAAAAAATGACCTGTGACCGTTCAGTCTATGTTTAAATTAAATTTAAATTTCAGTCTATACATCGAATAATTAGTTCCAATACGAAATTGCCATTTCCATTTGCAATTTTTTTTTCCTTTGTGGCTTTACAACGAACGAGCTGAAATAGTGATCTGAAATGAAACCATCTGTTTAAACATTTACAGCCCCCTACTTTATGATATTTATTGTAAATTGATATGATTTCGGTGTTTCCGAATTGGAAAATGAGTGTTGTCAAATGTAAACGTGATCAAATACACCACAGTTTGCATATTGGACCAGTATTTAATAATGAAATATTATCGATTATTTTTTTCTAATAATTCGTGTTTTGAATAATTGAACATAATTACCAGAATGTTTTCAATTTGCTTAATTTTTTATAATAGGCAGGCAGTAATTCACCTTGCTGCACTTCGCACCTGGGTCTTTTCGTAAAGTTATGAACATGTTCCCGTTTACAATTACTCTAGGGCAGTGGTTTTCAAACTTCTAAAGCCTTCGGAACCCTACGCTTAAAAAAAATTTTTCTTGGACCCCTAGTACAAAAAATATGCCCCGTAAGCATAGTGACGTAAAGACTTTAAGCATAGTGACTTTAAGCATAGTGACGTAAAGACTTTAAGCGTAGTGACTTTAAGCATAGTGACGTAACAGAAAATCTCGGTGCTCCCTCTCCCAAAAAAGTTTTGAAGCTATATTTACAAAAATTAACTACCGAAGACTGCAAATTAATTTTGACCATTATAATCATAAAACCAAATACTAAATACAAAAATAAATTATTAAAAACATGTTATTCAGATTTTTTATTGAATACAGCTGAGGTGAATTTGGCTGCTCTAAAAAGCCGCCACTGCAGTGAAACATACAAGCATATTTGTAGGCATAAATGTAAATGCAAGAAAATACAAAATTCGGAATATGTCTTAATTCAGAAGTAATACTAGAAGTAACTAAATTTAATGGCTTGAATGCGCTTGTTTCTTGCTACACAACTTTTGAAAATCAGGCTTAATTGTTGTTATTTGCAAACGCATTTCAATTTATGAATTTCAGTTTTTTAAAAAAATTAAATTTAATTATCGAAATTTTTGAATAACAAAAAATTTAATAAAAGTGTTATAAAATCTTATAACAAAAATTTAAAATTCTATTAAAAAAGTCGCGGAACCCCTGAAAACGTTTAGCGGAACACAGTTTGAATATCACTGCTCTAGGGGATAACTTAATAAAAAAATACCCATAAATCGAATTTTTTCCAATCAATAAATCTATATAAATAAAATTGAAAATCTGTCTGTCTGTCTGTCCCGTCATCACGGGAGAACGGCTAAACCGAATTTGATGAAATTTTGTAGGTAGCCTGGAAATACTCCCACTTAAAATTTAGTCCATGTTTGCAGTTTCTACAATCAGTGGTTCTCGAGATATTAGTAAAAAACCAAATTTTCGTTTGTCTCATCATCACGGGAGAACGGCTTAACAGAATTTGATAAAATTTCGTGGATAGCCTTGAAATAGCCCCCAGAAATATAGCCCAAGTTTCAAATATCTAAGACCAGGGGTTGCAGAGATATTAATGAAAAACGAAACTTTTTCCTAGGAGTTCCAGTCTCTAACTCCGTGGTTTATCCAAACGAAAAGCTTGAAAATCTTTTGAAAATGAATTAAAACCTTATTTCTGAGTTTGTGGGGAGATTTTTTGCGCTAATTAGTCAATTTCTGAAAACATGAATTGCTTGAAACATGATTTAAATGGGAAATCTTTCTCCATGGTTTATTTTGCACAAGCTTTTACTGAACAATGAAAAGTATAAATAAATCAAAATGGTTATTTAATTTCGCAGTTTATGAGGAAGATTCTATCTTATATCATGTTGCTCAGAAACGCAATTAAATTAAATTTAACTGTTAATTTTAATTATTATTTTTTCGATTTGAATAAGAAATAAATGGATATAAAAAATATATTGTAGAAAAGAACGATTTGATTTTTCTTATAGCATTTTTGACTGGATAATATCAATTAAGGTCTTCAGGTTTAAACGTTATTATTATTGATATTTTCGGGGATTATTGATTCAGGAAATAATTAATATTTTCAAGTTATTATGCCATTGTTTTATTATAACAAAAATTATTTAAACTCATATATTGTACGTTGTACGAGTAATCTTCTACAAATGCACTGGTATATCATCTAATCTAAGAGAATATAAGTAGTACAGGTATATTGACATATGTTTTGATATATATTGGCATATATTGGAATCAATTACGGCCTTCTGGTATAAAGAGTACCGGGATTATTGATATTTTCAATGTATTACGTCATCTCTTTTATTTTGGCAGAGATTTTTGAAACTCATATTACGGGTAATCTTCTACTAGCACACTGGCATATTTTCTATTCTGCGACAATATAAGTAGTACGGGATTGCATATATTGATTCAATTCCTTTTTTTTTTGTAAATTTGCTTACAAAGGGAGCCAGGATGTTTTATTCTTCAGATCTGTCCTTGAAGATAATTTTGCATAGTGAGAACAGATATTCTTAAACTTCTCTTTAGGAGCAATAAATTTAATATTTTAACAGAATTTGCACATGATTGCGAATTATAAGTTTCTTTATATTATATACTCCGTACAAAAAACGGGTATGCTGCTTGTTACAAATATATGTAACAATTAAATACGAAGATTATTCAGGCCGAACACATTAATTTTTTAAAAGAACATTTTTAACACCAGTATAAGCAGCTACATTATGTATGTATCGTATGTGAAGAATCGGTGTGACGTTCCTAATTTATTAACGGCATTAAGGAAATAACGGCATACTAATATAAAAAAAAGTTGGATTTGCGAGTTGCAATTGAATATCACAGGTTAAATACTACATGCTGGTGGGAAATAACAGTACAGATCCCAGTGATTAATTGTATTTTAATTTTTCCTGTTATCAACGTTCTAGAATTTATTAACGCTAACAAGCCACATATTAGCAATTAAACACAATCTTTTATGTACTATATAATATATTTTTAGTATATTATCGGTACACTGTAACATTATACGCAAAAATATTTTATTTAGAATCAGACCATTAAAAAAATTAAATTAAATGGAATAGCATAGAATTAGTTTCAATACAAATTCGAGACAAAAATGTTATTTTCGTTTTAAAATGCTTCCTTGGTGACTTTAAAATCTGCTAAAAGAGTGATATGAAACGAAACCATTTCCTGACAAATTTACAATTACCAACCCAGAGATATTTATTGTAAATTGACACTGTCCGAATTGGAAAATGGGTGTGGTCGTATGTGGGCGCGGTTAAATGCACTATTGATACATATTGGATCACCGATTAAAAATTAAATCTTGTGGACGTTTTTTCCAAATGATGCTTGCTTTCAATAATTGAACATAATTGTCATTATTTTCTATTTGTTTAATTTTTTATAGCAATCAGCGCTGTCGTATTCCTCAACTCAGTTTCTTGAGAAGGAAATGAATAGGTAGGTTCCTGTTTATAATTACTTGAGGGGGATATCTGAATGAGAAAATGTACAGAGATCGATTTCTTTAAGTTATAAAGATTTATAAATTATTCGTACATTTGAATTTGAAGATAATTCATGCCAGTCACATTTCTATTTTAAAGGAACTTTATTTTAACATGATTGTAGGCAGTTACAGGTATTTGTACAGTCAATTCGCGTTAAAGCGAATCGCTATAGGAATTCCCTTCATCGAATAATAGCTTTAACGAGTGGAATTATGATGATAAATCTTTACTAGGGGAACTGTAACATTCGCCTTATCCGTGTTCGCAATTTTGCAATTTTATACTTGTTTTTTGTAAAGATTAAAGTTTGATCTTTGTTCTGTTTTTCTTCACACTCACCCTTTGTACTTAAAGAATTAAGGGGAATTCATGTAATTGAAATTGCATGTATTTTGTAGGTTTTAATTTTGTTTTCGACAAAAGTGTTGTCGTCTGTTGTTTTTCCTTTCAGAGGATGACTCTAGGCGGATGGCGGGGGTTCGCCTGTTTTGCTTTTTGGATCTGGCACCTTGGCTGGCGGTGTCGGGGCTTTTGGTTGTTCTGGCTTGTGGTGTGAGTCTGGTCCTTGTGGGGTGATGGCTTTATCCGCTGTTTGCTTAGCTCGGTGCTGTGCCGACCGTTCGACTGCTGTCATGATGGCTGATCGTTGTTTTTCCCAGATACCTTCGGGTAGGGTGGTGGTTGTGTTTGATTATCCATGTTCGCTTTAAAGGGGGTAGACTGTATATATATTATGCAGAGAGTTGTGTGGCAGTTGGTAATTTAGTCCATTTACTAAAGTTTATTTACACATGCAGAGGCGTACACGCGGGTTTCGATCTTCCAACCCCAAAAGAGAAATTTGTTGCTCTCAGCAACTGATTTCACGCACACATGTTTCCAGAAACTATGTTCGGGGTAAATATCCATATACTCGCATTCACTTCCTTTGTACCTCGAGGTGATACGGATTTTGATGTTTTCGTAGTTGAACTTTAAAAAAACTCACTGAATGACATCATATACATATTTTTAAGACAAGATGGAAACTTGATGGTTCGTGATATTAAAATTTTCCAATTCTTCCATTGGTTATGCAGAGGCCATGCTGAAACATTAAAATCAATTCCGTTTACTCTGATGCAATTTTTTTTTAATTTGTCAAAAATTAAGAAAGCGTGTCATAGGTGCGGATCTAAAAGTATTGAGTGCTCTACCAACTTTACACTGATCGTAAGATTAAAAATCTTGCAATAAGCATTTCCATCCCAACGAAATTTTTACTGTGAAAATTGCGCACATTTTCCCTTTAATAATGAATAAATAAGCAACGGAAATGAATTCAAATATTAAGTGAAGTTCATGGACTTCTGAAAGCTGTTCGCTTCGATTTTCCGTGACATTCCATCTAATGAATTTTTATTGTGTGCAATATATTATGGATACCGTTCAAGACTTATTTTCGAACAGGCACTGCACACAATATTTTTGACATTCGCCAAGCTATCAGAGGGAGGGGATCAATCAGTATGATGAAACATCTACGCACCACTAAAATACGAAAAAATATATGTTAATATTTGTGTTGCGAATGTCAAAAGGTTTCGTATAAATTTTCTATTTATTAACAATATTTCTGCTTTCATTCTCTTCAATATCAAAAGTTCTTAATTTCTAACGAAGCGAAATCAACATTTGTCTGAATTTTGTTAACCCTTTTTCTCAAAAACTATAATATACAGAAAGATGAAATTTTGCATAAATACATGAAATTACACACAAATGTGTTTTAATAATCACAATTTTAATTATCAAAACTAACTGTAATAGAGCGGAATGCCCATTTTTAAACCACGCATGCTTACTACGTTTCCTACAAATAAAAATTAAACGATAAATTTTAAACAGCTAGTAAAAAATTGTGCACCTGCATGCATTATGACTTAAACGTTAAACGTTCTCCGTTGTGACTTAAACGCTCTATGTTGTGACTTAAACGTTCTCCGTTGTGACTTAAACTTATTCTAATTTGTTTAACTTAATATCCAAATTCTGAAATCTTATCGTCTCTTTTATATTAGGATTTTCAAATATTGAAATTAATGTTTTATACTTCTAATCTCCTAATTATTTGTTAACTGATGTGTCGCAGCTAAATGGGATTTATATCTTTATATCCAAATATCGCGAATTTTAGAGATATAGTTTTGATTTTTTACAAGAAAAATATTTAGTTTTACCCGTATAAGTTTATGCTCAAAAATTCCTTCTATTATATAAAAATCTTTAGATAGCATTTATGTCTTTGATTTTACATCTCTCGCTAGAAGTACTGTTATTATTGTGGTTACAAGCTTTTTTATTTATTATTGAGAACACAAATTGAATTTATGAAAATTTAATATCCTACACTACTCCCTAAGCTCATATTACTCCTCAACTGATAATTCACTATCGCCCTACTCCCCAACTTTAGACTACTACCCAACTACTCCCCAACTTTAGACCCCAACTTTTGCTGGCTAAATTTCTTGAATGCTTTAAAGATAAAGTTTCTTAGCTTGAGTTAATGCAAACTGCGTAGTTTTGTATTTAATGGTCATTTATCTACAATAAGAATAACCTATTTCTCGGTTCATAACGCTAGGCGAAAATTTAGCTGCGAATTTTAAGGAATATCGCCAACTTGGCGACTTTTTTAAATGTTGTCTAACTGACAAAAATGTCGTCAAATTGATAAAAATGTCGCCACACTGATAAAAATTAAGCTAAATCAATACAATTGGTGAAATTTCAAATTTGGACAAATTGGTGAAATTTCATTATCTTGGAAATAATATAAAAAATCTATTATAAGAATAACTTTTCTCTTCGTTAGTAACGCTTGGCGAAATTTTAGAGACGAATTTGAACGAATATTCCCCCAACTGCATGACTTTTTTTAAATATTGACAAATTGACGAAAATGTAGACAAATTGTTAAACATTTTGATAAATCAATTAAAATGATGAAAACTTGATGAAGACACTTGATGAGAACTTGAAGAAGACATGACTTGATGAAAACTTGGCGAAGACTTGACTTGATGAAAACTCAGTTTCTTGGAAATTACACAAGAATCGATTAATCCATTTTTCCTCCGACCGTCTGAAACGCCTGGCAAAAATTAGGAGGAATGTCACAAACTTAGCGACCTTTTTACATGCTACCAAATTGACGAAAATGTCGTCAAATTAATGAAAAAATATCGCCAAACTGATAAAAAATGACATGAAATGGGAAGTAATGTTTTGCAAAGCTTAAATTCTTCCGTCATATTACCGTCATACCTTCCATCTCTTTGTTTGTAACACTTGGCGATATTTTGCCCCCAGATTGATGAAATTATCGTGAAAATTGCAAAAATGAAGTTAATGAAAATGGTGCCTAGGTGATGATATAATTATTAAAATATTTTAATATATGGAATATATTGTTTATTGAGGATGCTATCAAGATTGATAATTGGCAATTTAGAGTTGATTAATATACTAGTTAATTCGCTACTTTGAAATAGTTTTACATGTTGCCATCCGGAAAAGCGGTAAAAGAACAATTCGAATTTAAAAAACTAGCGGAGGCCTTTTGCATATTCTTTTCATTGTGAAAGAAGTTAATTCGTTGCAATATAAAAGAAAGTCATGCGTTGGCCACCAGAGATCGAGATAAAGCCTCTATACGCATATTTCACGCTATAAAATAGAAAAATACCCTTTGAAAATTAAGTAAGGTGTATTTTTCCGCATTGATTTTGAAAAAAAAAAAATCTGATGTGAGAAGCACATGACTTTCCTTATATAATGCAATGAATTTATTACTTTTAAGTAAAAAAATATGTTTTCTGACAGTTGATATTCATATTCATTCCAAGATATAAAATTTTCGTCAATTAGTTGCTAATTTCATTGATTTAGTGTCATGTATATGTATTTGACGAGATTTTCGTTAATTTGGCAACATATAAAAAAAATCGCCAAGTTGGCGATATTCCGCCAAATTCGTCGCCAAAATCTCGCTAAGCATTATCGATGGAGAAATAAGTTATTCTTATAGCTGGTAAATAACTATTGGCTTTCAAATACAAAAGTATTACTCAAAATATCTTTTCTCATGAATAGAACGAGCTAGATCCACGAAAATGATGTCACCAAATTGATCGCATGATATTACACATGGAAAGTTAACATGTTTCTCAACAGTTAATATATATATTTTTTTAATTTATGGGATTTTTTGATAAATTTATTTGAAAAATGTGCAATATCTCGAGAATGGTTCATGCTAGCATTCTAAAGTTTATGTCAATCGTTTTCTAAGGAAACATTACATAGGAAATGTCTATTTGCTTAACTTTAATAAAGGTTTTGATTTTTTGATGATTTTTTCAAAAGTTTACTCGGGGATGCTTGAAACGTGCTCTCCCGCCGAAAACTTGAAATCGAATTTTCGACCTCCTTCACAAAACTTTCCTTATACATTATACTATGTATATATGGAAAGTAAAAATCGACAATCATGATGTCTTTCGGAAGTTCCAAAAAAATCATAACGTAAATCGATCACGATCTTCCCGAATATGTTACGAATTTGAAAACACACTGATTTTGAGTTCGGATTTTTCTCATTCTTTTGGTAATTCGTTTCCGCGAGGTTCTGGAAATCACGCTCTCAAACGACGATATCCACTGCTTCACGCAAGAGTGCCCATTTTTACGGATTCCCCGCAATTTCTACGGAATAGAACAACCTCTCACTCTCTCTCATACTACGGATTACAGAATTTGCATAGTTGCCTACGGAAAATTGCATTGTAAATAGAATTCCTCATGCACAGTATTGACAAACAAATCAATGTAACAAAAGAGATTTAGCCGCGAATAATGTAAATTAAGATCTTTATCACATTTTTCATGAAAGTAAATATGTTCATTAAAAAGTTGTCATTCGTCATAAATATCTAAACGGAATTATTTTCGTATAACGTGTGCAATTGCACAATTTAGAATGTTCTTGTGAATTGTCGAGAGTACATGTAATATATTTTTCTACCCATCTCCATCTTCTAAAGATTGCATATTAGATTGACTAAACTAGCTAATTTTCGTATTCTGGTTAATTATTAAGGTCTGCATAATACATATTTTCCTATCTTGAAAAATAGGTAGGACCCCTATGAAGGGATATTTTCCAAAAAGTGGCATTAAAATTATGATTTAGGAAAATAAAAAGTAACCATTTCTAACAGCGATTAAAATTAATATATTCACATCTTTTAACACTGCTATTTTATTTTTTAATAAAGATCAATATTTATTATTATCTTAGTGACAACTTTTATCAAACGTAAGTGTTTGTTTTCAATGGAAAGAAATTTACACTGGATAAAAAACTCGTGTAAATATAAATATTTATATAATGTAAATACATATAAAGAAATATAAATATAATATAATGTATAATTATACATATGTTCAAATAATTTTATGTATATGCATTTTTGTGTTATGTGAGAGTATACATTTGATTTCTTAACTTTACACCTGAAAAGTCTTAACTACTGTTGTTAACTACTGTTATTTTCCTTCTCCACTAATGAAATGTTCATCAACTGGTTGGCATCTCTGCACAAGAGATGACCAATGATTCTCCCACTTTTGAAATCTATTTAATCGACTAAAATCTTTATAATAATTTCGTGTGATATAGCAAAAAATATTTTCCCCACGTATCATTAATGAAATGAGGGGCTATTTTGCAGCAGTACCATGGAAAACAAATTACATTTTGTACTCTATTCTCAGTATATTTTGTATAATTGTGAAAATATTTTTCGCTTATGCTATCTGTTTGCATGGACAAAAGTGCTCTAATTATTACGTATTGTTTAATAGCCGTTTTTCAAACTTATTGTAAATGAAATGAAGGTATATGTTGCAGCGGCTTCGTGGAAAAACTGCATTTGAACACGATCCTCCGTATATTTCATCTTATTGTGAAAATATTTTTCACTTTTGCAATATGTTTGCATCGGCTAAAATTTATGTTATTATGTGTTTTATACAGAAACTATTTTTGAAACGTGTTATTAATGAAGTGAACGTCAATTTTTGAATAATGGTGTTAAAATAATGATTTGGGTACTTAGAAATTCAACCATTTCAAAAACATAAATGGAATTTGATACACTGACATCTACATTTACATCTTAAAAATTCAAATTAAAAATTAAAAAATTATCATTTGTTTCGTCGTTTAGTTTACATATAGTTATCCTATTAATTTAAATGAATTCGGAAAATAATAAAAATTTAAGAAAATTTAGCTGGTTTAACAATAACATTTACAAAATGCTTTTGACTCTCTCAACTATATAATGTACTTTGCTTTTTCCAGAGAAGTACACATAGATAGAGCATTTCATAAATATTTTTTTGAAAAATCTAATGTGGGCAACACATGACTTTCATTTATATAATGCAATGAATTTACTACTTTTACAGTAAAAAAAAATAGGTTTTCCTTATAGTAGATACTTATATTCTTTCCAAGATATTGAATTTTCGACAATTAGTCGTCATTTTTATTGATTTAGCGTCATTTTAATCCATTTGGCGAGATTTTCGTTAATTTAACAACATTTTAAAATGGCGCCAAGTTGGCGACATTCCTCCAAATTCGTGGCCAAAATCTCGCCAAGCTTTACTGACGGAAAAATTAGCTATTCTTATAGCAGATAAATGACTATTGGTGTTTAAATACAAAAGTATTACTCGTAGTATCTTTTCTCATGAATGGAACAAGCTGGATACACGAGAATGATATCACCAAATTTATTGCATGGTATTACATATGAAAAGTGAACATATTTTCTCAATAGGAAATATATATTTTTTTATTTTATATGACTTTTCGAAAATTTTTTTCAAAAATGTGCAATATCTCGAGATCGGTTCATGTTAGCATTCTAAAATTTATGTCAATCGTTTCCTAATGAAAAATTACATAAGAAATGTCTATTTGCGCAACTTTATTAGCGGTTTTAATTTTTTGACAATTTTTTCAAAATTTCACTCGAAAATTTAGATGGATTCTGAACATTCAATTACGTTTAAAAACAATAGGCTTCCAGTGTTTACGAATTGTGATATTTGTACCAAATTTTGTTTGAATCTGTCCATTCGTTCGTCAGTTATCGTCTCCACAGACTCACTGACACACACATACTTTCACACACACACACTGACATCATTTCAAAAATGTTTGATTCGTGATCAGGGATGCTTGAAACGTGCTCTCCTGCCGAAAACTCGAATTCGAATTTTCGACCCCGTCACAATACTTTCCTTATACTTTATGTATATAAGGAAAGTAACAAATAAAAGTGAATATTTACTTCTGCTGGGTAACCCTGAAATTATTTTTATACTATTCTGAAATTTGAAGCTCATTTATTAAAAATTACTATTCTGGAAAGCAAAATACTCCTTCCAAATAAGTCAGAAAGTATCTCCATTCTGTAAATTCTAGGGCGATATCTCTACTAACCACATTAGATTTTTTTCTGAGAACTCGTTGTTCGCAGCTTCCTGGAAGTTAAGGACGTCAAAGTATTATTTAGGATTATGTGTGTAATATTTTATTATATAGAATATTTTTCTGTTATATTACTGGTACATACTAATAGTACATGCAAAGAATTTTCTATTTTGAAGTTTTCTCAATCTCATATTCTAAAGGTCGATAAAATTATATTATAGTTGCGCTGACTGAACTGATTGTCCAAATGGTTATCATTAAAAACAAAATTTACCTGTGTTGCCCGTTAGACCATAATGAAAATAAAATTAAAATTAAATTGTTTATCGCAGGATTAGTTCCAATACGAAATCGACACACAAATGCTTTATCCAATTTAAAATGTTTGCTTGATGATATTAAAACCTTCTGAAATAGCGATATTGCATGAAACCATCTTCTTAAAAATTTACAATCCCCACCCCTTTAATATTTATTGCAAATTGACAGTATTTCTATGTTTCCGAATTGGAAAAATGAGAGCTGTCTAATGTGGGCGTGGTCAAATACACTTTAGATATAAATATTGGATCACCATTTATCAATTAAACAATGTCGAAGTTTCTTCAAATAATGCTTTATTTTTTTAATAATTGAACATAATTATCAGATTTTTCTATTTTTTCATTCCTTATAACACGCCTTTCACTTTGCCTTAGCTCGTACCTGGGCCGTTTAGTAAAGTAACCAACAGGTTCCGTTTTATAATTACTTGAATGAATAACCAAATACCCAGGAATCGAATGTTTTTCAAACAATAAAACATTATATATTTATGTAACAATTAAATCTTAAGATATTACAGGTATGACACATTAAATGACACATTAACTTTATTAGGGCCAACGGCCGTACCGTGCTGAAAACACCGGTTCTCGTTAGATCACCGAAGTCAAGCAGCATCGGGCGCGGTTAGTACTTGGTGGGTGACCACCTCGGAACACCGCGTGCTGTTGGCCATCTCGGGTGCGGTATCCCCGTGGTTTGCGCGCTAGATTTGCACGCTACCACAAAATGCCGCCGTGTTCATGCGGAGTACGATCACGTTAAACATGTGGGTCCGTAAGTCCTTCCGAGAGGTTGGTGGTAGGGGAAGGAGGGTACGGTCCCTGTGGATGCCTCCCCCACTGGGTTCCGGTCTAAATTGGGTGGCACTTCCCGGCCGTCCATACAGTTACCTTACACCTTTCTGGTAGGTCGGACGGTCTGGGTCTCAACAACAACAACAACATTAACTTTATTAAAGAACCTTTTTTTAGCATCATTATAAACAGGTGCAGGTGCATGTATAGTATGCGAAGAATCAGTGTAAATGTTGTTGCTAGTTTATATTAGAATGTCATTCAGGAATTGTAGAAAATTCAAATCATTAAATTAATTTAATTAAGAAAGAGCACTGGAATTGCTCTATAAGAGCACAGGTTATATGCGAATGGGTGTAAAACGCAACAGTATAGCCCAACATGCTAGTTTATCCCAATCTTACGCCTTTTTTAACTGTTTGCAATTTACGTGCGTTAGAATGGATGAAGTCATTTTTTATATAAAATGAACTTTTATTATATTATGGCTATATACTAACAGTAAACGAAAAATATCTAATTTAGAATATTTCTCAATCTCATACTCTCAATGTAGATAGAATAATTTTCTTGTTTAGCTGAACAACTGTTTATCCAAATAGCTACCATTAAAACTAAAATTTACCTGTGAGACATCCGCTCATAAATAGAGTAAAATTAAAATTAAACGGTATATCGCAGAATTAGTTACATTACGAAATCGACACAAAAATGGTATTTCCATTTTAAAATGCTTCCTTGGTGACTTTAAAATTTGCTGAAATATTGATGTGATATGTCAATTTTGAGTCCCATTTTTACAGTGAATTTTTATCAGGCACTATTTTGATCTGCCACACTTAATCTACACATATATACCCGGTACACTAGCGCATGCTGTTTGCTTAATATAAATGATCAACTAATTTATAAACAGGAAGATTATATTTCCAACAGGGCAGTTTTTATCCTAGTCAAAATAAATTACCCTAAGCAAAGTAAATTACCCTAGACAAAGAGTGCTTTAAAATTGACTGCTAGCTACGGGCGCCGTATATAAAAAGTATTTTTTAAATCTGGATAAAAAAAGTTAAACCAAATGTCAAAATTTGAATAAATGTAACCG
Source organism: Amaurobius ferox (assembly GCA_951213105.1). Classification (NCBI taxonomy): domain Eukaryota; kingdom Metazoa; phylum Arthropoda; class Arachnida; order Araneae; family Amaurobiidae; genus Amaurobius; species Amaurobius ferox. Next base: position 52,523,573 of record OX578152.1, read on the forward strand.
AATTTTTAGAAATATGATTTACAAATAAATAAATGCAACACCGTCCCTGTTAAACGTCATGCAAACGTTGTGAATTTATATTAGAACGTCATTCAGGAATTGCCGAAATTCCATATAATTAAATTTGTTTCATTTAAGAAGCGCGCTGGAATCGCTATTTGCCGTTAACTATTGCCGTTGCCAGACCGCACTAGAGGGGGAGGAACACACTACGCCCTTAGTGGACACCACAAAATGCCAGCAAGTGGAACCCTAACCCACAACCCATCAATCGAAAGATCACGAAAACGTCTGGAGTAGATCTTTTAGCTACCGAGCCGGCGATAGTAAGAATATAAGATCAGGCTCTTAAGATTGATACATTTAAGCAACTTTTACTCTATAATAGGGCTTTGCATATACGGTAGTAAAAGATCAGCTAGCTCATCAACTCTTAACTTAGAGATTAGATTCGAATATTTTGAGCAGTAGTCGAGAACACTGCTCAAATATAAGTATATTGATAGTAAGAATATAAGATCAGGCTGTTTAGATTGATACATTTAAGCAACTTTTACTCTATAATAGGGCTTTGCATATACGGTAGTAAAAGATCAGCTAGCTCATCAACTCTTAACTTAGAGATTAGATTCGAATATTTTGAGCAGTAGTCGAGAACACTGCTCAAATATAAGTATATTGATAGTAAGAATATAAGATCAGGCTATTTAGATTGATACATTTAAGCAACTTTTACTCTATAATAGGGCTTTGCATATACGGTAGTAAAAGATCAGCAAGCTCATCAACTCTTAGCTTAGAGATTAGATTCGATTATTTTGAGCAGTAGTCGAGAACACTTTGATACCTAACTTTGTTTCTAAGTTCAAAGTGAGTACATCTACCAGAAAAATTCTTAAATTATTATTTTAAAAATTTTCTGCTTAAGTGTTACCTCATTAATTTTAAGTTGTCTTGAACTCGTTGCTTGTTTTATTAGGGCATAATAGCCTTCATTATGATGAAAAGCAAACACATTGAATTCATGGATGATGACCATTCCATTACTTTTCAGTTTTTCTAGAATTTTTAAACGATTCTTTGTTCAGGACACAGAATACTATATTCAGAAGGTTCACTCCCATAGGACCCTATGGCAACATTTTTAACATGGGATGTCGCATAGACACTAGAGCTCGTGTGTTGGACCAACTGAACTACGATGCGTTTGCCAGATTTGGCGTGTTATCGCTCGCTTGGCGATTTTTTTTTAAACGGGAGGGGAACAAAATGTTGAGGACTGTACTTTTATAATTTTTGAAACTATAGAAAGGATCAGGATTTAAAAATACATAAATCTGCAACATAAATATATTCATTAGTTTAAGAATATTTAAATAAACATAGTTATATGCATATCACATTCAAATAATCATAAAATAGATTAAAAAATAGACACATTGCATTGTCTCACTATAAAACATAATGCACAAAAAATTACAAGCTAACATACTCAAAAGACTGAAATATTATATAATATTTTCAGTCTAAAAAGTATACTAGCGTATTGATCGTTAATTACTTGATCCTTAATTCATTCTGGGATACTGATAATAGACTTTTTTTTTAAATATAAAAATATTCATATAGTAAATATCAAATTTAGATAAATGCACTATCGAAGTTGTGGAACTCAATCATTAATTAACCGAGGAGGGGGGGGGGGAATTTTCCACCATAAGGCACTTAATAAAAATTTTGCATAAATATATACACATACTATATTACATTCAACTAAGAAAAAGCTATCCAAATATCAATTATTTCACATTTTATAAAAATACGGAAAATATTTTTTAACTAATTATACCACTACCTCTTAAAATTTAGTCTAATCCGGCAGTAATAACACAGAACTAATTTCGTATGAACACATGTATACTTATATGAACACGTGTATACTTACGAACACGTGTATACTTATAATGAACACGTATATAGGATGGTGATAACTAAAATTATTTCAATTTTAATAAACATAAATTACATACCCTGTAACGCAACCAGTTTTCTTTTATCAATCCATTTCTATGAAATGATCTAAACACTTAACAAATAATCCTTTTTCACGTTACTCAAACCACGCTAGTCCGTTGTTCTAAGTTTTCGCCGAGCGAAATAGGGTTATAACATTGAAAATAATCTTGGACCCAAACCAGACCATCGCCAAGCGCTCGGACTAAACCAGACCATCGCCAAGAGCGCGCCAACCCTCTGTTTGGTCTATCTCTAATGGCCGCCGCGAAAACGAAACTATCGAGAGTCACAGATCTGTATAATAGTCTGTTGTTCAGGACTTCTGTCGTTTGTTATATTATGAGATTTATATTATGACATGTTTGTTATATTGATTGGTTGAGTTTCTATTGCTGTCGTTTTCTTTCTGCAGTGTATATATCAACTATACTATGTTGACAATTATATCATATTCTATTAAAAGTAATTGCAATAACTTTTCATATAGTCGTACAGCCCAAGTGTTGAATATTTTTACCAGGAAATTAAATAGTAAATACTTACATGATTTTTATCATTGGCATTCCATATTCAGTTAGGCAGTTTAGATTGATATAATTATATTTCTGGATTTATTTGCATGTTCGAACTGCATTATTGTGTAATTAAATAGTAATTTTAATTACAATATCCCTCATTATAGCTGAACATATTAGATTCTCATATGGTATAAATCGGGAAATGTAAATAGCAAAATTGTCAAACTCGAAGTGAATTACAGTTATTTGTGACAAACAACTTTGATATCCTTTACTTAAAGAGTAAAGATAGAAAATGCTCGCAAGTGCGATTAATGCAACGTAAAAAACATTACATTAGGATGAAAATTTAACTAAAGAAATTTTGAGATCCTGAAATTATTCCAATGAAAGAAAAGTGTCCAGAAAAATGTCACAGTTTGTCGTTATAAAGAAAGTTTCTAATTTAGAAAAGCGATTTGATTTTTTGGAATCCACTTTGCAATTATTTGAAATATTTTTTCCGATACATGCTCTTGACTTAAGAGAATATGGAGGCGAAGTGTAATTTATATTCGATAGTTTCTAAAGCAATGTCCTTAGAAGAGGAATGTTTAGGAAAAATATCTACTATTTTCACATATTGCACACTTATTCACATATTTACGTTTCTTGCGCAGAGAGCTAGATAAAAGTATGAGGATAATGATTGTGACTTACATCACTCTTCTGGATAACTATGCTCTTAGCATGTAGAACAAAAAAAATTGTTTCACTTTAACCAAAATAGCTTAGGAAAAGTATGGTGTCTGTGATTTAGTCAAAAGTCAGGTTTTCACCGAAAAAACATCGGGGGAGGATGATAAGTGACCTAGATATCTGAAATTACATTTGTCGGAATATGTGTGTGTGTGTATTTATGTATATGTATCTGTGTGTCTGTATATGTGTGTGAGGTTGTGTGTATGTACTTGAGGATGTGTGCTTATATGTGTGTATATGTGTCTGAGGTTGTGTGTATGTACTTGAGGATGTGTGCGTATATGTGTGTATATGTGTCTGAGGTTGTGCGTATATGTTTGATGGTGTGTGTATGTTTGTGAGGGTGTGTGTATGTGTGTGTGTATCAAATAGTTGGCCTTTCATAATCGTTAAGCCGCTGAAGAGATTTCGACCAATTTTGGTGGTATACTGCGTATTTCATCTTGATATAAAAGTAGAAAAATATGAGAAAAAATGTATATATTTTAGCTATGAAAAGACACTCTTTATCTCAAAAATCTCTTACGTTATATGTTTCAAATTTTGGTGTTAAGCTGTATATAATGTGTAGATATGAATGTATATTTCTTTTAAATGTAGAGGGAAGGGTAGTAATGTGGACCCTGCAGGTATTATGGATCCCTCGGTTCCTCGGCCGGAACGAGGAGTACTATAGTGGAGGAGTGGTAAATCAACTCTAATCACTCCTCCTGAGATAAAACATCGCCAATGCCGGGCATTATTGGAGGAGAATTTGTGTTGTAAGCGTTCGTAGTTTCATCCTATTCGCGTAGATCCTATTCGCGTAGTTTCATCCTATATTTTGGTAAGTGATATACAAGTTTTATGGGTATTTATGTTGCACAATCCGCAGATCTCGATGTCATACCTTGAACTACACTAGTTAGAAGATAATATGTCGAAACCAGACTGCAACTTCTTGTTTAGGTTTGGGAGTAGTGATGTGATATTTTCAACTGTTGCTGGTAATATGGATCCTGACCAATAATTGCATTCTGACCACTCCGACGACTCACAGCTCGATCTCCAAGTGGTGGAGGATCAACCTGGTGTGCAAAACGCCATCTGTCTCTTCTGTGACTCAGCTTTTACTGATGACTGTCATGCAGAACTATGTGTGTGATGTGTGAATGATGGTCATGTGTGTGATGTGTGAATTATGGGCACGCAGTGAATGTGTTGGAGTCAAGGAAGAAATTTATGTTTGCGACTTTTGTATATAATTTATGTTTTTTTAACAATAAAGTTCATTTTTGACGAATAAACTGTGACTATTTCATGGGGTCCATTCTACCCGCACTTAAAAGAAAAACAGGTGATTTCACTTTTTTTGGTAATCGCATTATGGCGGTTACTGTAAATATTTAAAAAAATATTTCTTCTGTTGTGGCCATAGGTGATTAGCATATGCGATCAACCATTCCCCAAACGAGTGAAATTAGCTTAAAATGCGCACTCTACAAAAAACAAAGTGGGGGTCCATATTACTACCTATTCCTCTATATAGTTTGGCTAAGATGTCGAATAGCCTCTTGTTTTACGTAGAAAGTCTTAGAATTGCCCTGATTATCTAGTTTTCCAGTATATTAAACAAAGACGTAAATTTCCTCCGGTCAGCAAATTGGAGTGAATCAGCAAATTGACTTTTGTTGAATGGTCAAATTGAATTCAAGGGGCATTAATGTTTCTTTAATGTTTTTCAAATTATCAAGAGTTGGAAGAACTTTTCAGTCATTACTGTATAATATTCGAAAGAAGCTAAAACGCACCCACTTTATTCTCTAAATTTGTTTCAACAGTCGATCAATGAAGATGGGTTCAATAAGGAATACACAGGTATTCATTTTCTCTTACGATTACTCCTGAAAGATGTGACCGATTTCGAATTTGCTTGTAAAATAAACCCCTTTACTTAATAGCTATTAATTGAAGATCACAGTTTGATCGAACTCAGATTACATGTAAATTGACAACTGACCATATTTCTAATTCCGATCGACGTTGGTACCAATACCCCCAATCTTCGAAACCCAATACAGAAATTTCGCGATCATGCCAGGGATTGACTCTATGTAGGCCTGAAGGTCCTCATTAGTACCTGAAAAATATCTTTCTTCTCACATACAGCATTTTAGATACACGCTTCATGTCTCTGAATTCAAACAGAGAAACAGAAATAAGATCTTGGGTGAACCTCTTGTCATAGCATTAGTAACTTTTCCCTCTTGAAATGTCAATTTGAAGGGGGAAATGATTGAAGTAGCATTAGTATGTAACCTTCATACCGAAATTGATAAGATTGTAATAAGCTTCACTCAAATGATTGATTCTGGAAATTCCTGAATCTTGACGCTTCAAACTAAGAGTTGGACTAAAAGTTCGGACTAAGAGTTGTATAACGATAATCATTGGCGGAGGGGGGGGGGGTCTTAGAAACATTCAATTGCGAACATTCAATTTAAAATCAGTAGAGTTCCCATATTCACTGATTGTAATAGTCGCACCACATTTTTATTTTTCAAACGCTTCATTTTTTTGTGTCTAGACTCACGGACACACACACACAAACTCATATATTCAGTAACATACACACATGCACACAGACATAACCTCAAAAATGCACGATTCCAGTTCAGGGATGCTTAAACGTACACTTTCATTGCAGACTCAAGTTCGAATTTTCGAACCCTTCGCAACATTTCCATTTATGCAAAATAGTGACATATATGTAGGATGGAGTACTTACTATATGTTGAAGACCCAGACCGACCGACTCATCCGAGGATGCAGAGCATCTATTTGGAAGACCGGGGAGTACTATATGTAGTGAAATTGATATTATATTTATACTATGCATATAGGAAAAAGTAATAATACATTGTACATTTTATGTAGGGCAAGTAATATTCATTATACAATATATGTAGGGAAAACTGTAGAGCTATATCTAATTCTATCTAAAGCATGTTTTATATTAACTCAAAAAGACGTAACGAAAAATGCGAGTTCAAAATCCTTGTTTTTTACCACAATCTAAAAATTTAATACGAAATTCTCTCTGCTGAATGTATCGATCTGTACCTATCCTTTGCACTGAAAATGCTTCTATTTTTATCCAATTTATTTAAGAGTTATTACTTTGAGCAAATTCGACATACCACCGTACGGAAATAGATTTGAAATAGACCGAAACGTCCTACGTAATGTTCTTCAGATTCAAAGAATGCGTAGGCATATAAAACTATGTCGGCAAATGTGTTATTTTTGTGGAAGAAATGCGATAATTCAAATTGTTCAAAATTTATGCGAAAAGCTTAGATTCAGATTAGGCTGTTTTTCTTTTCTTGGCGCAGTTTATATTATTATTTTTATTCATTTTTATTTTGCAAGTCGTTGTAGATAAAACAAGGAATACATTTAAGCAGTGTGAATGTCGGAATAATTTTTTTAATTCAAAAATTTTCAAAACTGAATGTTATACAGTGACACAGATGAGAGGCGACACATTAGGGTAGATAAGATAGACAGTGTCTACTCACATAATTTACCACCAAGTAACGTTAGCCACGAACAAGTTTTATTTTCGTGACGTCATTAACTGCCCTTAGGGAATATGTTGCACCACCAGCGAAGGGTTACATTGTCAAACATGGTATCAATCGAAAACTCCAAGCCCTTTAAAATGAAAGGTAAGCTGCTATAAAATATTATACTTGCAAATTTGCAAAATCTGCAGAAAAAAAATTATGCTATTAAAAAATGGATGTATAAGAAGATCGAGTTGGGCCAGAGGCCAGTTAATTTTAATAGATAGTCATATGGTGGCTTCACCAGTTTCTTTTAGTTGGCAAAATGCAATATACAAGGTTCCTTCTTTTTTCTTCGACCCAGACCGTCCGACCTACCAGAAAGGTGTAAGGTCTCGGTTTGGACGGCCGGGAAGTGCCACCCAATTTAGACCGGAGCCCAGTGGGGGAGGCATCCACAGGGACCGTACCCTCCTTCCCCTACCACCAACCTCTCGGAAGGACTTACGGACCCACATGTTTAACGTGATCGTAATCCGCGTGAACAAGGCGGCAGTTTGGGCAGCGGCGGGAATCGAACCCGGGACTACCGAGTGCTACCTCCGCGCGCTAACCACAGGGCTACCGCGCCCCTATACAAGGTTCCTTGAAAAGTCTTTAATCTCATCAATAAATCTGCAAGAAAAAATATATGAGCGTAAACGCTATGTCTATCTATAGTAAAATAACCATGCCCGATCGAATGAAAGTAGTTGCAGCGCCCCTAGTAAATGATTTAAAAAATAAAGATAACAAAACTAAAGATAGCAAAATAATAAAAAGTAAGGATAATAAAATAATAAAATGAAAGGAAAACAAAATAATAAAAAGTAAGGATACCAAAATAACCAAATGTAAGGATAACAAAATAATAAAAAGTAAGGATAACAAAATAAAAAAATGTAAGGATAACAAAATAATAAAAAGTAAGGATAACAAAGTAATAAATGTAAGGATAACAAAATAATAAAATGCAAGAATAACAAAATAATAAAAAATACGGCTAACAAAATAATAAAATGTAAGGATAACAAAGCGAAATGGAAAATAATATCAGTTAAAAATTGTAGAAGATTATCAGAGTAGGAATCGACATGAAAAACACGTATATGTAGGGCAATAAATTCATGGTCCTATTATCAGGGACTATAACACATTGACACTTGTTTAACTTCAAATGTGAATTGTTTCTGACGGAGGGCATTTTGAACAATCTGCACACTAGATTCCTATGCATGTAATTGTTTATTTTATCTTCCTAAATAGAACACCCGTTCGCCAATAACCCTATTGTGTGAAATGCACGCTTTCTGTAACAGCTTTATTTTAGATTACTTCTCATTATATAATGCTCTATAACGTTGCATTTGCTTCCGACTTTGTTTTCCTAACTTTTAAAATTTTCTCTAGTGGCGCTGCGATCCGTTTTAATCGATCGGGTATGGTCACTTTTCTGTAAATAGACCTAACGTGTACATTCATGGACCTTTCTCTAGAGAGTTATTGATATGCTTCAGAACATTCCTAGGTACCCTGTAAGATGAGAATTGGAAACCTGAAATTTTAACATATCCGAAGTCATAAAATTAACTGGCGTGTGCCTCAACTTACCTGCACTAGAATTAATTTTTTTGTTGTCAATCGGTATCGTGGGACCGAATGATTACAACTATAGGGTCTTACCCTTCACTTTAAAGGACAATATTTTGATTGATGCCATACTTTACAATGCACCACTCGTCTGGTGAGTAACTTGCCTCCCAAGGAGGTCTAATGATGTCACAGACAAAAAGTTTGTATTCGCGGCTATTTTTCAAAACAATGATTGAAAATATTGCGTCACGTGATCATTTACCCATAAATAAACCCTTTTATGCATGATTATGTCAAATTTGGTTCTATGCTGTCATGTTAAAAAATATATAATTTCGAATAAATTTCGAAATTTTAGCTCAAATTTAAAAACATTCTATCTAGTTCTAGTTAATTTCCTTATATACATAATGTATAAGATAAGTATTGTGACGGGGTCGAAAATCGGATATCGAGTTTTCGACGGGAGAGCACGTTTCAAGCATCCCTGATCACGAATCAAACATTTTTGAGGTGATGTCAGTGTGTGTGTGTGTGTGTCAGTGAGACTGTGGAGACGATATCACACCAACAAATAAAGCGATTCGAATGAAATTTGGTACAAAAATCACAATCCGTGAATACTGGAAGCCTATTGTTTTTAAATGTAATCGAATGTTCAGAACCCCCTTAAATTTTCGAGTGAAATTTTGAAAAAATCATCAAAAAATCAAAACTTTTAATAAAGTTATGCAAATGGACATTTCGTATGAAATTTTTCCTTAGAAAACGATTGACATAAACTTTAGAACGCTAGTATGAGCCGTTCTCAAGATATTGCATATGTTTTAAATAAATTTATCAAAAAATCCCATAAATTAAATAAAATATATTAACTGTTGGGAAACATGCTCACTTTTAATATTTAATATCATGCGATACACTTGGTGACATCATTCTCGTGGATCTATTTCGTTCCATTCATGAGAAAAGCTACTTTGAGTAATACTTTTGTATTTGAACGCCAATAATCATTTATATGCTATAAGAATAACTTATTTCTCCATCCATAATTTATTCCTCCGTTATATTTATTCCTCCTTATTTCTCCGTTCTTGGCGAGATTTTGGCGACGAATTTGGGGAAATGTCGCCAACTTGGCGACTTTTAAAATGTTGCCAAATTAACGAAAATATCGCCAAATGAATAAAAATGACGCTAAATCAAAGAAAATGACGCTAAATCAACGAAAATGACTAATTGACGAAAATTCAATATCTTGAAAAGAATATAAGGATCTACTAGAAGAAAAACCTATTTTTACTTTCCTTATATACATAATGTATAAGGAAAGTATTGTGACGGGGTCGAAAATTCGAATTCGAGTTTTCGACGGGAGAGCACGTTTCAAGCATCCCTGATCACGAATCAAACATTTTTGAAGTGATGTCTGTGTGTGTGTGTGTGTGTGTCAAATCAAAACCTTTAATAAAGTTACGCAAATAGCCATTTCTTATGTAATTTTTCTTAGAAAACGATTAACATAAACTTTAGAACGCTAGCAGAGACTGTTCTCGAGATATTGTACATTTTTAAAATAAATTTATCAAAAGATCCCATAAATTAAAAAATATATATTAACTATTGAGAAACATGTTCACTTTTCATATGTAATATCATGCGATAAATTTGGTGATATCATTCTCGTGGATCTAGCTCGTTCCATTCATGAGAAAAGATACTTTGAGTAGTACTTTTGTATTTGAACACCAATAGTTATGTATCTGCTATAAAAATAACTTATTTCTCCGTCCATAACGCTTGGCGAGATTTTGGCACCGAATGTGGCGAAATGTCGCCAACTTGGCGACTTTTCTAATGTTGCCAAATTAACGAAAATCTCGCCAATGTATAAAAATGACACTACATTAATGAAAATGATGACTAATTGACGAAAATTTAATATCTTGGAAAGAATATAAATATCTACTATAAGAAAAATCTATTTTTATTGTAAAAGTAGTAAATCCATTGCATTATATACAGTCATGTGTTGCCCACATCAGATTTCTTTTATAACAAAGCCGGATATAAATTTTCATGAAATCCATTAATATTGTGGCTTCTATCCTGTGCACAAGAAATCGACCACAGACATCAGAGACAAACAGATATACGAACATCAGTCCAAAAATAGTCAAAACTTATTCAGGGGGTATTGAAAAATATAATTAAAATATATAATATAATTCTGGCATCAAAATCTCGAAATTGAAAAATTTCGTGGAAACAATACTTTCTTTAATACTATATTGTAGTATATGAGAAAGAAAAGAACCTTTTCCTATAACATATCTCATTTTCATGCGAAATACTTCTGTTTTGATTCCATTTATTTAAAATGTTATTCCTTCTGGAAAATCCAACGTAACGGTATACAGTAGCTTTGAAAGAGAAATGAATGTTCGGTTTAATGCTCATCGTGCTCAAAGAATGTGTTACCTGTTTAGGAATGCAGGCGAATTCAGTTATACGATAGGGATGATACCGAAGGTGATAATTCAAACAGTGATCTAAAAATGGCATATGAACGACGTGGTTTCAGAAGTAAACACATTCTCTTTTCTGCGGGGGTAGCTTAGACTTTTACTTTATTCAATTTCATTTCGCAGGTTATATACAGCTAAGAGGGGGGGGGGAACTTTCATAAAAATATTAGTTTCCCAGCGTATAACTGTGTGAATAGTAAATGTGTTACATAGGAGTTGAATACTTTGTATTAAATGTATGTTTCGAGGGGAAAATGGCGTGTATAGGTTTGGTTGACCCTTCAAGTATTAGTTGTACAAGTTCTTACTATTAGTTGTACAAGTTTTTGCTATTAGTTGTACAAGTTCTTACTAAGGCTATAGCTGGTAGAATTAAATACATGGTAACACTTAAGGAGAACGAAAGTTGCATATTTCATCAAAATTGACATTTATCAAACCAGAGGAATCATGGAAAAGAGGCAGACGCTCCTTAGCAGAATCGTAGAGAATCAATCTACAGATGCTTCTAGTTAGTTGCTGTTAGACTTTTGCTTTGGATAGGGGGTGGAAAACATATTATTGGGGCAGTCGGGTAGATCTGCAACAGACTGTAGCACCGAAGAAGCAGAAAAAGGAGAGGAGGAAGAAGAAGATGTGCACTAATTCAAGATATTCAACCTTATTTTACTAAATTGTTATAAATGGTAAAAGGATAGAACTAAATTCATAAAAATGTTATTTCTTAAATAATACATAAAAAAATTATTCTTACAAAAATTATAAAACATAAATATTCTTATTCATAAAAAAATAATTATTCCTACTAAAATCATAAAACAAAAATATTCTTATTCATAAATAAATAATTATTCTTACTTAAACTATAAAGCATAAATGTTCTTAATCAGAAATAAATATCCATAATAAAATCATGAAACATATATATTCTTAATCATAAATAAATTCTGCTGCTTCTTCTTAAGCACTACAGCCGATTGCCAGCCAAGGCTGTCTCAATCAGTTTCCACCATCTCGACCTATCCGACGCCACTGTCCTCCATCTATTGATGCTAACGTTCCTCAGCCATTTCTCCACATTGTCCAGCCACCTTGTACACGGCCTTCCTCTCCTCCTCTTTCCTTCTGGCCCGAGGAAAATTATTTTCTTGACTAAGTTATCCTCTCCATATCTATATATATAGCCGAGCCATCTAAATTGAGCCACTTTAATCACTTTTTCTATGTTTGGTACTCTTTGATTATATCTTATTCTCCATACTCCATTTTCCTTTACCGCTCCAAATATTCTTTTCAAGATTTTTCGTTCAAAAATCATCAACTTATTTTCATCAGTTTTTTTCATAATCCAGCATTCACTTCCATGTAAAACTATTGGTCTTACTAATGTCTTGTATAACCCTATTTTTGTTTCTCTACTTATATATTTTGATTTAAACTGATTACGTAAACCATAGTAGCATCTGTTAGCCTACCTATACGATTCGTAATTTCACTTTTGATATTGTTATTACAATTTACCATTGCGCCCAGGTACTTGAACTGGTCCACCTTCTCAAAAACATAGTCATTTATTTCCAGTGTTAACTGATCTTGGTCTCTACTTTTCACTGCCACGAACTTGGTTTCCTCCACATTGACTGTCAAGCCAATATTTTTCGCTGCTGCCTCAAGGGCACAAAAAGCTTCCACTATTGCTGCCTTCGTTCTTTCAACAATGTCATTCATCCGCAAAGGCCAACAACTGTATTGAATTATAGAAAATTGTTTTCTGTGTTTGTATGCCACAGTCTCTTATTGTTTTTTCCAAGGCGATGTTAAACAACTGGCATGAGAGAGACCATCCCTGTTTTAGCCCCATTTCCGTATAAAAGGCGTGGGATAAATTCGTTCCTATCTTTACTCTATATTTTACTCTACCAAACGCCATTTTTATCAAGTTTGTCAATTTCACAGGTATTCCCAACTCTAGCATCGCTTGACATAATTTCCCTCTATCGATGCTATCATAAGCAGTTTTAAAATCAACAAAAAGATGGTATGTATCTATACCATATTCCTTTGTCTTCTCCAGGATTTGCCAAATCTATGAATTTGGTCCGTCGTTGACCTCCTCTTTTGGAAGCCACACTGATAGGCTCCAATGATATTGCCTGTAAAGGCTACTAGCCGTTCTGCTAGGATATTCGAAAAAATCTTATAGGATGTGTTCAACAGAGTAATTTCTCTGTAGTTATTACACTTCATCACAATAATCATAAATAAATAATAATTCTTAATCATGAATAAATAATTATTCTTACTAAACTTAAATAACTCGACATATATATATACTGTCAACCAGAAACTATTGCCACTATTATTCATATAACGCAATTATAATGAGCTGTTCTTAAGATACTGGTTACTTTACTTTATCGATTGTGAACTGTACCTCCAATAAGAATTGAGTGATCAGATGAAATTCGGTGTTGTAATTTACAATTGCAATTGTGAAAAGCATTTTTATATTAAGTAAGATAAAGTCATGAGAAGATCCGTATTATTATTGTTTTCACACTATCTATTTTTTTCAGTCATTGCAGATAACCATGCGTGTCAACATAGGCTAGTAGTTGACAGAAAACAATATATAGGTTTTCTTGGAAAGTCCTTAAGTTGCCCAATAATTTTTAAAAAAAACATCTATGGAGTGTACCCGTTAGGTTTATCTATCTTAAAGGGACCGTTCCTGATTAAGTAAAAGTTATTGCAGCGCCGCTGGTGACAAATTTTAAATGTCAGAGTAACAACCCCGATAGCAAAGAGGGGTATAAGGGAAAATGTCTATTTTTAATAGCTTTAGGGGATTATCAAATTAGTAGGCATCGACATCAGAAACTTACGGGTATATGGAAGGCAATAAATGCAGGATAGATAAAAATATTTAAGCATAAAATTAAAGACACAAATCACAGATAAAAAGGTCATTTCATCAAATAACAAGAAAGATCAATCATGCATAAGCATTGATTATGAAACACTTTCCAACTGAAATGTAATTTCATTTAAAAATTTCTAAAATGTGATTCATTCAGTGGTAATATCTTTTACATTATCACAGTACTACAGTAATTTATTATACTTAAATATTTAAAACTGTATCGAAATATAAATCATCTGATTCCTTATGCAAAATCAATGAATATTTCATTCATATAACTTGTATTCCAGACTCCAGAGCTAAATAAATTTGTGTGAAAAAAATTCAGCAATTCTTATGTAATTCATCTTACAATCGCTTGAGATATTTGCATTCTGCATATGTTAAAATTAGGCTTCCTTGAAGAAATAATAAAAGTTTAGGGATCATTTAAAATCACAACTATTGTAATTGCATAGGCACGGAATTTAGATACACAGATAATACACAGATAATATATATGTGTATGTGTATGTACTCAAAGTATTGGAATCGTGCCGAAGATCGGAACTCGAATTTTCAAAGGATCTACACGTTTTGGGACTTCTAGAACACGAAAAAACTACTTTTAGGAAGACGTCTGTGTGTGTAAGGGTGTATCTGTGTATGTTTCTGTGTGTCTGTGTGGATATTACATCCACTCTAATTGAAAAACTAATGGACCGAATTTCATACAATTTGGTAGGTATGTTTTTTGTGGGAAATCCTGATGTTCATTAGATTATAGTACGATTCGTAATAAAAGAATCTGCCTTCTTTGCGAAATGGCCGCAGAAATTGTCTTTATCCACTCTAGCTAAAAACTAATGAACCAAATTTAACAAAATTTGGAGTATAATATTTCAATAACCTACAAGTGATTTATATACCAAATTTAACAAAATTTTGTATATAAATCATTTGTAGGTTATTCTACTACGATTCGGGAAAAAGGAACGGGCTATTTTTGCGAAATGGCCAGCAAAAATCGTTATATATAAAAATAAAAGACTACGTGTGCTCAATTATATCAATTAAATTCCTATATTATATGTGATTTTTGACAACAAAAACAATAAGACTAACCCCATTACTCCAGGACTAGCCGTTCTTGAGATATTCTAGTTTTTTCGCGTTTTCGCTACGCCACCTTTGACAATAAGTCCAGCTATCAAATGAGAACCAAATTTAAGTTTAACGTGCAAATTCAATGTCATTTAAAATACTTATGGCTGTTATTTTGTGCAGATAAACTCAAATTATTATTGAAGAAATAAAGATAACGTGAATATGAGTCTGCAGAGAAAGACATGTGCTGTCCACATCAGAATTTTTAACAATATTACACCAATGGTTTATAGAAGTGAACGGGGATTATTTTCAGGCCATTTCGAAAAAAATGTATGATCTATATTTAAAGATCCATCAAATTTTTGTCGAATAAAATGTTCAACAAATTTAAGCTGTGTACCAAATTTTAACTCTCTAGGACGTAGGAAAGTGCATTTAAAATGCCATCAATTAAATTTATCATGAAGAGTTATATAAAATTTAAAAAAAATGAAAAATTGTTATCTACCAAATTTATTTTAAAATATGAAGCCACTCCCATATGCAAAACGTTTAAACAAATGGAGAGATATTTATTATATAATATCTCTCTCTTTTCTTTCTGGAAGATATCCCAAAGTCAGAATTTAATTGAATTTGTTTTTTTCCCTATATTAAATAATTTTTTTAATTAAAAAACTACTTAACATATTTTACTGAATTTTTTTATATATATTCTATGGGATAATGTGAATATTTCCTAAAAATTTCGAAGCAATTCGTGAATTTTAAATTTACTTAAAAAATGTTTGAAAAATTAGGTCCCATAGGGTTCAATGTATTTCATTTTTTCAACCCGGGTTCAATAAAAAACTAATTGGGTGATATTATTTATTTATATTCCCATAGGTCCTACAGACCGTCTGAACAACATACTAAAATTTCATTTTGATAAACTCATTTTTACGGCAGTTATCGTGCTAACGGACAGACAGACAGACAGACAGACAGACAGACAGACAGACAGACAGACAGACAGACAGACAGAGAGACAGACAGACAGACAGACAGACAGAATGAACAAAGTCATAAACACTTTTCAACTTTGTTGTAAAGTGTTAAAAAACATCCTACAAGACGTACAAATATTAAAATGCAAGAGCGCTTTCGGGCTTCAGCATACCCTTCACCACTGATGAAGGGAATGGTGATACCTGAAAGCGCTCTTGCCTTTTAATATTTGTACATCTTATTGGATGGTTTTTATTTGATTAAATGATCTTTTTATCTATAATTTGTGTTCTCAATTTTATGCTTAAATATTGAAGTAGACGTGATACCACTTTAATTATTAATTAGATAAAAATAGATACAAAGTCAAATTATCAGAGACTATAACAAAGTGACCACTGTAATGCCTGTCAAAGTAGGTGGTAATATACTTTCTCGAATTCAAATATGCAGTGTTGCTGACCGAGAGCATTTGGGAGTAGCCTGTACATAGGATTTCTGTTCATATAAGTGCTATTTATTGTATCATTCCTAAATAGTACAACTATTCGCCAATTACCCTATTATGTAAAATAAACGCCATCTGTAACAGCTTTATGGTCATTCCCTACTCATAAAATAATGCTTTACATCTGCTTTATCGTCTGTTCCGCTTTTTTGTCCTTTCTAACTTTAAATTATTTGTGTACGCTGTAATCAATTTTATTTGATCGGCCATATTCACTTTGCTATAGATAGATTGTGTGTACAATCATGTATCTTTTCCTACAGATGTATAGTATATTTGTTACAGATATTATATATTTACTATAATATAGTATATTTACTATAGATTTACTATAGATTTACGATAGTATAGAAGATTTACAACAAATTCGTGTACACTCATGTACCATTCCTTATAGATTTATAGTATATTTACTATATATACTATACATTTAATATAGTATAGTAGATTTACTATAGATACGCTGTAATCAATTTTATTGTACGCTGTAATCAATTTTATTTGATCGGCCATTTTCACTTTGCTATAGATAGATTGTGTGTACAATCATGTATCTTTTCCTACAGATGTATAGTATATTTGTTACAGATATTATATATTTACTATAATATAGTAGATTTACTATAGATTTACTATAGATTTACGGTAGTATAGAAGATTTACTATAAATACGTGTACACTCATGTATCATTCCTTACAGATATATAGTATATTTACTATATACACTATACATTTAATATAGTATAGTAGATTTATTATAGATATCATAGATTTATTATAGTATAGTAGATTTACTATAGATAACACGTACACCCATGCAACTTTTCTTACATATTTACTGAGATGCTTAAAAACTTTCCCAGTAACAGTATTTTCACGAAAATTACAAACCCTAATTTTTAAACATGTCAACTTTATAAAAAAATCTGATGTGGGCAACACATGATTTTCCTTATATAATGGAATGAATTTACTACTTTTGCAATAAAAAAATAGGTGTTTCTTAGATACTTATATTATAGTAGATACCTATATTATTTCCAAGATATTGAATTTTCGACAATAATTCGTCATTTTCATTGATTTAGCGTCATTTTTATCAATTTGGCAAGATTTTCGTTAATTTGGCAACATTTCAAAAAGTCGCCAAGTTGGCAACATTCCGCCAAAATCTCGCCAAGCGTTATGAACGAAGAAATAAGTTATTCTTGCAGCAGATAAATGACTATTGGCGATCAAATACAAAAGTACTACTCAAAGTATCTTTTTTCATGAATGGAACGAGCTAAATCCACGAGAATGATGTCACCCAATTTATCGCATGGTATTACATATGAAAAGTGAACATGTTTCTCAATAGGAAATACTTTTTTTTTATTTTATATGACTTTTCGATAATTTTTTTCAAAAATGTGCAATATCTCGAGACCGGTTCATGTTAGCATTCTAAAATTTATGTCAATCGTTTTCTAATGAAAAATTACATAAGAAATGTCTATTTGCGTAACGTTATTAGCGGTTTTGATATTTGAAGATTTTTTCAATATTTCACTCGAAAATTTAGGGGGATTCTGAACATTCGATTGCGTATAAAAACAATTGGCTTCCAGTGTTTATGGATTGTGATTTTCGTACCAAATTTCGTTCGAATCGGTCCATTCGTTCGTCAGTTATCGTCTCCACAGACTCACTGACACACACACACACACACACACGCACACATACACACACACACAGACATCACTTCAAAAATGTTTGATTCGTGATCAGGGATTCTTGAAACGTGCCGTCCCGTCGAAAATTCGAATTCGAATTTTCGACCCCGTCACAATACTTATACATTATGTATATAAGGAAAGTAATAATCCTCTTCTTGCAACGCATTTCTTTATAGAACGAAATATTCCTATTTTTGTCCCTTTAATTTAGAATGTTAGTCCGCTATGAAATCCGCCATCGCAACAGCACACAATAGATATAAGAGAGAAAGGACGTTTCTGTTTAATGTTCCTCCTGTTCAAAGAATGCGTTGCCTGTATATGAATGTAGGCGGATTCCCCCATCCTAGGGAGAAAGGTGATAATTCAAACATTAATCTAAAAATATGAAAGACGTGGTTCCAGAAGAAAATGTTTTCTCTTTTCTGCAGGGGTAGCTTATACTTTAACTGTATTCAATTTTATTTTGTAAGTTTCATGAAGATAAGATGGGTGGTGAATGTTATGAAAAGAACAATTTCCCAGCGTATAACTTTGTGAATAAGAAATGTGTTACTTGGGAGTTGAATATTTTGTATCAACTGCATGTTTAGAGGGAATGCACTCTGTCGTCTTTATCTGTAATACTGAACTTATGTAGAATGTAAAACTAGCTTAAAACTAAATGTTAAGGGGAATTATACATTGTGTGAAATAATAATTTAATGTGAAAGATTACCATTACGGGGTGCAAATAATTATTTATCAAAAATTCCTGAAATTATCTTAATGCTTTACAACACTGCGTTGTGTGAACAACTTACAATTTGATTGCTGCTCCAGAATACTTAATGAAAAACAATATTGTAATTATGGGGAAATTCAGCAAATAATCAAAATTTAACTCAATTTATTTAGTAATAATTTAGTGGTAAAATTATTTAGTAAAATGTATCCGACGTTGCTCAAAATTTAAAGCTGGAATTAATTGAGTCATCAATTTTTCAAAGACTAACACGCCGGCCACTTTTCAAAATCAGTGAGCTGTAACACATTACCGAATTTAAAGGCAGACAGAATACTTTAATTTAAAAGCATGCTCAGTCGCGCACAGCAATTCTTTAATTTGCATGCAACACGCAGACGATAAATGCTCTTTAAACCGCAGATGAAAATAATGGTATTAAATAATTATATACTATCACAAAGACTTTTCATCAGAATTTTGCCATTTTCTAGCACAATACTCTAAATGACAAGATAATACTATTTTAAAAAATAGAACAATATATTTTGCAACATGCAGACGATAACTGTTCCTCTAATTGCAGATGGAAAGAACGGTATTCTTAAAAATGAATTGCTATTGCAGCGAATATTCATTAGAATTTTGCCATTTTCTAGCATTACACCCCTAAAGATAAGATAATACCGTATTAAAAAAATAGAACGACATGTTTTAAATTCGCAATGTTTGAAAATCGATAAATAAAATCCACTTCGTTAGATAAAATACTGTTTTTTCATCTTGATAAATGTCTGCCATTTTATTTTTATTATCTGCGAGGAATAAAACTGGTTCTGTAGTAGAAATTTTGCTGGGATTTAAGATTTTATAATTAGAATATCAAAAACATTTTGCCGAGACGCATCGTCCGGGGACATGATATATCTCTGTAGTAAATTTCGTCACTTTCCGACGATTCGATTGTTCCGCTTTAGACGACTATATAGTTCCAAGTACGCCGCTCTGTGGTGGCGCAGGTTGCATGTTTGGTTCCTTTTCGGACGGGCCCCTGGCTTGCTGGTGGGGGTTCTATTCATCCCCGTCGACGTTCCTTTCCGGGACTGGGGACGGTTGGCCTCGATCGGCTGATTACTGGCATGGTGTTCCCTTAGTGTCCCGGGTGGTGTGCGCGCTGTGTGACAGAATCAGCGGTTTTTTCTAACCTGTGAGTTCGGGTGGCCCGTTGTTCCTGGTTGGTGTTCGGGGGTTAATTTCTTTCCCGGCCGGGGAATCAACAGCTTTGTGTCTTTTTAGGTGAGATGCTGGGTCTGAGTTTTCAGATATACAAATACACATACACACACACACAATTTCTTCATTATGTGTTAATCTTACATCATGTGCTAAGATTAACATGCTATCATTATTTACAGTATACACAGCATTTTTTATAAAGCGAAAGAATATTACTAAATTTCATATCCAAAAGGTGAAGGCTAAAAAGTTTCGAATCATTTAATTTACTTGACTGCTAGTATCAACTTCAAACAATATAAAAATTGAATGGAGACCAATTCATTTCCAGATTCGGATAGAGCTTATTGCAAGTGTCTTGAGTTCAACTCATTGTTGTCAACCCTTCGATCGCGAACTACCTGTCGATCATCATGGCTTGTCAAGTCAATATGTATATGTTTTGGGAGATAATGAGTATTTTCGCATTGTAAGATAGTTATGCTACGCATGGGCTTAGTCGTACAGGAGAGAGCACCAGACTTAAAGCGCCTTTAATCTCCAGTCTGAATTTCTGGCACTTATCTTCAAATTATGACATTAATTCATTGACCAAAAGATGAAGTTTCTAAGTTAGGTATTGTCTTACTAGCAATTTTGTCTAAGGCTCCTAATGTAGCATTTTGATGCACATTTGAGTTTTAGTCAGTTTGGGGGGTTGGCACAGATCTGGATGATTTTTAAGCTACTTAACGGTTTAAAGAGGTAGTTTATTATATTTGATTATCCTGGTTTGCGTTATTGTTTAAATTTGGATTGTTAGAAAACGGTGCTACTACATAAATTTCAGTTATTCTAAGTTTGGAACTGCAAGGTGTCTTTTACAAGATTTGGCCTTTCGATGATTAGAATCAAGTAGGTTGAATAATAGTTCGTTGGAGACAGATAGCAAGTTATTAAAAAAGTTTAGAGTCTGCTTTCTGATTTGAACTCTTATGGTTTTGATTTTGAAGTCTTTCCCAATCACCGATTTCATTAAGTGTCTAGGGGGCTTTCCTACTACACCTTAAGGTTCTATTTTGTCTTTTTTTCTATGCCGTCTGTGGTAGATTTATAGGCATATCCCCATACGGGTGCTGCGTACAGCATTCCAAAGAGGATGACCGATTTATATGTTAGAAGTTCGTTTTGGTTACTAAGATTTCCGTTTCCTATGAGTAGGTAAAAGGCTCATGTGACCATAAGAGTATTTTTTATGATATTCGTTATGTGCAATTTCAGGGATAGGTGGGAATCTAGAGTTACACCTAAGTATTTGGTTGATTGTTCCACGTGGAGTGCTTGATTATTTATATACAGAAGTGGCGGAGGTTTTCTTTGTCGGGAAAAGTATATCCAATGACATTTATTGGGGGTATAATTTTATTTGTCATTTTTCCAGCCACATTTGGAGTTGTTGTTGTAACTGTCTGTGCATTACTGAGAAATAAGTGTTTTTCGCAAGTATCGCACTGTCGTCTACATAGATTGCCAGCTCAGTGTGTTCAGACCTGGGCATGTCGTTTAAGTATATGTTGAAAAGTGTCGGGCCAAGGATGAATCCTTGTGGTATACTGCTCTTCATAAGCTTGGGTGTAGATAGCTTGTCTTCCTTGAATCTCCTAAATAACTCTGACTTAAAAGTATCTGTCATTTAAGTATGATATTAAAAGTTTGACTAGTGCGTCAGGAACTTTTAGAGTGATCAATTTGTTTGCTAAACCGCAATACCATACCTTATCAAAAGATTTTGAGATGTCCAGAAAAATTACAGCTGTGGGTGTCTTGTTTTGGAGTCCAGAAGATATGTACTCCACCACTCGCAATAACTGATGGGTGGTGCACTGTTTTTGCCGAAATCCGAACTGTTTCGGCATGATAATAACATTCTCACTTAGCTTTATGTTTATTCTATTAAGTATAATTTTCTAAGTAATTTTACTAAGCGTTGGTAGTAAACTAATTGGTCTGTAGTTGGCTGGAATCATAGCGTCCTCTCTTTACGAATCGAAATAATGATAGCGGCCTTGCACTCATTGGAGAAATAATTTAGTTTTAGTATCTTATTTATTAGGACGGTAATAAAGAATATTCTATTTAGGGGTATGTTTTTTGTCGCGACGTTCCTAATATTATCTTGTCATGGAATCTTACGATTTTTGAAGTTTTTGATGAAGTCCACTATTTCTGAAGTTGTTTAGTATTTGACTAACACAGTTTAGGGTGTCCTGATACATTAAGTCGTGATTTGGCTCTAACTGGGTTTCATAATGATTTGCTAGGACCTCGTCTGATTATGCGATTTCATTGTTGTCGATTAGTGGCAGGAATTTTCCCTACGGTTTCCTAAATCTTTTGGCAAAGTCGCAAAGTAATACCTCTTCCGTGTTGAGGGATTCAATTAATTATTTATATTGTTGCTGTTTTTCTGCGACAATTTTTTGCCTAACTATACTCGTGAGTCTGTTAAGCTCTCTTTTAAGGTTCGAGTTATCTATTAATCTGCCATGCCTTTTTCATTCTGTTTCTCTGTCTTACTAATTGTCTGACACGGTAGAAGAGTGTGGGTACTTTTGCTGACTCACGATGTGTTGTCGAAGAGGCAAGTGCTCTCTGTGTGTGGATTTCTGTGGTGTGTGTGTGCGTGGCGGAGTCATTATCTGTGTGCTCATTATCTCGGGTATTGCTAAATGCTGTTCGAATCGTTTTCTGTTGAATAAGTTTCAGTTTGCCCTCGCTTGTCCCACAGAAGCTGCGTAGGGGTTGTTCAGGACCAATGTTACCAATACTGGTAGATGATCCGAGTCTAATTTATCTAGGGTATTAATAGTGTGAGCGTAATCTATGTTTCGTGTTAGGAAAGTATCTATAAATGTACCATTGCCGGTTTTGAAGCAAGTTGGACGTAGTGGTATGGTGATGTTAGTGTTTATGGTGTTAAGTATTCTGTTTATGTCTGTACAGCGTGTGTTGGCTCTTCTAGAGCCTCAGTATTGGTGATATGCATTAAAATGTCCAGCTAGTATGGTGTTTGGCTGTCGCGAGAAAAGCAGTTCCAGTTCCGCAGCTACGTTATTACCCTTCATATTCCAAACATATATTGAGATTAATATGAAAAGGTTTGCATTATTTATTTATATACTATTATTATCTATGCAGATTTGGGTTATTTACTTCATCATGGGAGACTTAGTTAGACCGGAGACTTATTGACTTATTAACCGCGATTTATATTAAAATTTATTTTAATATAAATCGCGGTTCCTTCTTGGGGCCACCTAGCAGTTGCATTTGAATTTCTGAAAGTAAGGCAACTATTATAGTTTGCTATGTTTAGATATTGATTTTCTCTAATTTTAGTTTTCTGGATTAGTAAGGCGTTTACGTTATTTTCATTGACATAGTTCACAAGTTCATTTATATGCCGTTCGCATTCCAAAATAATACTTTAAGAGATTCCTTTTGGAACCTATTCATGATAGGCTGTTTTCTCGCTGATTTTTACCAAGTGTCGGGATTATTATTTCAAATACCTTGAAACGCATAGACATGGGATCACTATCTCTTTGAAAAAATTTTGAGAGCTGTGCCAACAGTCGTTTTAAGTAGTCTAGATCAAACCTGCCGATAAATCCATTGATGTGCTTGAGGATTTTCTCCATTTTCTCATCTTTTAGAGATATAAGGGTTTCGGTTTCATTTACATTTTTTTCCATCACTTCAGACAAGCGATTGTTAAAGTTATTATACAAAAACATATTTCATTAAAAAGGTGGTGGCTGTAAAGAAAAATTTTAAACTGTTTGGGAAACTCTATACAATTATATTCAGTGAAACATTACAAGTTTAAAAAACAATAATATCCTTCCCTAAATTATTCGATGTTAGCGTCGTAGTTAAAATAGACATTAGGAAGGAGTGCAATTTTATTAGGATTTCCTTGAAATTTTTCAGCTCGGAGGAGAAAGTTGAGACCCCATCACCCGTTAAATAACTATATTTCTGATGATTTGTTATGTTAGCTGCAGATAGAAGTCGATCTTTAATTGCATATCAAAAGTGAATCTCGATTCTCTAATGGTCGGCCACCACTTGGCTAGCTGATGTTAGAACAGAGTGTGTAGCAGTCTTTTCTGTTTAAGTCTACTTTCATATCTGATTAGAAAATCAATCTCTTTTTTAATTGTTCATCATGAGGTTGTTAATTCCCAAAGTTCTGCCACCCCGCCTCCAACTTCCGGCTGGACTAACCGTGAAGTAATATCTTATCAGATAACTGCCCGCAGCTTGCATTACACTTAAGCCACACTGTCCAGAAGTGACATACAAATATTGTTTGAAAATTTCGGAATAAAAAATACTAAAAAGTAAATTTAGACTATTACTGTTACTTTTCTCGCTCAATTTTTGCTGTTGTTGACTTCGTGGCACCGCTGTTTTAAGCTGCGGATAAGAAACGCCTTCATTTCTCGTTGATCCTTAGTCCGACCCGTAAAATCACTATATTGTTGTTGCTAATTGCACCCGGATTAGCCAACGACTAACCAAGGTCTACTTGACCATGCCTCTTGAGTTCGTAAGCCACAAGCTGTTGATGGCTGAACAAGAAAGACTCATAATAAGACAGTAATGCAGACTGTAAGGGATCGAATACAAAATTGGAGTGAATGTTTCATCCATTGCACATGGTTATCTACGAGCTTCCCTACGGCCTGCCCATTGGCTCTCAGGCCTCTTTCTGCCCATTGGCTCATAAGCCTGTGAGGGCCATTGGGGAATCTCCTAAATAACCCGCGAAGTTGACTGTGTGTGCGCATCTCGTGTCTCGTGATGGTATCATTTATTGCTTTGATCATAAGTAAATGTCCGCCCATGTAATACAATTCGGCACCTTCTTGTCTGATTTTTGTGCCATTTTATCGCCTTGCTAGTTTTAACAACCTATAAACACTTTTACAACCGCTCTATCACAATAAAATTGTTTTACTGAATTCTGTATATTTTTATTTCTATTATAAGAACGGAAAAACATCAAAATATTTAATATAAAATCAATGGTACATATATGATGTTAAAGGGTATCTTTTGCAAATATAAAACTTTTAAAAGTAACCTTTTCAAAAGCAATAAAACTATTTCAACCTAAACATAAATATAGCACTCCAAATAATATACGAAACTGGCATTTACGTGTAAGCAAAGTTTGAGTTCATTCTAGTCTCGAGGCTGTTAAAGTAATACTTTACAGAGATTGCGATGTTTCCGTAAAGTTTATATGCCAATTTTTTTAACTGTCTGATCTTTTGCGTTTATAGATCTTTTATACGAAGTATGTGCCTAGACATGAAAAGTGTACTTATGATCAAAATAAGTTTATGAAATATAAAATAAATTGTAAAGTCTTGGGAAATTTGAATATAGTTGCACTTCAATATTTCAAAATTAAAATCTCGATTTGAAATGCTTTTAAAAGGTAGCTAAAAGTTCCTGTTTGACCGAGATTGCCTGTATGAAACCCTATTATACTAGCTTAACGTTATTAAAATAATATCTACCACTTCCTTTTTTTTATTTTTAAAATTATCTTACTTTATTTTAACACTTCATTAAATTATAAAAGTAAATAAATAACGAAGCGCAATCAATAAAAAATAGTAATGATTGTTCAGATGTTTAATGATTGATGGGGTCTGAACAAAATTAATGAAAATATACGTATCCAAGTAAGTATTGAAGTAAGTGATCAAGTACGTATTTATGTGTCGTTAGGCAAGTTTTTAAATTTTTTTTAATCTAAAATCCCGCCAGATATATTGTATAAGTTTGATTTATATACATGTTAGTAAAATATTATGATGATTTGAAGTAAAGTCTATTGTCGGATTTTTTAGATGGACTTGAGGCGAAAACTAAAAGTGCTAGCTGACTACAAACAGTTAGCGAGTAATTTGCATTGCTTTGAAATCCTGTAAACGAAACAAATGAGTCCGAAAATATCGAATACACTGATTGAACTTTACTGGAGTTTTATTTTACAAAAATGTTATTCAAGCAAAAATATTTCGACCCCCCCCCCCCCCCGGACTGGAGTCACAGCCGATTTTTCTATTTGTGAATTCCACCCACACTTTTCACGAGCAAAGAGACTAATGGGCGCTGAATGTGACACACACATAATAAAAATTCTTAATATCAAAACCCGTTTCAAATTTAAGAATAACAAGTAACAGCATAAAACTGTGAATATTAATTTGCACACTTATATATATATATATATATATATATATATATATATATATATATATATATATATATATATATATATATATATATATATATATATATATATATATATATATATATATGTATATGTATATGTATATATATGTATATATGTATATATATATGTATATATATATATATAAACATATTTGTGTATATATATATATATATATATATACGTACATATATATTATTTCGGTATTCATTTCTTGTGCAATATATCGGCTACCGGGAGTGTTGTCTAGACGAAAAGCTTGCTTAACCGGCGAGTGGGGGTCACAACTCCCCCGGCCATATATTGCTTCCATTTACTTGTATACTTTTCTGGTATGATATTTAAATCCACGTTGTAGTGCAGCATCGCGCCTTATTTGTGTGATTTCTGGTATTTTATAACTTTCACACTTATATTACATATTTTTTTTTTTTTCATATATATATATATATATATATATATATATAATGTTCGAAGTTGTATAAAATGTTGTAAAAATTAGTGTATAATTTATAGTTTGTACTATTAACATGCCAATTGTGGTATGTAAAACAGTATTTCATCTCCGAACACTATATGTTACCTTATTTTCAACGTTTTCAGATATTTTAAGCCAAACATCAGTTAATAATAGAACTATTTTTTGATAGTTTGATTTTAAAAAGAGCCAACAAAGGATTTCCGTATCTGCAACGAAACTCGGTAACCACAGTTACCACAATAGAATAATAAAAAATAAACTTATTAATAAAATATAATAAAAATTCCTTTGCTAAAACTGTACGCTAAAATATCTCAAGGATGGCTGATTGTACACCAATAAGTTAAAATTAACCGTTCATATTAGTTAAGAAATTAATTAAATTATGGTGGAAGATATCCTATTAATAAATTTAGAATACTATTTCTCCTAAAGCCATATATTATTTCTAATGGTTAACATTATCACATGCAGATTCATTGGTTACAGTATAGCAGTAATTATTTCACAGCGCAAATTGCCGTGAATTTTACAGCGACTTTAGGAGAATTTTATTTTATTTTATTTTATTCTGTTATGATTTATAGATTTTTTTTTCACATGGAGAATTGTATCGAGTTTTTTTTTTTTCAAAAATTTCGCGAGTACCAAATATATTAAATGCTTAAACCTTTTAGACGACGAAGATTTATTGGGTTTTTACTCATATAAAACGAGTGCTAAAGAATTTCGTGTCAACAGAGGTTTGATAGATTTCTGGAATACGTAAAATAAATTGTTTTCCTAACTACATAAAGTCGCCACCCGTTGTCTGGTAATACCATCCGTGACAATGCCGAGCGATCCTTTTCTAAATTAAAAATTCTGATGTGGGCAACATATGATTTTCCTTATATAATGCAACGAATTTACTACTTTTACAGTCAAAAAATAATATATTAAATACACGGTACTATGTTTTTACCGTTGAATTGTGCATTTGTCGATTTTCCGGATAATAATATGTAAAACTATTTCAAAATACCAAATTAACTTATATTTAAGGCAGAACTAAATAAACAATTATCAATATTGATAGCATCCTCAGTAAGCGATATAGTCCATATATTAAAATATTTTAATAATAAATTCATCAATTAGGCGTCATTTTCATTATATTAGCGTCATTTTTGCAATTTTGACAACAGTTTTGTCAATCTTGGGCAAAATATCGCCAAGTTGGTGAAATCTTCTAAATTATTCACCAAGTTCGCTAATTGCAACAAGTGTTGCAGACAAACGGAGAGAAGAGCATTTCTTATATAGTAGAAGATACGCCCATCATATGACGGAAATCAGAATTTCCGAAATACCACTTTCCATATGGCATCATTTTTATTAATTTGGCGACATTTATATCGCTTTGACAACATTTAAAATAGTCACCGAGTTGACGATGTCCCACTAAATTTCTCGCCAAGCGTTATGGACGGAGAAATGTGTCATTCTTATAGTCTACACTTATGTTCTTTCCAAGATGTTAAACTTTCATCAATTAGTCGACATTTTCACTGTTTGATCGTCATTTTGATCAATTTGGCGACAATTTCGTTAATTTGGAAACATTAAAAAAAGACGCAATGTTGGCAACATTCCTCCAAAATCTCGCCAAGCATTCTGAACGGAGAAATATGTTATTCTAATAGCATATAAATCACTATATTGGCGCCCAAATCCAAAAGTATTACCCAAAGTATTTTTCTCATGAATGAAACGAACTAGATCAAAGAGAATGATGTCACGAAATTCATCGCATGATATTACATATGAAAAGCAAAGATATTTAACAATAGTTAATGTTTTCTTTTATATTATGTGATTTCATGATGCATTTATTTGAAAAATATGCAATATCTGGAAAACGGTTAAACTCATATAATACGCAACACTAAATCAACAATTATAAATATTGATATTATCTTCAAGCTATATAGTCCATATATTTAAATGTTTTAATGATAAATTCATCAATTAGGCTTCATTTTCATTAACTTGGGGTTCTTAAGCATTCTTATATAATCAAAGGTATGCCCATCATATGAGGGAATTAAAAATTTGCAAAACATTGCATCCCGTTTGATGTCAATATTATCATTCCTGCGATATTTTTATCAATTTGATAACATTTTTATCAATTTTGCAATAATTTCATCATTTTTGGCAACATTTAAAAAAGTCGAAGTTGGCGATATGCTGCCAAAATTCGTCGACAGAATTTCGCCAAGCGTTACAGACGGGAAAATAGGTTAAGCTTATGGTAGAGTCTTATATCCTTTCCAAATTATTGAGTTTTCATCAATTAGTTGTCATTTTCATTGATTTATCGTCATTCTTATCAATTTGGAGACATTTTTATGAATTGGACGACAGTAAAAAAAAAAAAAAGGGTGCGATATTCCACCAAGTTCGCTGTCAAAATTTCGTCAAGCCATATGGTCGGAGAAATAGGTCATTCTTATAGCACATAAAGGACTAATGGCATCTAAATGCAAAACTGTTACCCAAATCTTTCATAGTAGATTCTTATATTCTTTCCAAGATATTGAATTTTCATCATTTAGTCTTCCTTTCAATTGATGTAACGTCATTTTTATCAATTTTATATTTTCGTCAATCTAGTAACATTTAAAAAACTCGCAATGTTATTCCTACCAAATTCATTGCAAAATTCTCGCCAAGCGTTATGGACTGAGAAATAAGTTATTTTTATAGCACATAAATAATAATTGGCGTCCAATTACAAAAGTATTACCCAAAGTATCTTATCCCATGAATAGAACGAGCTATATCAACGAAAATGATGTCACCAAATTTATCGCATGATATTACATATGAAAAATGATCATATTTCACAATAATTAATATTTTTTATCTGACTTTTTTATACTTTTATTTGAAAAATGTACAATAAATATCTCGAGAACGATTCATGCTAGCATTTTTAAGTTTATGTCAATCATTTTCTAATGAAAAATTACATAACAAATCGCTATTTGCACAACTTCATGAAAGGTTTTGATTTTTTGATGATGTTTTCAAAATTTCACTTGAAAATTTAGCGAGATTCTTAACATTCGTTTGCGTTTAAATTCAATAGGCTTTCGGTATTCACGGATTATAATTTTTGTTCCAAATTTCGTTCAAATCACTCCATTCGTTCGTCAGATATCGTCTTCGCAGACTAACTGACACACACACACACAGTCATGATCTCCAAAAGTCTGATTCGTGCATGGCGTAATATTGTAATGAAATTTTAACCAATATTACAGTCCAATGTATCCCCAATATTTACCCAATGTTGGGATTACGTAGGAAATATTTCCAATGTAATTCCAAGATATATTTTTGGTCCAATAGTGGAACAATATTAAATGCAATTATGGTAATAATGTTACGAACTTTTAAAGAAAAAAAGTCTCTGAAGTCTATCCCCACCCTGCTTACGTTCGTCTTTTTCGAAGACAAGACAGAGAAAATACCCGTACACGCATTCTTTTCCCTGACGTGAGCATAAGGTTTCCAGAATTTCAACGAATAATTGCCAGATTTGGCGATTTTTTGCCAATTCGACGATATTTGACGACGTCCAGAATGTTTGGGAAGCGACCGCTGAATAATGATCAGCCTAGAATTCCAGAAATTTCTACAGAGATAGTTTATAAAAGGAGTCATCACTCACTAGGAGCATCGCAGTTCACAAGATACGAGCTACATTACCCTGTGACTGTCTTCAATATTTTGGAAACAGTAGCAGCTGTTTCGTGTAATGCCTATTGTCAATGTTTTGGTAATTGTATCCTTTATTTAGTGGAGCATTTAAGTGCTGACTAACTGTATATTGCTCCCATTTACGCTGCACTTGTAAATAAGCGTGTTAGTTATCCAGAAAATTGGACTCATTCTTGTAACCTGTGCCCACAATCACGTTTTCAGAGGATACGCCGGAACAGTAGTTGTTTGCATTATTGCTTCTTAGCTGGTAGATTTTTACTTTCCTTATATACAATAATGTATAAGGAAAGTATTGTGACGGGGTCGAAAATTCGAAATCGAGTTTTCGACGCGAGAGCACATTTTAAGCATCCCTGATCACGAATCGAACTTTTTAAAAGTGATGTCTGTGTGTGTATGTGTGTGTGTGTGTGTGTGTGTGTGTGTGTGTGTGTGTGTCAGTGAGTCTGTGGAGACGATAACTAACAAAAAATGCACCGATCCAAACGAAATTTGGTACAAAAATTACAACCCATAAACACTAGAAGACTACTTCCATACGCAATCGAATGTTCAGACCCCCCCCCCCCCTAAATTTTCGAATGAAATTTTGAAAATATTGTCAAAAATCAAAACCTCTAATAAAGTTACGCCAATAGACATTTGTCATATAATTTTCCATTAGAAAACGATTGACATAAATTTTAGAACGCTAACATGAACAGTTCTCGAGATATTGCACGTTTTTCAAAAAAATTATCAAAAAGTCATATAAAAAAAAATAAAAAATTCCTATTGGGAAACATGTTCACTTTTCATATGTAATACCATACGATAAATTGGGTGACATCATTCTCGTGGATCTAGCTCGTTCCATTCATGAAAAAAGATTCTTTGAGTAATACTTTTGTATTTGAACGTCAATAGTCATTTATCTGCTGTAAGAATAACTTATTTCTCCATCTATAACGCTTGGTGAGATTTTGGCGACGAATTTGGTGGAATGTGCCAACCTGGCGGCTTTTTAAATGTCGCTAAATTAACGAAAAACTCGCCAAATGAATAAAAATGACGCTAAATTAATGAAAATGACGACTCATTGAAGAAAATTCACTAACTTAGAAAGAATATAAATATCAACAATAAAAATAATCAATTTTTTTACTGTAAAAGTAGTAAATTCCTTGCATTATATAAGGAAAGGCATGTGCTGCCAACATCAGATTTTTTTTTTATCTGACTAACATCTATGGTTGGAATTTTTCTGGTGGAAACACGGTGTGGTACGAATTATGTAAACACTTTGGACGCTTATACCCAACGAACCTAGCAGATAAAAATGTAAATAATTTTTAGTATCTCCGGTAATAGGGTCCAGATTATGAATATATAAAAATAATTTCAATAATTTATTTTGAAATTTTTTTTTCGAAAAGACATAAAATATTAACTATCTAAACAGGTGTTTTTTTTTTCATTTTTTAACTTTCACGCTAAATATATAGTAAGCTATGAAAAATAAATATATGTGGTAAACGACAAAAATGAGTATTAAAAATTTAGTATTAGAATCTTCATTTATTATTAAATAAAGCTCTTATAGTTTTCGAGTAATCGTTTTATAAAGTTGAAAAAGATTGAGAATTTTGAAGAAGATTGAGAATTGAATGTTTCTAATGCTTATGTCTAAGAAACTTAAAGGGAACTTTGAATAATATATAAGAATTTGTAGCGCTTAAAAAGCCCTTCAAATGTGTAGTATTGAATTTTGGATCAAATTTTTTTAAATAAAAGTATCTGTCAGAACAATTTTTTCTTTTACACATTTCATATTTTCACTCGAAATATCTTCGAAGCTATAACAGATACATATAAATAGAAAACGACAACATATGTATAAGAAAATGTTGTTTCGAAATATATATTTATTTTTGAAAATAGGTCTTATAGTTTTCGAGTAATCGCCTTGTCAAGTCTAAGATGATTGAAAATGTTTCGGTTTATAAGTTCGTAATGCTTATATCTTAAAAACTAAAAGGGTTAGCAATAAACAAATGCAATAATTTGTAGCGTTCGTTTGACCTTTAAATGTGTATTATTGAATTTTAGATCAAACTAAATGTTTTTGAAAATTAAAAACATTGTAAAAGTATCCGTCCGAACGAGTTTTTTTTTCATAGTTTCACTCGAAATATCTTCAAAACTGTAAAAGCTGGATATAAATAGTAAGCGACGAAATATGTATCAAGAAATTTAGTTTTGGAATCAATATTTAATTTTAAAGAAGGATCTTACAGTTTTCGAGTATTCGTGTTGTCAAGTTTAAGCACTATGTAAATTTGACGTTTTACAAGTGTGTACAGCTTATATCTTAAAATTTAAAAGTAATAGCTATAAACAATAAGCAAGAATTTGTAGCTCCTTGAAAGCCCTATAAGTGTATATAATCAGATTTTAGATCGAATTCTTTTTATTCGATTTTACAAAGGTTGAGTTTTATTTTACAGAATATTTTATTAACTTTATAATTTTCAAAATTTTATTAACTTTATTTTACAAAAAAGTTGAGTTTTATTTCAAGCGAAACCATTTCAACCTGGAGTCACCGCCGATATTTAGAAATGTTACTCTGCAACCACTAAACGAATTTTGCCTTTTTGCCTTAACAAAATTGCTGCCGTAGTTACAATGTATGTGACACCAGTTAATATGGCATGCCTTCTTTCTCAATATTCGAATTTAAACACCCGGAACATGCATATCAAAATTCCCAAAAACTTATATCCTCTTATTGTCGATAAGAACTTCCGAAGTAAACTTTGCTTGCATATTTCAGGTATCATTTGAAATTCATTTTAAACGTTCTCGGCTTGAACTTCTCGAATAAGAGTGACACTATTTTCAATAAACTCTTCATCACGCTTTAAAGCATTGTACCCACTTTTGACAGCCTGCCAATAAATGTCACGCAACTTCGATTTGATTAAATTGGAAAGCATGCTGAGATTTATATAATGTCTCTCTTTTGAAGTAATAAAATTTTCAGAGTTTTAAGCGTTTGGAATTGTTTCCAATGCTCAGAGAACCCATATATAAGGAGCGCTCATAGAATTAGAATAGCTATCATTGCAAATAACAGCAGGAATGGACCGGTTTTGCAATTGTTATGTGCTCATCAGCATGGAATAGTTGATGCCTGCCGTTAATGAAAAGCACCAGAAAACCTTTCCAAAAATGCGTACAAAATTTCAAAATGGAATTCCATTTAAAAGCATAAATATGATTACGAAAAACTCAATCTGCTAACTTTTCTATATTAAGAAAAAGTAGCTCACTGCGCCACCGCCTGCGCAGCTGTTTGACAGATTCTCGCTTCTCGAGATTCTTTGTTTCGTGCCGCAAAAACTATTCCATATAAAAATATGAAATTTGGTACACTTGTAGAAAGAGCTTTGGGTCAGACGCTGAAATAAACTGATTTTTTTATGTATATTGTAATTTAAGAAATATTTAATGTCAAAATAAAAGACAAATATTTGAGCTGCGAGTTCGCGTAATGGATAGTGTAAGCTAATTGTAAGCGCCAACCGCAACCGAGAACTATTTTCTTGTAACCTTGCGCTAGCAGGATTCAGTTCAGTGAATCTCGTGATGATATATATATTCGACGATTGATGCTCGCCTATGATGTACGATTGATGCCCGCATATGATGTACGATTGATGCCCGCATATGATGTACGATTGATGTCCGCATACGATGTAATACGATGTTCGATGCACTATATATTTTGGTTTGTTACGATGCGATGACGACGATGTAATTTAATAAACCTTTACTAATTTTTGCTAGAATGTTGTTCTTTATAAGTTCTTCTGGCTGATTCGTTTCCCTTATAATTCAGAAGTGGGATAAACATCGATGACTTGTTTGAACTGGTATGTCGTTCTACGCTTTTTCGACCAACGTTCCTGTTTATAAAAACAAATCGATGAGACAAGCAGACGTCTAGTCTACTACGGCGATGAAAACTTTTATTGCACCAGGTAAATAAATGCTTTTGAATAATTTTGATTTGAATGTATTGTGATGTTGATGTAGTTTAAAATGCAGTATTCTGATGCTCAGTTTTGACTAAGAAAGTAATTTTTATGTGATACTGTATAATACGTTGATATAATAAGTACTGAAAATGGCGTATTTAGCCAGAGGAAGAAAGGCTGATTTAATGTTGTTAGCACGCGAAGTTGGGGAAACTATTCTTCCAGAAAATACAATTTTAGAGTTAAAAACAAAAATATTAAGTAGTAAAGAATACGACGAAGATTTTGTAAAACAAATGTTAGAAACTATAATTTTTGATAGAAAAGAAGCAGAAAAAGAAAAATTAGCGCAAGAAAAATTAGCACATGATAAGGAATTGGATAGGGAAAAATTAAAGTATGAGTTTGAACTGGAAAAATTAAAGCTTGAAACTTCAAACAAAATGAACATTGATGAGTTGAATTTAATTCCGCGTAACGTTGAAAATTCTGAAAATAAAGGCAAGCGTTGTAGTTTAAAACTTTTGATGCAGAAATTTGAAATGAAAGAAGGTGATATTAGTTTTTGTTTAACGTTATTTGAAAGACAGGCGCGTAGAGCAAACATACATGAAGATGATTTAGTAGCTCATTTACTAGTGCTATCACCGTACGAAATATCACAATTAGTTGCACGTGAATCCGATGAAGTAGCAAATAACTATGAGCATGTCAAGAATTTTTTATTAAGGATGTTTAGGTTAAGCCCTGAGAAATTTGGGCAAAAGTTTGTATATCATCAAAAATCACTTAAAGACACTTGGCGCGATTTTACTTTCGAATTGAAAAATTATTTTGAAGAATGGATCAAAGGATTTGATATAAACAATCTTGAAAAACTTAAAGATTTGATTATAACAGATCAATTAAAGAGGAAGGTTCCACATGATATTAAAGATCATTTTTTGGATGATTGGTCGAAATTTGTATCTTCCAGTGAACTTGCAGACAAATTAGATGAATACGAAAGTGTTAGGGGCGGTAGAAGAATTGCGCGGTCAGTTGAACCCCATCAGTATTTTGAGTATGTGAGGAAAAACAACCAAATAAATAAGTTTCATGTACCAAAAAAAATAAAAGCAGAAGGTCAAACCGTAAAAGAATGGGATAGAAAAAAACTTGCTGGTCCTGATACTTGTTATAACTGCTATGAAAAGGGACATTTTTCACTTGATTGTGGAAAACCTAAACGTCAAAAATATTGCACAAAGTGTAAAAAGGAAGGTCATGGTACTAAAGATTGCATTGAAGTCAAACATCCAACTTCTTTATGTGTTTCGAATATTATACCTCAACATCAGTCATATAAATTTATAAATGTTGACGGGTTAAATTCAATTTCATCTATTATAGACACAGGTTCGAATGTGAGTTTAATGAAACTTAAATTGGTATCGGCTCTTAATAAAACTATTGAAAAAGAAGCACCAGAAAACTTAAAAGGTATTGGGGGTAGTTTGAAACCCTTTAGTGTTGTTTATTGCAATATTGTTATTGATGAGATAAAGTTAAGATCGATTCGCTTTCTTGTTGTTCTTGATGATAGTTTCAAAGGACCTGATGTACTTATAGGGACAAATGCTATTAATCTTCCAAATGTAGCATTAGTACGAAAACAAGGAAATTCTATGTTAGTAGATGAAAATAATTTCGATTTGTTAGAAAATTTTAATCTTGAAAATGATTCGATTTGCAAAGCAGTACTTAAAAGTGAAAAAACTGTGATTGTAGAACCTCATAGTATACAGTTGATTAATCCTGTAAATGATAGTATAAATTTAAATTCCTTTATTATTGAAGAGCAGAACCCTCAAGGTAATGAAATATATGTTCAAAATGGTGTAGCGTGTGTTCCAGTCATAAATTTTACCAATAGTAAAATTCGCATAAAAGAAAATCAAGTCGTCCTTAGAGGGAATGTAATTCTAATTACAGTAATAGAGAACAATGAAAAAGAAAATTTTGATGAGAATTACTTAAATACTGTACAAAATAATTGTGAGGAAAGTGAAACTTTTGATAATTCCTTTCAATTTGGTGAAAGTTTACATATCCAGTTAAAAGATCAAGAACTTTCATTTCGTGAACCGTTAATGATAAGTCAAATTAAAGGCGGATCTCAGCTCACAGAATCAGAAGCACAAAAGGTGTGCGATCTTTTAAATGAATTCAGAGACTGTATTGCAGTGAAAACCAATGAGTTGGGATGCATCCAAAACCACAGCTATGAAAATTACGGAAGTTCTTGGAAGCAAGCCTGTTTCGCATGCTCCATACCGTACGTCATATCACGAACGTGAAATTTTAAGAAAAATTATTACCGAACTGAAAGAACAAGGAGTCATTCAAAATAGTACTTCGGATTATAGTAGCCCTGTATTATTAGTAAAGAAGAAAGCAGGAGATTACCGTATGGTCATAGATTATAGGCGTTTAAATGCACAGACGGTAAAAGATAAATTTCCTTTGCCACACATTGACGACTTACTTGATAGATTGACTGGATATAATATTTTCTGTATTCTCGATGCTGCACAGGGTTTCAACCAGATTCCTCTACATGCATATTCAAGACGCAAGGCAGCATTTGTTACACCCGATGGCCATTATGAGCCAAAAAGATTAATTTTTGGATTAACAAATGGACCTGCTGTTTTTCAAAGAGCCATGACAGTGGCGCTGTGCAATCTCTTGTGGAATGTCGGAACTTGCTTTATCGACGATATGCTCAGCAGCTAAAACAGTTGAAGATTTGATAACTAGATTACGTAAGGTTCTGACGAAACTTCGTGAAGCAGGAATAACGCTCAAACTATCGAAATGTGAATTTGCGATGGAAGAAATAGACTATTTGGGTTTCTCAATATCGAAGGAAGGAATAAAACCTGGATTTCGGAAACTTGCTGCAATTTCAGAAATTCCACCACCGACAAATGTAAGAGAATTGAGGAGATTTTTAGGACTTTCTAGTTTCTTTCGCAGATTTATAGAACGCTATGCTTTATTAGCATCTCCGTTAACCCAATTGTTGAAGAAAAATTCTACATTTGAATGGACTACGGATCACCAGAAAGTATTCGATGAATTAAAGTTACGTTTAACTTCTAAACAAGTACTAAAACTTTATGACAACCGTGATGAAACTGAACTCCACACCGATGCAAGTTCAGTCGGATTGTCTGGAATGCTCCTGCAATACGATAAAGATAAAAGATTACGTCTAGTATACTGCGTAAGCCGTCGAACGAGTCCCGATGAAGCAATGTACCACTCAAGTCGTTTAGAGTTGATTGCTACTGTTTGGTCAATGACGCGATTGCGACCATTTCTTATTGGAAAACATTTTACTCTAGTAACGGACTGTTCAGCGATAACATTTCTTGTCACTCAAAGGAATCTCAAGCCTCAGATAGCCCGGTGGGCAGAACTCTTGAGCGAATTCGACTATGAAGTAAAACATCGCTCAGGGGATAAAATGTGCCACGTTGATGCCCTTAGTAGAGCACCAGTAGAAGAACGAAAATATACTCCAAATGATGAATTCGATCTAACAAGCCCTGTTGAACTAACAGATTCATCTACAATACTGTATATTGCTACTGAAAACGATCAGGTATCTTTACTTCAGTCTCAGGATAAGGAAGTACAAAATATTTTGCAAGCAATAATTAAAACCCTCAATTAAACGAAACCCAGCAGAACGTCAACTTACCAATCAGTATAATCTGGAAAACGGAATTCTTTATAGAGTAATAACAGAGCGTGATGCAACCAAGAAACTGTTTGTTATGCCTCGACCCATGCGGAAGTATTTAGTTGTCCGATATCATGATTTTGCTGGACACTTTGGAGTCGATAAAGTTAGACAGCTAATTCAAGAAAAATTTTGGTTTCAAAAATATGACCAATTACATAAAGCAGCATATACGACAATGTGTTAGCTGCGCTTTTAACAAAATTCCTGCTGGAAAAGTTCAAGGGAAGTTAAACCCAATTCCCTCTGGAAGACGACCATTTGAAATTATCCATATTGATTTTCTTGGACCCTTTACAACTAGTTACCGCAGAAACAAGCAAGTTTTTGTCATCATAGATAACTTAACTATGTTCATACGTTTACATGCTTGTTCCACTTGCACAACTAATGTGATCAAATGTTTAGATGAGTTTATCAAAGATTTTGGAGCTCCGCTTCGAATAATCTCTGATCGAGGAACATGTTTTACCTCAAAGGCATTCACTGAATACTGCAGTGAAAGAAAAATTAAACACACATTAATTTGCAGCCAACGACCCCACGCAAATGGCCAAGTCGAACGAATAAATCGAATTTTGATCCCTGCTATTACTGCCAGTTGTAATAAAGATAATCAAAAGGATTGGGACAAATTTCTGACAGAAGTCCAAAGTCAAATAAACTGGACACC
This sequence comes from Amaurobius ferox, assembly GCA_951213105.1. NCBI lineage: Eukaryota > Metazoa > Arthropoda > Arachnida > Araneae > Amaurobiidae > Amaurobius > Amaurobius ferox. Next base: position 52,562,782 of record OX578152.1, read on the forward strand.
AAGCAAATCCACTGGCAAATCTGCATTCGAGTTGTTGTATGGTTATGTACCAGAAAGAACTAATGATTTTCCAATTGATCTGTTACCGGAAGAAGGGAAATATTGTGAACCCAAAGTCCTACAGACAAAAGTAAAAGACGTTATTTCTAAGTCTCAAGCTACAATGAAGAAAAATTACGATAAACGACATTGCCCTGCTTTTAAGTATGAAGTCGGTGATGTCCTTCTGAAGCGTTTGCCAGAGCACACTGGTAGTAGCACAAAACTACAAGTACGGTACCGTGGACCCTTAGTGGTAGAAACTGTTTTACCCTCTGACACATATAGAGTGTCTGATCTGCGGAATATTGGACAAGGACGAAGACTACGTCCAAGTTACGAAACAACTGCACACGCCTCGCAATTGAAACTGTTCAAATTAGTGAACGACGAGGACATTATGACTTTGAGGATGTAGATGGCAAGACTACCGCAGATGCACCATAGACGAGGACGCCTATTTTGCAGGATGGCTAATTGTAAGCGCCAACCGCAACCGAGAACTATTTTCTTGTAACCTTGCGCTAGCAGGATTCAGTTCAGTGAATCTCGTGATGATATATATATATTCGACGATTGATGCTCGCCTATGATGTACGATTGATGCCCGCATATGATGTACGATTGATGTCCGCATACGATGTAACACGATGTAATACGATGTTCGATGCACTATATATTTTCGTTTGTTACGATGCGATGACGACGATGTAATTTAATAAAGCATTACTAATTTTTGCTAGAATGTTGTTCTTTATAAGTTCTTCTGGCTGATTCGTTTCCCTTATAATAGACTAACAATAGCAAGACCACGAATTTTTACGGGCAGGTACCTACATTGGTGAACTTTTGCAAGACCGAGCCCCGTTTTTTAATTTCGATGTAGCTTTTGAGATATTTTACTTTTTATGCACTTATGAGGTGAACTTTTTTTTTTCGAATCGGAACGTCTAGCGATTTCTCTGTCTCGTACCGTAAAAACTATAGCATGCAAAAATATGAAATTTGGTACATTTATGGAAAAATAATAGGGGAATACGATGAAATAAACCGTTTATCGATTTAAACTTTAGTTTGGCATGACTTAGCTCACGAAGCAAGATCAGGATCGAGGAATTCATTTTTTGAATTCCCTGGGCTAAGAAAAATCCCTGCTTTTCCCTCCTGCGGAAAATAGGCAGGGGTAGAAAATAGATTTTTGAAAGTAGAATTTTTAGGACAGATAGATGTGAAGCGAACTTTGCGAGCGCAGCGAGTAGGAGGCGAAGCTTCACGAAGAGGGTTGTCCGAGAGGATCGAGCAGGGGCAGAACCCTCTAGTGTAATAAAAATAAAAATCTGATGTGGGCATCACATGACTTTCTATACAGACTGAAATTTATTTTCTCTTTATTTCTTCCGTAATTCATTAAAATGGGTTTAATTGCTCAAAATAACCAGGATAAATATTTGAAATTACATTGATTGTGCAGTTTTAGTTCAAGTGTAGTTTCCATTTAGGGACTGAACGTATTTTCATAGGCGATGTACAGGCCCTACATTCTAAAGGGCTCTAAACGTGTTGATACTTTGAAAACTTCAGTTCCGATTTCTGGCACGATTCCAATACTTTTCCTATTACCACGTATTGTAAGGAAAGGAAAATAAAGTAATGTGCGTAGATTACTTCAATTATGAGACAAAAATTTATGGGAATGAATAAACTGAAGATATTAAATACTGGCTTCAACTGCTGTAAGAAATTGATAAAAGTTAAAGCTGTTAACTCAACGTTATGTGCATGGTAAATCTAGTGCATCTAACCCATTACTTTTGTACTAATTAACATAATTCGATCTTCTAATAATATACCACTAACTGACGGAGTTGGTTACTGATTAGATGATTAGCTGGCATATTAAAATTTTCAAGTATCTCCGCTGTAGCTAGAATCTTGGTGTGGTGTGGTGTCGTTAGATCCATCTCAACTTAGAGACTAAGCGGAAAATCTAAAATTTTGAAAACTTGATTTACGGGTGACGGTGGGAAGCGATAGTCAAAACACTCAAAATCATTTTCCAAGCTTATCTAGCCATTTAAGTCGAGATGGAATCTCGGTTATGGTATCATTTGATCCGTCTATGATTCCAGGTTAACGAAAAAATCTAATATTACGGAGATTCAATTAGATGTGACGCTGCAAAGGAATAATTAAAAACTTCAAAACCACTTTTCAAAATCATAGAACATTTCAATCGAGACAGAATCTCGGTCTTGATCTTACTCGATCCGTCTCTGATTCAAAGTTAGCGAGAAAATCTAATATTTAAAAGATCCAATTAAGTGTGATGTTACAAAGGAATAAATAAAAACTCAAAAGCATTTTTAAAAAGTATAGAGCACTTTCAATTGATATGGAATATTAGTGTTGGTCTCATTCAACCCGTCTCTGATTCCAAGTTGGCCAAAAAATTCAATATTTCGAAGATTCAATTAGGTGTAACGTTGCAAAGGAATGATAAAAAACTCAAAACCATTTTTCAAAATTTTAGAACACTTTCTTTTGATATGGAATCTCAATTTTTGTCTAGTTTGATCCGCCTCCGATTCTAAGTTAACGGAATAATCCAATATTTCGTAGATTCAATTAATTGTGAGCTTGCAAAGGAATAATTAAGAAACTCAAAACCTTTTTTTCTTTTCAAAATTATTGAGTACTTTCACTCGAGATGAAATCTCGGTTTTGGTATTATTCGATCTATGTAATTCACTTGTCAACAGAACATTCTGTGGTTGACATTCCGTTGACATGGAATGTCAACGGAAAAATATCATATTTTGAAATTTAAAAATTTGGCATTAGAGGTGAAGGCATGAAGGTCTTTTTAAAAAGTTTCACCACTTTGCCTCTCATGAGTAATAAAAACATGATGTACATTTGTTGCTAACAATAAAGGCTAGAGAAGAAAAATAATTTTATAAATTTAACGCTATATAATTTTTCAAAATGTTAAAAATCGTTTAAAAATAACAAAATAATTTTGTATCGTGGAACTGATATTCAAGATATTCAGAAGTGATCCAGAAGTGATAAAAATACAATTTTATATCATTTCGCTGGCAATCGGAAAAATTAAACAATTAAATCATTTTATCGCGCACGAAAATGATATTCAATATATTGTCACATTTAAAATGTTAACAGAGTTTCAAAACGTGTGCAATTTTTAAGCTTAAACGTGAAAGGTTTTTTTTTATTTTCAGAGACGTTATCAAAAACTTTTATTAAATGTTGTAGATGTCACATTATCGACCACAAACCATTTCAACAGTGCTAGTCTGACACAATCACAAAACAATATCAATTTTCTCGTGATTTTCGTCAGCTTCAGAATCCCCAAAATGATGCCAAGTCTCATTTTGAACGTTTAATCATTATGCCAAAAGCAAATGGGCTTAACTCTGAAATCTCAGCGTAAGAATCGGAAGAATGATAGGAAGTTACGTTATTAGAGTCAAGGGAAGTAGAAAATAAAACTCTAGATATTTAAAAAAATCGATTCGTGTTTTGTAAGTATCTGGTTATAGATTACTTCATTTATGAAACAAAGTTTATGGAAATAAGCAATCTCGTAGCAAACAACTCAGTTCATTTTCTACCCAAAGTTTTTTGTACCAAAGTACCCAAAGTTCTTTGTCTCCAAAGTACCCAATGTTCTTTGTCTCCAAAGAACCCAAAGTTCTTTGCTACACAGCATGAATGCATTAAGAAAAATCTAGTGTGCCTAACACATGACTTTTGTCAAACATTATTATTTTGAATTGTGCATTTGGTGATTTTCCGGATGACATCATGTAAAACTATTTCAATGTACCCAATTTACTTATATTTTGAGCAACTCTAAATAAACAATTATCATCAATATTGATAGCATTCTCAAACGATATAATCCATATGTTGAATATATTAATAATTAATTCATCAATTAAGCGTCATTTTCGTTAATTTGGCGTCATTTTTGCAATTTTGACGATATTTTCGTCAATCTGTGGCGAAATATCGCCAAGTTGGTGATAATTTGCTAGAATATTCGCCAAATGCGTCACCAAATGTTACAGACAAACGGAGAGAAGATCATGTCTTATATAGTAGAAGGTATGCCCGTCATATAATGGAAATCAGAATTTGCAAAACATTACTTCCCATTTGGCGTTATTTTTAACAATTTGGCAACATTTTTGTCACTTTGTCAAAATTTAAAATAGTCGCTAAGTTGACGACATCCTGCTAAATTTCTCGCCAAACTTCGCGGACAGACGGACAAATGGGTTATTCTTATAGTCTACTCTAATGTTCTTTCCAAGGCATTGAACTTTCATCAATTAGTCGTCATTGCATTGATTTAGCTTCGGTTTCGACAATTTGGCGAATTTTTATCAATTGTATAGCATTTCCGTCAACTTGGTAATATTTAAAAAGTCAGCAAGTTGGAGGAATTCCGAAAAATTCGTCACCAAAATTTTGCCAAACGTTACGAACGGATAAATATGTTATTTTTACAGTTGATTCTTATTCTTTCCAAGATATTGAATTTTCGTCAATTAGTCGTTATCATTTTCGTTGATTTAGCGTCAGTTTTATCAATTTGGCAATATTTTCCCTAATTTGATTCCTTTTTAAAAAGTTGCCAAGTTGCCGACATTCCGCCAAACTGTCGCCAAAATCTCGCCAAGCGTTATGGACGGAGAAAGGTTTTATTCGTATAGTAGATAAAGGAATATTTACGTCCAAATACAGAATTACATATGAAAAGTGAATATATTTCACAATAGTTATTATTCTTTTTTATTTTATGCGATTTTTTGTGCAATATCGAGAGAACGGTTCATACTAGCCTTCAAAAGTTGATGTCAATCGTTTTCTAATGAAACATTACATAAGAAATGGCTATTTGCGTAACTTTGCTAAAGGTTTTGATTTTTTTATGATTGTTTCAAAATTTCACTCGAAAATTTAGGGGTTTCTGAACATTCGATTGCTTTTGAAAACAATAGGCTTCCAGTATTTACGGATTGTAATTTTTGTACCAAATTTCATGCGAATCGCTCTATTCGTTCGTAAGATATAGTCTCCGAAGTCTAACACACACACACATACACACATACACACAGGCATCACCTCAAAAGCGTACGATTCGTGTTCACGGATGCTTGAACGTGCACTTCCGTCAAAAACTCGAATTCAAATTCTCGACCCCGTCACAATACTTTCTTTATACATTATACTACGTATATACGGAAAGTAAAAATGAATGCTATAAAAATCGCACTTATCGTCATACGATTATTATAATTCAGTTTAAATTGATAATTTTGTCCGTATTGATAGCTAATTATTTACCTGCTTTAAATGTCATCATTGCCTTTTTTATTGTCTATGTTTATCTGTTTAGATATTATGTTGTACTGATTTATTGTAATTGTTTTATATGTAACTGTTTTTATGTTATTTGATTCTACTATAATTACCGTGTTTACCCATCTCTTTCTGTAAAGTTATCTTTAAGGAGTGGGTATTTATGTTTCCTGTAATCTCCTTACTTTAAATATTAAAGACAAGGTTAAAACCTGAAGAACAGTTCTTGTAATTGTGAAATATAACTTTACATATTTTAAATGAAAGGTAATAGTTTTAATAAATAAAATAGGTAAATATTACAACGTGTTATCATTTACGTATTCAGTAAGTTTATTGTTTTTCACTTAGAACATTTAACCTTTTCTAGGTAAAGCCGAACTGCAGAAAATATGGATTTTTGTGGATAGAAATATCTTTACAGCACCTGTTAGAGTATTTCTTAACACAACGGCAATGTTCACTTCTAATCACACGCTTGGTCATTAAAGTACTAATTAATTAAAATTAATAATAACGACAAACTTTTCACCACATTTTAGTCATTATTATTAATTACTTTTTACCACATTATATTTTACACTTTAGAAGAAAGATATTTAGAGTGAAAATGAACAAAGTGAAGTAAAGACTCACTCGAACATTATTTTCTTTCGAAAAATAAAAGGTTCAAATTATTAAAAATATTTTAATATATTTATAAATGGTACCGTATTTAAGACAAAACAAACATAAATTGTTTATGTTTTTATTCATTATGCTCGAAGATATAAGAGTCTAAAATTTTTACATTTTTCATACCGCTCCGATTTTAGCCGTATATCCCCGACAATAGATGTTACTCACGTCAAAAAGATTGATTTAATGGGTTTGATTGTGATGAAATTAATTATATACTCTATTCACATATGACAACACCGAGAATCAAACCCGGGACCAAGATGTGGCATGCATACATTCTCGTGATGAGTTAAACGATTATCCAAAATTATCATAAGAATGTAATTTCATAGAAATCCCATTCCGAACAGCGTTTTAGGCGAGATACTGGCAATTCCTGCTATGATGCAGAGAACATTCTATTCTGGTAGCCCTTTCAGCGACTTTTGTCGCCAAGGTAAAAATGGCAACATTCATTCTGGCAACTCTTTTCGCATCTTTTGTAGTCATTTTCGCCGCCAAGGTAAAAATCGCCCTTTTTCGCCGTTTGTGCAACAGTTGACCTGCAACAATTCAAACATAGGCCTACGTCCGCTTCACGGGCTAAACTGGATGCGCTCGCCAGATAAAAAATATCACAGAATCCGGTCCCGCTGACTGTCGGAGGTCGCACGTAGCTGTCGTTTGCAACAGATATTCTGTGGTTCACATAGCACAACATGAAAATCAGAATATTTAAAAATTTTCTGATTTTTACCTTAGCGAAAAAAGGGCGATTTTTTTTACCTGGGCGACAAAAGACGACAAAAGGGTGACGAAAAGGCGACAAAAGACGCGAAAAATATTGCCAGAATGGAACGTTGCGATTTTTACCTTGGCGACAAAAGACGCTGAAAGGTTGCCGGAACAGAATGTTCTTCTAATTATACCAGGGATTGCCAGAATCTCACCTAAAATAGTCAAGAATGAAAAAGGGATTATACTACATCTATACCTCCCATTCATTCATAAGATGCAAATTTGCTCATTTGTCTGAGCATATACTTATTTCTCCGACTTATAAATATTCTGACCACCTGAGTCTCCCAAAAGTATATCTTCCGTCAAGATGTTAATAAAACAATCATTTAAACCTCTGAGCGTAAAATTTACAATTCAAATCTCCTTTGTCGATCGGGAATCTTAAGAATCTCTTTGCAATCATTTCATACTTTAAAGATAGATATGCTTAAGTATCGTGGAGGACCTGTTAATATTTTCAGTCATGAATAACATAGTCAGTTATAAATCTATAATTTCTAAAGTTAAGTTCGCCACAGCAAATCCGCGAAATGGAATAGACAGTATAACAGAAAATGAAATATTTGAGTGAATAGTAACTCTTTCTATAGGTATAATTACATTTTTAACAAATCAGGTCCATACGTATAACTACATTTTTAACAAATCAGGCCCATTCGTATAATCAAATTTTTAACAAACCCGTAATCTTAACAGACAAGTTTTTTTACAAGCCATCTATGTCTATCTTAACAAACTAATATTTTTTAAATTGTACTAGAGATAAGTAAAAACGAAAGAAAATTAAATTAAAAATTTAATTAAAAATTAAAAATTCTGAATAAATTTATAATTTGTTCAGAATCGCCACAATAAATCCGCCGAATGGACCTCTTCATATAAGTATAATCACATTTTCAACAAATAATTTACATAATCACATGTTTATTAAAGTTTACATAATCACATATTTTTCAAATTATTTACATAATCACATTTGGGCCAACGGCCGTACCGTGCTGAAAACACCGGTTCTCGTTAGATCACTGAAGTGAAGCAGCATCGGGCGCGGTTAGTACTTGGTGGGTGACCACCTCGGAACGCCGCGTGCTGTTGGCCATCTCGGGTGCGGTATCCCCGTGGTTTGCGCGCTAGATTTGCACGCTGCCACAAATGCCGCCGTGTTCATGCGGAGTACGATCACGTTAAACATGTGGGTCCGTAAGTCCTTCCGAGAGGTTGGTGGTAGGGGAAGGAGGGTACGGTCCCTGTGGATGCCTCCCCCACTGGGTTCCGGTCTAAATTGGGAGGCACTTCCCGGCCGCCCATACAGTTACCTTACACCTTTCTGGTAGGTCGGACGGTCTGGGTTTCAACAACAACAACATAATCACATTTTCAACAAATAATTCACATAATCATATTTCAACAAATAAATCGACATAATCGCATTTTTAACAAATCAGGTCCAGTCGTATTATCACATTTTTAACAAAACAGGTCCATACATATAATCAGATTGCTACCAAACCAGTTATCTAAACAGACGCATGTTCTTAACAAGCCATTTATGTCTACCTAAACAAACTAATATATTTGCAATAGTACTAAGCCAGAGATAAGTAAAAAAAAATTAAATATAATATAAGATAATATAATCGCTGAAAATTAATTAAATTGTCATAATTAATAATTAATCAAACGAAATTTCAATTCAATCACTTTAATTATTCAATATATCCACCGCTGCACGACAGAAAGTAAAATATTACTCATGTAGTTTTGTGATTAAATATATATCAATTTACAATTTGAGTATTTGGAAATATATATTTAAGATTTTGGAAATATATATTTTATATCAACCTCTCGGATTTACCTAATAACATTAAATTCCATACCTATAATAATTTAGTATTAAAATTAATAATTCAATATAATTCCTCCATTATTTAATTTCATTAAGAGGGCGAAAAGTATTTTAAATCAAATATTTCCTTCGAATCTTTTGTTTGCGGATCACTTGCAAAAAATTATAATTTTAACCAGAAGTATATTTGTCAAATGCTACCTCTTTGTGATGAAGCACAGCTTCTGTCAGAATGATTTAATTCAGGAATGTATGTTTCATGTGATAGGGAGCTGTATTTTCTTCACTTTATTCCGTATTGCATTCCAATCCGTATTTTTAATTAGATAACCGTCAGGAAATATTCATAGGATAGTCTGGGGTATTAGAATCCACTATTAATTTTACAGGAGCTTAACTGTAGTATGCACCTACGAATGACAAGCAAACTACCCTTTTAAAAATCAAAGACTCTTTTCAAGATGGATGATCTTACTATCATCTTATTAAGCGTGTCACCATATAGTGGCGATTAGCGCAGACCCCAGGAGTACAAACATCCAGGGTGATGATAGCTCACCATACGCTCATCTATAATTATTTACATAAAATCATCTACAATCAAATATGCTAAATAGAAAGTGCTAATGGGGTAATTCTACAAATATGGGAATATTTGAAGCATCAAAAATTCAAACTGAAATTAAAATTAATTCAGCAAAAATTGAAATTAATTTTAAAAATCTGAAAAAATCACTTAAATACTTTAAGAGTTACTTAATTATAATAAGACATCGGTAGAACTTAAGGAGGCAGAAGCCGTTAAAATCCAACTTTGTGTTTTTCCACCGAATTGACGGAATTTTTAGTACATATACTAGATTTATCATATATTAAACAAATATAATAAGAAGTCGATGCAATTTAATTGTTTAGTTGAAAAAATAAATAAATAAATGAAGGTTAAAAATTAAATGCCCCTTGCGAATTATTTTTTTTAAAAAAATTCCCTCGATTTCATATAATATTGATTTAACAGAGTAACAAATTTGTGCTTAAGCCATTCCAATTCAAAAATACGTGCATAATTTTGTGAAATTGTATAACATATCATACAAATGTCATGCAATTATAACAAAATTACACATACGAAGCCTTTTGAAGCGATAAAAATCTTAAAAAAACTCATTTTGAGGAAACCTTATGCAAAATACACATTTTATTGCAATTTTGGGAGGATTACTATCTTCACTTATTCATATATTTGAAAATAAACATTCGATTTGAATGTTTTTTTGTAATCAATGTAAGATAATGTGTAATGTTTGTCTAAAATAATGTGTAATATTTGTCTAAGATAATGAATTTAAAAATATTTCGTATAAGTAACTAAATATTTGTCTTTCCTTTGTAATTGTATTTTATTAGAGTCATTTCAATGGCATTTACGAATGTCTGCTTGACACAATATAATTTTCAAATAATGTAAAGCAATAATATTATTAAACTAATTCTTAATTAAAATGGCAGCTTGTTAAATGTGTTCTTAAAATAAGATGGATTGTAGATGACACTAAAAATTGGGCATATGGATAACAAATTAGAAATTTAGTGGTTCTCAAGAAACCACAATTGAAGCTTTTTAGGCTAAACTTACTTCAGGAAAATACTTTGAAGAAGGTTTATAAAAATTGCACTATTAAAATTTATTTATATTAGAATTTTACCTGCTTTACATGTATATATATATATATATCACATTCCATTCCTATTGAAGCATTCCATCTATGGAAGTATACTACCTTACATCTACTTAAAAATATTATTATAAACAATAAATTAACGAAGCCTAGGTATTCTTATAAACAACTCCTATCTGCTATTAAAGAACTACAACAACATTTTGTCATAACTTATGTAGATAAAGCTTATAATAATTATGCCATCATTTGTAAAAAATATTATGTTTCTCTGTTACAGAATTACTTAAAAAATAATCAAATTTTTAAACCCATTAATAATCAGTCTATCAAAATCAAAACTAAAATGCTAAAATTATATACACAATTAAATATTAATTGCAAGTTTTTTAAATTTCCTTATGTTACTTTGGTTCCTAAATTCCATAAATCACCTCTCAGTTTTAGAACAGTCACTTATGGACATAATACCTTTACCACTACAGCTAGTAAGTACATGCTTAACTGTTTAAATAGAATTAACGAATCTCTTAAATTTAGGAATTCAGTATATTTCATTTGGAACAATAGTTTTGATTTAGTAAATCACCTTAGCAAGCTTCCACAAATTCTTGGTTTCCATACCTTTGATTTTAAAGACCTATTTAATAATATTGTCATTAAAGATTTATATAAAGTTATTATTTCTCTTTATCATGACTATCTATCTTCAAATAAATTTGCATTCAATGTCAAAAACTTTCCTATGCTCTCGCACTTTGTGTTATACAACAATTATATTATCCAAGGTGATAACATTTATTTACAAACATCTGGTGTATCACAAGGTGGCTGTAGTAGTAGTATACTCGCTAAATTATATCTTTATTATTGTGAATGTCATTTTAACTCTAATTCATATATTCTATATAGATATGTTGACGACTTAATTTGTATTATCATTGATGATTCCTATCCAATTAATTTTGATTTTTACCCATCTAACCTAGAATTAATTCCTAATGAGCCTAGCATTAGTCAAACTGTAAATTTTTTAGACCTAAATTTAGATATCCTCAATAACCATGTAATCACCAATCTATATGATAAAAAAGATTCTTACAACTTCGCTACCATAAAGCTGCTATCTCATATCAATCTTGTAATGCTATTCAATTGTTTAGAAACATCATTTTAAACCAGCTATTTCGAATACATCGACTTTCTGATTCTCGGTTTCACTTTCTCCACATCAATAATCTTAAACGCATTTGTCACAATAACCAATATCCGGAAATATTTGTAAATAATATTATTAATAATTTCAAATATACCACGTAATAATTTTACACATACATTATTTATCTTTGATTGGATAACTCAATTTTGAGAATTCACCCATTCCTATCACCTAACTTACCACTTGGCCTGAGTCTAATACTGTTTACTATTTTCAAATGACTATTTTCCACTTGTCCTGAGTCCTATACTGATTACTATTTTTGAAAGTCTCCATACATAATATGTATCGTTCAAATGTATTCAATCCGGTGCCCTCTCGCATTGACGAAGTGAGGTGAAATGCTCAGTCGCTTGTTCAACTTACTCGTGGTAACAATGCTTGTAAGTTCATACTTCTGTTCGAGGAGGTATTATTTTTCTGATTTGTAATTCAATTGATTTATTTTTCTCCTTCCACTAGCCAGTAGACAGTTCCAATGGTGTCTATAGTTAAATACTATCGCCATTGTCAGAAACTGGCTATTCTATCGGTTTTAATTCTAATTGTATGGCTGTCCTGATGAGAATGCAATTTCGAACTAACCGCCATTTTGTGTGTAGTTTCAATTGATTGTTCTCTATGTCTTAATCTTTTATCTTGAGCTAATTATTATCGCCTTTTCTCATTTTTGCCGTATTTTCTTTTTAATATATTTATATACTGATATTTATATACTGATATGAATTTTGTATCCTAATATTCTTCTCATCCCCCTTTCCATTGTAGTGATATGTTACCTTCTATCTTTATCCTTAGTCTTGGTCTATAGTTACTCATTTGTAACAGATATGTTAGAGATGGGTTTTTTTGTACATACAGTAGTTTATGCATAATTTTCGATTAAAATCTTTCAATTTATATATATATATATATATATATATATATATATATATATATATATATATATATATATATATATATATATATATATATATATATATATATATATATATATATATATATATATATATATACAGAGAGAGAGAGAGACAGAGAACAATCATGCATGAAGCAATGATTACGAAATACTTTTCAACTGAATGTAAATTTTTAAGCATCTCTAAAATGCAATACATTTAGCAGTAATATTTTTTAAATTATCATAATACTACAGTAATTTATTATATTTGAAAACTTAAAACTTCATCGAAAGAAATGAACTTTATCCAAATGAAATATAAATCGCCTGGCTCTCTATGTAAAAGCTGTAAATATTTCATTTATACACTTTTATTCCATTCCTTTCATTCATCGCAATACTACAATAATTTAATTTACTTAAAAACTCGAAACCGTGGAAGTAAAAGTAATTTAACTCTGCGCTTAAAACTTCATCGAAAAAGTCTGCTATCAAATCGTCTGCTTCTCTATGTAAAATCAACGAACGTTTCATTCATATCAGTTATATTGCAAACTCCAAAACTAAATAATTGTGTTAAAGAAATTTAGAAATTCTTAAACAACTCATCTTACAGCTTGAAGTGTTTAGATTTTCCATAAGTGAAAATTATGCTTCATTGTAGAAATAATCAGAGTTTGATGACCATTTAAACTCAAATATATTGTAATTGTGTTGTTTCAGAATATAGATGCACAGAAATTAAGCAAAAATAAAGCGCTTTTAGCACGGATACTACACTGAATATAAATTAAAAGAAACTTTAAAACTCACGATTATAACATAAGAGGGATGGCATTCATCATTAAAACCCAAATATATTGTAATTGGGTTATTTCATAATATAGATGCATAGACATTAAGCAAAAATAAAGCGGTTTTAGGACGGATACAACACTAAATATAAATTAAAAAGAACTTTAACAAGAAAGATCAATCATGCATAAAGCATTGAATTTGAAACACTTTCCAACTGCAATGCAATTTTATTTAAACATATCTAAAACGCGATACATTCAGCGGTAATTTTTTTAAAATTCTCACAATACTACATTAATTTATTATATTTGAAAATTTAAATTCATCGAAGAAAATGAACTTTATTCAAATAACGTCATTGAAATATAAGTCGCCTGGTTTAAACATCTGTAAAATGCAATACATTCAGCGGTAATGTTTTTAAAATTATCACAATACTACAATAGTTTATTACACTTGAAACGTAAAACTTCATAAAATAAATGAACTTTATTCAAATGACGTCATTGAAATATAAATCTCCTGGCACTCTATGTAAAACATGTAAATATTTCATTCATATACATTTATTCCATTCCTTTCATTTATCATAGTACTAAAATAATGTATTTTATTTAAAAACTTAAAACCATGGAGTAAAAGGTTATTTAACTCTATGCTTAAAGTTTCATCTAAAAAGTCTGCTATAAAATCGTCTGTTCTCTATGTAAAATCAATAAATGTTTCATTCATATCAGCTATAATTCAGTGTCCAGAGTTAAATAATTTTGTGTTAAAGAAATTCAGCAATTCTTATACAACTTATCCTACATCTTTATGTGTTTGCATTCTCCATAACTGAAAATTAGGCTTCGTTGTTGAAATGTCCATAGTTTGATGATCATTTAAACTCAAATATATTGTAATTGCGTTGTTTCATAATGTAGATACACAGAAATTAAGCAAAAATAAAGAGGTTTTAGGACGTATACAATACAAAATATAAATTAAAAAGAACTCTAAAAGTCACAATTCTGACACAAGATAGATGGCATGGATCATTTAAGCTCAAAGATTGTAATTGCCATTGCTTCAGAATATAGATGCACATAAATTAAGCAAAAATAAAGCGGTTTTAGGAGGGATACAACACTAAATATAAACTAAAAGAAACTTTAAAAATCATGATTTTGACACAATATGGATTCCATATTCTATTTTGAAATGGGTCACTTGATCTCCTCATATAATATGTGTGTAATTAATAATTTAATTTTTATTTTAAAAACTACTGAATATATTTTGCTGAAATACTTTTCATAATTTTTATGGGATAATTTGAATAATTTCTAAAACTTTCGAATGCATGACATATTTTATTTTGAAGTGGGTCCTGTGATCTCCTCATATAATATGGGTGCAATTATTATTTAAATTTTTATTTAAAAAACTACCTAATATATTTTGCTGAAATGTTTTTCATAATTTTTATGGGATAATTTGAATATTTTCTAAAACTTTCGAATGCATGACATATTTTATTTTGAAGTGGGTCCTGTGATCTCCTCATATAATATGGGTGTAATTATTATTTAAATTTTTATTTAAAAAACTACCGAATATATTTTGCTGAAATGTTTTTCATAATTTTTATGGGATAATTTGAATATTTTCTAAAACTTTCGAATCAATTTGTGAATTTTAAATTCACTTAAAAAATGTTTGAAAAATTAGGTCTCATAGGGTTCAATGTATTTCATTTCTTCAACACAGGTTCAGTCCAAAAGTAATTGGATGATATTATTCATTTATATTCCCATAGGTCCCACAGACTTTCTGAACAGCATACAAAAATTTCATTTTGATAAAGTCATTTTACGGTAGTTATCGTGCGAACGGATCTACAGACAGACAGACAGACAGACAGAATGAACAAAGTCATAAATACTTTTCAACTATGTTCCAAAGTGTTAAAAATCCCGCTTTTGACACAAGATGGATGCCATATTTTATTTTGAAGTGGGTCCTTCGATCTCTTCATATAATATGGTGGTAATTATTATTTTAATTTTTTTATTTAAAAAACTACCGAATATATTTTGCTGAAATTCTTTTCATATTTTTATGGATTAATTTGAAAACTTATAATTTGAGTATTTCCTGAAATTCGCTTAAAAAATGTTTGAAAAATTAATTCCCGTAGGGTTCAATGTATTTCATTTTCCCAACCCGGGTTCAATCCAAAAATAATTGGGTGATATTATTCAATTATATTCCAATATGTCCCACAGACCGTCTGAACAGCATACTAAAATTTCATTTTGATAAAGTCATTTTTACGACAGTTATCGTGCGAACGGACAGACAAACAGAATGAACAAAGTCATAAACACTTTTCAACTGTGTTGTAAATTGTTAATAGAAAACTGAAACACTTGCGTTGAAAATTAAGTAAGTTGATAGCTAATCCCAAAAATTTTAAAAAAGCAGAAAAACAACATTATCTAACAGCTAATTGTTATGTTTGTTTACTAGCAGTGTTGCCAATTTCAAAAATGCCCTTTTCCTTGGGAAAAAGATTCCCTACTTTCAGAACTGCGGGTGGTCAAAAATCTTTGAAACACACTTTAAGTTTTTTTTTTTTTTTTTTTTTTCTGGGGGGGGGGGGGTATATTTATTTCATTTCATGTTTTAGTGAATAACAATCGAACGAGTCTGTGTGTAAAATTACCCCAATTATATCTAATTACTTATTTCATTTTGATAAAGTCAAGAATTCTGTCCTATCCACCGATATCCATCTGAGATATTATCATATTCCTTTAATTATTTTCAACTGGGGGCTGCGAATTTTACTATAATCACTGAAACATTCGATATAATATTTACAGATATTACTAAAGACAGAATCAAGGAGGACTACCCCGAACAAAAGTCATGAACTTGAAGATGACTTTATAAAATGCCTGACGATAACGCTTTGAATATGAATTTTTATTAAATTTGAATCGAATTTCTCCTCTAAGATATCCCATCCAAAACTGCGTTCATAATATGCAACCGATTACTGGGGTTCCACAGAATTCTAATCATTTCCTGCGATGAATTAATTAGTCTTAGTTTCGAATTGTTTCTCCCAATTCTAAATATTCTGACCACCTGAGGCTCTCTTAATTATCGCTTTCTCCCAAGATGTTAATAAAACAATCATTTCAAACCATGCTAAGCCAGAGCTTAGTATTTACAATTCAAATTTTCGTTTTGAATTGAATGACAGTTTAAATATCACTTTGAAAGTATATGGTACTCCAAAGTCAAATATACTGTTCAAGTATAGAGGAACGTTAAATTTTGGAATAAACTTTTATACTTATAAATTATGTCATAAGTTACTGGCATGTGGAGTATTCGTAAAGCAATATTAAATGTCATGAGCTGGAGATTTCTTCGGCTCATCACGATAATGTAACCTACCCTTGATAATGTAACCTCTACCATGAAATGGCACCAGGTTTAATCCCAGGTATTGCCACATTAGTGATCCGGACGTAAATCATTCCTCTAGTTACGAACTCGCTGGCAATCTACATTTCCTTTCTCCCTTTTCTAAAAATATAGGAACTCTGTGGCGTAACATTCTTCTGCAATTTTAAATATAAAAGCTGAAGATTGCATTAGTTCATAACGATAATGTATATCACATTTCTAAAAATATAGGAATTCTATGGCGTAACATTCTTCTGCAATTTTAAATATAAAAGCTGAAGAATTCATTAGCTCGTAACGATAATGTATGTCTCTTTTCTAAAAATATAGGAACTCTGTGGCGTAACATTCTTCTGCAATTTTAAATATAAAAGCTGAAGATTGCATTAGTTCATAACGATAATGTATATCACATTTCTAAAAATATAGGAATTCTATGGCGTAACATTCTTCTGCAATTTTAAATATAAAAGCTGAAGAATTCATTAGCTCGTAACGATAATGTATGTCTTTTTTCTAAAAATATAGGAATTCTGTGGCGTAACATTCTTCTGCAATTTTAAATATAAAAGCTCAAGAATTCATTAGCTCGTAATGATAATGTATGTCTACTATATCATAGTCTCGGGTTTAATCCCCGATATTACGATATGTGAATAGATATAGAGGAAATTTAATCGTAATCGAAGCCACTAAATCACATTTTCCCCAGGAATATATGAGGGAAATTTTTTAAATAAATCAGATCATTTTATGCTACAATCAAAGCACGCAATAACGAAATACAATGTAACGAAGACTGACATAACGGAAAATCTGCCATTATTTGATTGGTTCCACTTGTATCACAGTAGATATCAGAACGAAAAAAGAAGATCTAATTTTATTTTCAGATTTTCCCACGTAAGTTATTCTTTTAAAACATTTCTTTAAAAATACCTAAAATTAAGTTAATTTTATTTTAAACTGGCAACAGCTTAGTTATACCAATGATTGCATTGAGTTTATATGCGTTGATATAAATAAATGTAAGGCCATTATCATCCATAGCGAAGATCAAAATGTCAATTTTTCCTATGCACCGTATAACACCATCATTATTATATGCATTATCGTTGTTTTCTATAGGAAGTAATGTTGTGAACGTCTTAAAATTAATTAATTTGCGTTCCAGTCGTGAGCAATACTAAACATGTTATGTAGTTCTGCTTCTTTTTACATAAAATATATCGACACAAATAACATTTTATATCGGTAGGTTCGTTTATTCTTCAGTTACCGGATCCCCATCTCATAAACATACACGCGTTCAAACTAAACACACACACACACACACACGCATAAGCACACACGTTCAACTCATATATACACCCCTCGCTCTCCCATACACACATTCAACTCACATATACACCCTTCGCTGTCTCACACACACAGACATACATCGTTCCAAAATAGTTTCAAATGGGTTGGAGGGGGGGGGGGTTATCCTTCAACATCTTTAACTAAAGAATTCAAGATTTTGCCGGATAAAGAAAACATTTTATTTATACAATACTATAAGAGGGTAAAAGTATGAATTTTGTAACATTTTGGCGCCTGCCTTTTTAACGAAAATATTTCTACTATGAAGAAAGTTCTTATGTTGAGATATATGTACGACATAACGAAATTTTCTATCTTTCAACACTTTTTACTTAAAATGAAAAATAGCTTTCCAGGTTCATAAAGAAAAGACCTTTTAGAGTCTTATACTGCACTATGTCAGTCAGAATACTCAACCAAACTGTGCAACAAAGGTGAGCTCCAGGAAGTAGAAAAAAGGAGATAAAACTCCTGTGGATGAAACGCTTGGAAATGATGTAATGCTTTGAGAATTATATATGTGTCGCTAGTGTTAGTAAAATAGCTGCTACTATCATTTGACACAATAGAAAGGCGTAGTATTTAGTTTATGTATTTTTGATTATTTTTAAATTAAGATTTCCCTAATTATGAGTCAAATTAACCAGTATTTTTTCATAGTTGTACGATAGAGTACAGAATATAGGGAGATAAAAATAAATTGAAAGGTAAAATAATTTTGATTACGTAAGAACATTCTTTATTTGTTCAGTTCTACTTTGTATTGCGCTAATAATTTATGTCTACAAAATGGACAGTTTAAATAAATATTTTAGGCCGTTTGCCATGGAAATGCATACAATGCTGGGCTACTTACATTATCCTAGCTACACCTGAATTGTTGTCTCATATGATATTGAAATTTTTATAATATGATGTTTTAATTCCTTACTTTTACCACCATGGGTGGGCAGTTTGTTACATGAATGGAAAAACAGTGTCGTGAGGATTTTGAAATTTTGCACATGTCATGTTCAGTACGCACATGGGAATATTGTAGTGCCCCCAAAACTATTCTATCATAGTTCTAAGAGAATATGGTTCATATAGTACTTAAAAAATAGAAGATATTTTTTAATTTGTCCGTAGCATGCGCAGTATATGCAGGCATAAATCGTATTCCAATATCATTTATGAATTTTTATCCGATTAACTTAATTTGCGTCGAATTAAGCATATTGACTTAATTTAATAGGAGTATTTAAGAAATCTGAAGTGAGCAGCACATGACTTTCTCTGCAAACTCATATTCACTTTCCCTTTATTTCGTCAATACTGTGAGACCAGAAGTAGATCTCATAGCGGCACAACTAGCAATGTACGATTCCAATAATAAATCCACTAATATGTAAATTTACGGCCATGTCAATCTTAATGAATTTAAGAATTAAAAGTTTAACTTTAACTTTATTAATTCGGTTCCCACAAATACTTCATTAAATTGAGTTTAATTGCACAAAATGACAGCCATAATTATTTTAAGTTATACTGAAAGTGAACATTTAATTCAATTTTCGTTTTCATTTGGTAACTGGACTTATTTTCAAAGGTGGCATAGCGGAAATGCGATAAGACTAAAATATCTCGAAAACGGCTTGTCCTAGAGTAATGGGGTTGGCCTTATACTTTTCACTTTTCATCGTCAAAAATTACGTATAAAATAAGCATTTAATTGATATATTTGAGCATACGTAGTCTTTAATTTTTAGTTTTAACGATTTTTGGGGACCAATTCGCAATTTGTCTATTAGTTTTTCAGCTAGAGTGAATGCAGGCAAATTTTGTGGGTCATTTCGCAAAAACGTGAGATTTATTTTATCCCAAAGTCGTACGAAAACCTTATCAGCACCACCAGGGTCACCCACAATTGACTTACCTGCCAAATTTTATGAAATTCGGTCAATTAGTTTCTCAGTTAGAGTGAATACAAAATCTGCACAGACACACGCACAAACGTCACGCTAAAAATAATTTTTAGTATTCGAGAGGTCCCAAAGCGTGCAAATTCGTCGAAAATTCGAGTTGTGATTTTCGGCAAAATTCCAATACTTTTACTATTCATTACCATGTATCGCAGGAAAAGTAAAATGAATGTCAGAGTAATTTGGTGTGAGTTCGGAATACTGACTACGTATTTAAAGACCAATTAGTAAACCATATAAATGCAAAAATACGATGGAAGTCAAGGGTGTAGTATTGTATAGTCTATCAACTTCATTTTCTTCCATATCAATGCCACGTTAACCGAAACCCATTTTACATGTAACATATACATCCGCTCTACTTGTAATTTTACTTAAAAGTAATCAGGATTTTCCAACAAAACTTGTATATTTCACTGATTGTTCTTTTTTATTGTGTTTAACATAGTCTTCATTTTTATTGAAAAATGCACATTTAGTAGCAGATGTGTTTAAAAGGAATACATTCCTACCAGTAAAGTTAATAAAAAGTTTATAAAGTTTATATAAAGTTTTGGGGCAGCAACTAGGAATCGAACCCTGGATCTCCGAACTGTCCAGCTGACGCTCTAACTTTAAGCTTTTGTGACGGATTTGCAAAATCTTGCGAGTTTCATCTTTTGTAGTAAGCTTTTTCGACTTGCTGTATTTTAATAGTTTTGTAGTTATTTAGATGATTTTATCAATGATTCCGCATGAATTCATTATGAGAAGTGAGTTATAGAGTACCCCCCATAATCATGTATTATTTTCACAATCTGCTGCAATATGGCATATTAGTGTGTACGATTTTTTATAACGTTGATTACATACTTGACCTAATTTCATCATATAATTTTATATCTATAGAATTTTAGCCATAACCACTATGGTGCTACCACCATTGGTATATAATCTATGTTTTACGTGTTAAGGAACTTTTAACTTTAGTGAACCAGAAATTTAAAGCTTAATCCATGGCTTAAAATTCAAATTTTCTATATAAAAGAAATCCTTTATAATAACGATTTTATATAGTGATTTTATTATGGTTGTATAAGGATTTAATGTAGTTTTATATTCAATTTAATTTTTCGGTCTGTAAAATTAGTAAAAACGATCTGTAACATATATTAAACTATAACAAAGACGACTTAAATGCATCTAAATAACTATTCTTTATAATTACGATTTTATATAGTAGTTTTATTATGGTTATGTAAGGATTTAATGTAGTTTTATATTCAATGTAATTTTTCGGTCTGTAAAATTGATAAAAACAATCTGTAACAGATACTATACTTTAACAAAGACGACTTAAATGCATATAGAAGGAATCGAAAGGTTTTCAAAAAATCAACTTTATTGGAAGAAAACTATTTTTAAGCACTTCTACGACTAATTGTAAAGTAATTAAAAACATATAGATACAACTTTTTCAATTCCATTGATAAACCGATTTTTAACAATAGACAAGGCACGATTAGAGTATCTAAGAATTAAACTCACAGTTTTAAAATGAATGTGGATGATTAATATTTTTATCTATGATTATTTTATTTATTCAGCATTGTTTTTTTAATGATTTCAAGGGAAATTGGTATATTCTTTAAATAACAGTTTGCATAAATACCAGAAGATAAACTAAAATCATTATTTTATAATATATTTATTTGCCATTTTGCGCTGTCTTGATAAAATATTTATTTTATTATTTTAAATGCATATGCAAAGCCACTCTTTGAGTTGGCCTAGCGAAAATAAATTAATAATATGTTAAACATGTTATTAAACAGGTGCCTTACAGTTGCGAGTGGGAATCAGAAACTCACAGAATATCAGGTTTAAATAGGAAGTAGTACAGTAATTTATATACTTAATATGGATTATTCATAAAATTTAATACTGGTTATCTTTAAATATTAATACATGTATAGGTTAAGTATTGGGAATGGCAAGGTTTATGTATGCTGTTAAAAAAAGCGAAGCGAGCTGTCTTATTTTGAACTTTTTTGTAAATATAACCTATCAACCCCCCCCCCCCCAATTGTGAAGTGAGATTTGCGCGATTTAAAAAGATAAATTGGTACATCGAAATATATTTACATATTGTGATACAGAAAAGCGCAAAATGTTAGAGAACTTTTCAACGTTAAAAAACATCGTGCTGTCTTTGTGTTACGTGATTATTTCGCATTGATAGATTTTTTTTTAATAAAATGGCCAGGCACTTGACTTTCATCATTCGCCTATATATCGGCCAGAACGTGAATCATTTAGCCGTCCTAGGACCTTGCCCCAGGCCCACCAGAAGGGAGCGGAACACGCTGTGCCCAACAACACAACATCCATACCTTAAGAGGGACTCAAACCGACAACGCGGAAGTCGATAAATCGCTTGGAAACGCTCGCCTTGACCGCTCGACCACCGCGTCGGCCATTGATAGATGTAAAGTCCTTGCATTATATAGGGAAAGTCATGAACTGTTAACATCAGATTTTTTAACGCTCGCTGCTTCTGTATCCTTGCCTGCTAGAGAATAGCTGTGAATTTGCACTCTGTAGCAAAAAAATATATGCACCCATAAGGAATTGAACTACAGCCGCGAAACTCGACACGTATATATCATTTGAGGAAATATGCAAATGATTAGAGTTTGGGAGGAAAAAGCCATTTTATTAAGAAATGCTGGAAAGGAGATGACATTTTAATTAGTAAATCCTTCACACTGGCATCTATACAAACCGATATTAGATGTGGCATATAGTCAATTAGGTTGCTTATGTCCTTTTGAAAATTTAGCCACAAATGTTGCAACTGGTCCGCTAATTTCGGTGTATTCTGAGAATGCTGCAATTGCCAGCCCAGCATGTCCCAAACGCGGTCTATTGATGATAAATCTGGAGACATGAATGGGCATGGGAGGGTATTAAATAATTAAAAATATTGTAGAGAAAGTCTTGCAGTATATGGTCGAGCGTTGTCTTGTTGGTAAATGGAACCTGAGCGGTTTGAGAGCATAGGCAGAATAATCGATTGCAGAATATCGTAGACGAACAAACGAGGCGGCAAATTGGTTTGCAGCACAGCTAAAGGAGATCGTCTGTTCCAAGAGATGGCTATTCAGACTGTTACACAACGTGTGATTGCCGTGTACCGCTCGATAACAGATGCGGGATCGCTGGCCAGTCCTTTTCCATACACATATTCGACAGCCATTAGAATTGAGAGAGAGGCGGGATTCGTCGCCAAAGATTAAATGCCTCCAATCGGACAGTGTCCGGGCTGACCGAGCTCGGCACAAATCCACACATCTATGCCTATGTTGATGGGTAAGTGATAAGGACGTTGTCTCCGAATCCCACCTTCTGCCAGTCGTTTCCGAAGAATATATTGGGTTGGAGGGAAAGTTCTGTCGTATTTTAAAGAAAATATTTGAATTCATTTATAAAAATATGTGTTTAATATTAATCAATTATATATGCTCCGTTATTTGTTACAACCTGTTGCCATCTTTCAGGTAACCTGTGAATCCCTGTTTTGTAGAAGTTCTCATCCTTGGAGTTAAAATAGTCAGCAACTGCCTTAGAAACACTTTCAAAAGACGTGAATTTTTTCCCGTTAGATAATTTTGCAGAGATCTGAACAGGTAATAATCAGATGGTGCAATGTCAGGTGAATACGGTGGGTGACTAAGGACTTCCCATCCTAACGCATTCAGTTTTTGTTGTGTCACCATTGCAGTATGCGGGCGAGCATTATCGTGGTGGAACACTATTCCTTTTCTGGCCTTTTTTCTTTAATAGCTGCATTCAATTTATCCAGCTGATTGCAGTACAGATCCGCGTTGATGGTTTTCCCCTGTTTCAGCAACTCGTAGTACACTGGACCTTTCCTGTCCCACCACAAACAAAGCAGCACTTTTCGTTGATGGATACTTAGTTTTGTAACTGTTGCTGATGATGTTCCTGGTTTGCAGTAAGATTCTTTTTCTCTTAATATTCTCGTAAAGAATCCACTTTCCATCTCCAGTAACCAGCCTGTCCAAAAACGGCTCCACATTGTGTCTAATCAGATGTGATGAACACATTCTTACACGATCAGATAAATTCTTTTCCGTTAATTCATGTGGAACCCAAAAACTTTGCTTTAACACAAACCCATGAGATTTAATGTGATCTCCAACAGTTGTATGATGAATGCCAAACTCTTAAGCTATTTCTCGACTTGTTACAGATGTTATTTTTATTTACAAGAAAAATCACCTGCCTATTTAAAATACGACATAACTTTCCCTCCAACCCAATATCTTGATACAGGATGCATGGAAGATGGCAAGTGTCTTTGAATGGACGACGTCCTTGATGTGGACTTGGCTCCTCTCCTGACTGCACAATCATCTCGGGCATATGTCTGTCTATCTGGAGCATCCGAAGCTTCTCCGACGATTTCATGTGCCCCGTCTGATACACTGTTGCCAACACAGAGCAACTATTATATCGGTCCGACAAAGATTGTGATTGATACGTCTGTTGGACCAACCAGCTTTCCTTAAGCCGATGATGCAACCTCTCTCTAAATCTGACAATTGTTCGTAGCGCCGCAAAGTACGTCTTAAAGCTATCTTTGTACACAACTTGCAGTATCAAGCAGAAAATTCAGTTTCACATGCCGGTGAGTGAGAACACCGGTCGTTTTAATAACTGCCCGATGCGTCGTTCTCATGCACATTCCTTGAGTCCTATAGCATCATTGGAGCTGATGATTTGACAATTTGCAGAACTCTTGAAACGACATTTGCATGCAGAGTTCCGAGGCTGTATCTCAATTTTTTATGGGTTGATATATTTTTATGCAGCAGAGGTCTAGTTTCAACTAAACAGCAGGATAAAATTAGCGATTTTCTAAGTTCGTGGATTTTAAATATAAAGTTTCAAATTTTAGAGTATAGAATTATTTTAATATTATAAGTGTGATTTCAAAATATCATAAGATTATAAAAATTGCCTTATTCTTATTGTACCCCACCCTCAGTTTTTCATCGGCATCTTGATAATATTTTTGCACCATTCTATTGCTGCAATTAGCACACATTTTTTAGTCTTTTAAGAAGGTATCGCCGATAAAAATATTGCCAAAATTGCCATAATTCCAATTATAACCACTTCATATTTTCATCGGCCTTTTAATATGTTCTATACTCTAGCCCCGATGTACACAGATTTCATAAGTGGGTTGAGCGGATTTTGCGCTCGTTAATAACAAATTAACAAATCTCTCATTAACAAAGTTCGCGTAGAGAGGCGAAGATGCTTATTTAGGCATATCACACCCTCTGCGGGACTGCATCTGTATCGGAAAAGTGGACAAAGAGACTGTGAGACCAGAAATAGATCTCACACCAGTTTTAAGCGAGATAGTTTTATGTTCAATATTTATGAATGGCTGCAATAGCCAAAAATGCTTCAGACGAAACGACGCCAATTTTTACAGCACCCTGACCCAAAGGTCAGCAGAAACCATAAATTTAGGGGCGTCAAGCCAGGTGGGTCAAAGGTCTCTAAGGATAAGGTGAGGCCACGAGAGTGGTTAAAAAGAATAACCAATTATGGAAGATGACTGGGCTCAGTGCCCAAGGTTGGTCAAACAGGCTTGTCAGACCTCAGGCAAAAAGAGGCGGAAACCAAGAGATGATATTACACAACTTCTACGAGGTTAGCTGACAGCCCCCCCGGGGCGGGCCACCCAAGATGGTGGTTTTGGATGTTGGCTCTGTAGCCTTGATCCTCCAAACTGGGGGGCAAATTAATCCGGGGGTAATCAACCTCGCTGCTAATGACTCAAGGATGCAATCGCGGAATTGACGAGGCAGTCCCCGGACTCTTCCAGGTGGCTGGATCACGGGACTGTGGCTATTTATGCCCTGAGCCCAGGTCTGGCCGGTGACCGGAGTCGGGCCCGGCAGGTGCCTTCGGCCCCTGCCCGGTGAATGATTCCGCCGAGTTTCGCGACCGAGGTTGCGGCTTTGCTGAAAAAGAGATGTAGCGGTTGGCGCCTCGATGTCCCACTTAAAGCTATAAACCCAAGTGGTTAGCTGGGCTCGCAGGTATGATGAAGAGGTTAGCTGACACCTTTCTGGTAGATCGGACGTACCCGTTCTCAACAACAGCAACAACTTCTACGAGAGAAGACAGATACATCGAATAGCACAGATGAAGTAAGATAGAATATCAGGTGATGTAGTTGAAGAGTTTGAGAAGTCGAAGTGACAGAGTTGGGGAGTACAAGAATGGCAGTGAAGCTAGAGTACGAAAAGTGTTAAGTGCGCAGTGAGCCACTACCGTACGAGACGACATATCGCACTGCGACTTGGTATGGTACGGCGTACACTGATGGAACACGTACGACTGTACGAGCTGTGTATTAATGTTTAAATACAACCAGAAGGTATGTGCTCCACTTCCATTGTATGCAGGTCATTATAAACCTTTCGCTAAAGATAAAATAGGTTGATAATAGCGGCACAATGCAATTTTCCACGATGTACTCTAATTTCAGCCATGTTCTAAGAGTAATTAAATATGTTTCTTAAAGGTTTCTTTAAGTCTAAATATTTGCTTTATATATCTTGTTTTACTGCACCACAGAGACCAAAGGCAGATCAAAGGTGTTTATTTATGGGGAAGTCGCTTAACAGGCCGGCGCATCTTCTGTTTAGTTGTTTAAAAAATGGTTGCTAAAAAGGCATTGCTAAATGCTAAAATGGGTGCCCGCTAGCTGCGAACACTGCAGTTAATGTGTTCTAGTTCCTGTATTTTTGAAGACGCCACGTTATTTAGTGGACAATTCCGGTATTTTTCTATTCGATTTGAAATGTTTCAAAATAGACAGAAACATATAATGTTTTATTCTCCAGGCTGATTTATTTTTTTAATTTGCAATTAAAACTCGCCCCTCCTATTTTTGCGGGAAATTTTCCCATATTGGCGCGAACGGGATGTGACATCATGATTTCCCTCAGTACTGTCAAATATTCGCGAATCGGTAGATAAATTTGTTTACATTCGAAAAGTTCTGCTAATTATCATTGTTTCTTTCGTCAAAAGATATCGAATAGTTACAATCATCTCTATTTCTAAAAATGATATTCTTCATGAAAAATAATTGGAAGCTATGAAGAGAGATAGTAAAAAAAAATCCACAACTGTCAATCAATGTTCATTTCGTGTTTGAATACAATTTTGGAATACGTAACTTTACATTATTTTCTGCATAAATATTTCATGCTTAAAAGGCTCTTCTAAACAAATATGTTAATTATATTTAAGGTGCTGAGCCAGAAGCGGATATAAATCTGGCAGTGGATTCACTATAAATCACTTTACATCATACAGCTTTCTAATATTTGAGTTTAATGATCCTAGTCTTAGTTCCTAGTCCCTAATTTTCATTGCCTAATTTGTAAGACAGAATATCATCATCAGGAGGTGATTAATGCCAATAAGATATAATAATTTATAATTGAATGTCAAGGCGATTCAATAAAGAAGAGGCAAATTATTTCTTCCGTCATTAAGAAACAGTATATTTATTTTGCTTATTTAATTAATCAGGCGATGTTTGTTTTCATATTTATATATAGTAAATATCACATAAAGTCTTATTTTTGCATGATTAGTTAGCTAGAAATCTATATATTTTTAATTATAAATATAATAAAATATCCATGTGTCTTAGTAAAAATCTTTAGAATTCGTATAACAATATCGAGACATGAAAATGCACTACAAATGTAACTGGCATCACATCATAAGAAATCGATACTGTTACATCAGTTACAAAAGCATGTTACGTCAGTTACAAAATATATTGTAATTTTTGAAATTATGGTTAATAAGTAAAATATAAATAGATATGCATTTAGTCTATTAGTTATTTAGTATTGTTTATAAGTAAAAAACACCATTATTGCTTTAACGTTTTGATATTATTTAACTTTTTACTGAATCAGCAATTACATCTTGTCCAATTACGTTATACCAATTACACAATTTTATATTGAAATTATAGAGGTATATTCCTAGCAAGATTTTTTTTAAGTTGCTATATGATAGCCATAGGTAATAAATGTAAGTTTTACTTTGTCATTTTAAGTAAATGTTTCCTGGTATAATGAAGCCACAAATCTCGTATTGATTGTTACGTCTCTTACATTGGAACTGACCATATTATATATCTGTTTGTACAATTAGTTAGGTAATAAAATTTACTTTTATATCTTAATAAAAAGTATGTAACATAGATTAAATTTGAGATCACTACAGCAAAGTAATAATACTGGAAATTCTAGATGTGGACCACCGAAACCATATGTCCCAATAAAAGTGACATTTCAGTAACCAACATGAGTGTTTAAATATGAAAACTTTTGCATTACTTTATGTTTTGAACGTATTTTTTATTACTTTTAAGCAATTTATCTTAGTTTGTTATGAGTAGTATTTAGTAATTTAGTCTATTTTTGCTTTAATTATTCATGTACTTTAAATTTATCAACAGTTTAGATAGCTGAGGAAAACATTACGTTTGAGTGAAATTTATTTTTATAAAACGGAATTAAACTTTACATCCCGAGTTTCAGCCGACACAAAATCTATGTTTCTGAAATAGAGCACAGGGTGGTAAGCAGGGGGAAGGCTGGTCTGGAGAGGCGGAAACCACCGAGACATGGATTATTTTAAGAATGCAAAAACGTGAAATAATTTATACGCGTAATTAAAAAGTATGTAAAATTTAAACTTAATTACACTTTATCAAGATTAAAGTTCATATAATCACTACAGTCTATCGATGAGGATTATCTATATAAATTATTTTTTTTTAATATACGAGTAATAATTTATGCAAATAATTACGAGTAATTTATTATTTTGCATAGTTACGAGTAATATACCTAAAATAGTTACGAATTATTAATTATTTAATATTAGGAGTAATAATTTATAAAAAAAATTTAACATTTTGTTACTATTTAATGCAATAAGCAAATTATACACGGGGCAATAATTGGAATACCAATAATAATAGCAATCTTTATTATAGAAGTAGCACCAGGTATATAGCAAAATCTTACAACCGCTCCGGTAAAGGGGCGTTAATTTTACTGTTTCCCCTAAGTGTCAATACCTCTATTAACGGATCGATAGAGCACCATCGTAGTAAAATAGAATTTTGGTAAATCACCCGATTGTCCTTTGACAAAACCAGACTCCGTGTTTACTTCTATAAAAAAGTCTAATGTGGGTAACACATGACTTTCCTTATATAATGCAGTGAATTTACTACTTTTACAATTAAAAAAATGTTATTCTCATAGTAGATACTTATGTTCTTTCCAAGATAATGAATTTTGTTCAATTAGCCGTCATTATCATTGATTTAGCGTAATTTTTACCATTTGGCGAGATTTTCGTTAATTTGGAGACATTTCAAAAACCGCCAAGTTGGCGACAATCCGTCAAATTCGTCGCCAAAATCTCGCCGAGCGTTATGGACGGAGAAATAAGTTATTCTTATAGCAGTTAAATGAATATTGGCTTTCAAATATAAACGTATTACTCAAAATATCTTTTCTCATGAATGGAACGAGCTAGATCCATGAGAATGATGTCACCCACTTTATCGCATGATATTACATATGAAAAGTAAACATGTTTCTCAACAGTTAATATTTTTTTTTTCAATTTATGGAATTTTTTTGATAAATATTTAATATCTGAAAATAAAATTTTGATAAATATTTATTATTTGGAAAATATTTAATATCTCGAGATCGGTTCATGCTAGCGTTCTAAGGTTTATGTCAATCGTTTTCTAAAGAAAAATTACATAAGAAATGTCCACTTCTGTAACTTTATTAAAGGTTTTATTTCTTTGATGATTTTATCAAAATTTCATTGGAAAATTTAGAGGGTTCTGAATATTTTATTGTGTTTTAAAACAATAGGCTTCCAGTATTCATGGATTTTGATTTTAGTACCAAATTTTATTCGTATAGCTCCATTCGTTCGTGAGATATCTTCTCCACAGACTCACTGACACACACACACACACAAACACACACACATACACACACACACACATACACACACATACACACACATACACACATACTTTCACACACACACATACAGACATCACCTCAAAAATGTTCGATTCGTGATCAGGGATGCTTGAAACGTGCTTTCCCGTCGAAAACTCGAATTCGAATTTTCGACTTGCGTAACTTTATTAAAAGTTTTGATTTTTTGATGATTTTTTCAAAATTTCACTGGAAAATTTAGTGGGTTCGATTACGTTTAAAAAGTAGGCTTGCAGAATTCATGGATTATGATTTTTGTACCAAATTTGATTCAAATTGCTCCATTCGTTCGTGAGATATCGTCTCCACAGGTTCACTGACACACACATACACACACACACACACACACACACAGACATCAGCTCAATGTTTGATTCATGATCAGGGATGCTTTAAACGAGCTCTCCCGTCGAAAACTCGAATTCGAATTTTCGACCCCGTCACAATACTTTCCTTATATTATATATATAAGGAAAGTAATGAAAAGCAATACCCAATTTTCCAGATCCGTACATTACTTTGAAAATTCACTAATGCACTATGTATGCCTATCGTTTGTTATGGGAAATTGAAGAGTCGAACAGCGGCGAAATTTGTTATTCAGGTGCTTTACCTCCCCATAAGATGAGCTGTCTGCAAGATTTTTTAAAATTCGAATTAGTTTAATACATTTAAAGCCGAATATCAGTTAAATTTCAATTTCATAATCACTTTTATTTCTAAATAAGAATCAAAGATAAAATTACGTCCGTGATCTGAGAACAATATCTTAGAAAGTGACTTTGAGCGCTATTTCATTTACTATTTTTTAAATCTGAAAATTTAAAAGAAAAATACCATGGATTTGAAAATATAATTATTTCAAATTCATAAATGTTCTCTGAAATTCTGAGTAAAATTGGATGAAAACTTGCTTTGATGTCATTTTTACTTTCCTTATATACATAATGTATAAGGAAAGTATTGTGACGGGGTCGAAATTTCGAATTCGAGTTTTCGACGGGAGAGCACGTTTCAAGCATCCCTGATCACGAATCAAACATTTTTGAAGTGTGTGTGTGTGTGTGTGTGTGTGTGTGAAAGTATGTGTGTGTGTGAAAATATGCATGTGTGTGAAAGTATGTGTGTGTGTGTGTGTGTGTGTGTGAAAGTATGTGTGTGTGTGTGTCAGTGAGCCTGTGGAGACGATAACTGACGAATGAATGGACCGATTCGAACGAAATTTAGTACAAAAATCACAATCCGTAAACACTGGAAGCCTATTGTTTTTATACGCAATCGAATGTTCAGAACCCCCCCTAAATTTTCGAGTGAAATGTTGAAATAATCGTCAAAAAATCAAAACCGCTAAAAAAGTTACTCAAATAGACATTTTTTATGTAACTTTTCATTAGAAAGCGATTGACATAAATTTTAAAACGCTAACATGGACCGTTCTCGAGATATTGCTCATTTTTCAAAAAAATTATCAAAAAGTTATACAAAATAAAAAAATATATTTCCTATTGAGAAACATGTTCACTTTTCATATGTAATACCATGCGATAAATTTGGTGACCTCATTTTCGTGGATCTAGCTCGTTCCGTTCATGAAAAAAGATACTTTGAGTAATACTTTCGCATTTGAACGCCAATAGTCATTTAACTACTGTAAGAATAACTTATTTCTCTGTCCATAACGGTTGGCAAGATTTTTGCGACGAATTTTGCGGAATGTCGCCAACTTGGCGACATTTTTAATTGTTGCCGAATTAACAAAAATCTCGCCAACTTGATAAAAATGACGCTAAATCAATGAAAATGACGACTAATTGAAGAAAATTCAATATCTTGGAAAGAATATAAGTATCTACTATAAGAATAACATTTTTTTAACTGTAAAAGTAGCGAATTCATTGCATTATATAAGGAAAATCATGCGTTGCCCACATCAGATTCTTTTATATTCCTTCTGGGGGTAAAGAATGAGATTATTTTTTTTTTTTTGCGACGTGAAATGTTTTCATTTGCTTATTTTTATTTCAAATAATGCCAAGGTCTAACTTCTTAAATATTGCTTTCTAAATTCGCAAATTTAAAAAATAATTTCCTTTGGTGGTGGGGAGGAGGGGGATAAACTATTTTATTCATAACTGGCCATGAGCAGCTTCAATGGAGGCAAATCATGAGAAATCCAGTTTATCAGTGATTATGTGGTCGTTTATTTTTGGCAGTGTTTAATTTTTCATTATTTGGTTGAAAATTAACTTTCTCTCATATTCTTCTGTAATATATATATATATATATATATATATATATATATATATATATATATATATGTGTGTGTGTGTGTGTTTTAGGACCTCCTGAACATATTTTGACTATTCACAGGGTGATGTCAGTCTGTCCATCCATTTCTCTTGCACACAATAACTGCCACAAATAATTATGGATTTTCCCGAAACTTAATATCCGACTTTGCTAACGCAAAATGTAAAACTGGATAGAATTTTTTGAAATTCGAGCGAAAATTTCAAAATTTCATATTTCTTAACGTGAAAGCACAGGACAAAATTTGGCATAAATATGCATAAGGGGTTATTTATGGCCCAATGATCACGAATAATTTCAATCACTGTAGTGAAAAATGGCAAATACTATACAAATTTTATGTTCGAGTCGTTGTTAAACCCCTTCTAGGAGGCAAGTCACTTCCCCCCCAAGGGACTGATATCAATTTTGATATCAATTAATCGAAATAATTTTAAGCCCTTTAAAATGAAGGGTAACATGCTATAATTGTGTTCATTTGGACCAAAAATACAGATTTAAAAGGGAAGGGAAAAAATAAATAAATAATAAAAAATAAAAAAATAAAAAAAATTGATTGTTGTATAGGAATTTCGCGTTGAGATATACACACACACCACTAAATTCAGAATTGTATTTTGTAAGTTAGTATTTCAAATATATATATTTTATTCTTTTAATGTTAACTTGCATTAAATACCAGAAAAATAAGTTAAGTAATTGCTTTAAAATTTATTTATGTATGCGAATGAGAAAATCTAATTAAAGTTTGAATGCTTTTAAAAACGCAAGACCACTCTTTCTGCTGATCTTGTAATAATTAATTGTAAACACTTTACAACAAAGTTGAAAAGTGTTTATGACTTTGCTCATTCTGTCTGTCTGTCTGTTTGTCAGTTAGCACGATAACTGCCGTAAAAATGCATTAATAAAAATGAAGTTTTAGTATGTTGTTCAGACGGTCTGTAGGACCTATGGGAATATAAATGAATAATATCACCCAATTAGTTTTGGATTGAACCCGGGTTGAAAAAATGAAATACATTGAGCCCTATGGGACCTAATTTTTCAAACATTTTTTAAGCGGATTTAAAATTCACAAATTGCTTCGAAATTTTTAGGTAATATTCAAATTGTTCCATAAAATATATAAAAAAAAATTCAGCGAAATATATTCAGTAGTTTTTTAAATAAAAATTAAAATAATAATAACACCTGGTATACGAAGCGATCACGTGACCATGATATGAAAAGATCACGTGACCCACTTCAAAATGATATATGGCATCCATCTTGTCTCAAAATCGTGATTTTTAAAGTTCTTTTTAATTCATATTGAGTGTTGTATCCGTCCTAAAACCACTTTATTTTTGCATAAATTCTGTGCATCTACATACTGAAACAACGCAATTACAATATATTTGAGTTTAAATGCTCATCCAAATTTGATTATAACAGCAAAATATGTAGAATGAGTTGTATTAGAATTGCTGTATTTCTTTAACACAAAATCATTTAGTTCATGGAGTCTGCATAGCTGATATGAATGAAATATTCACTAATTTTACAAAGAGAAGGACGATTTTTTTCGATGAAGTTTTACGCTTAGAGTTTAATTACTTGTAGCTCCATGGTCTTAAGTTTTAAATAAAATAAATTATTATAGTATTGTGATGAATGACATGAATGGAAAATTATTTATGAATGAAATGCTGCTTTTATAGAGAGAACCAGGCGTGCTGATTTTTATGACGTCATTTGAATGAATTTCAGTTATTTTCGATGCAGTTTTCAAATATAATAAATTATCGTAGTATTATGATAATTCTAAAATTATTACCGAGGAATGTATAAAATTTTAGAGATGTTTAAACCAGACAATTTATATTTAAATGCCGTCATTTGAATGCAGTTCATTTTTTTCCATGAAGGTTTAAGTTTTCAAATATAATAAATTAATGTAGTATTGTGATAAGTTTTAAAATATTACCGAGGCATGTATTGCATTTTAGACTTGTTTAAATAAAATTGCATTAAAGTTGGAAAGTGTTTCAGAATCAATGCTTTAAGCATGCTTGATCTTTCTTGTTATATTTTAACACAGTGCTATGGTTGATGTTCAAAGCCAGCGTCTGCTGGGAATATGAAATTCACAGAACATCAACTTTGTATTTTAGGATTCTATAGTAATTTATAAAGTTGATATAGTTTACTTAAAATTAATATAGGCAATTTATAAAAGTTAATATATGTTATTTATAATAGTTAATACTAATTATTTGTAAATGTTAATGAAGGTTATTTGCCTACGCTATTAAAACCCGTCAAATCATATGTATATGATAATCTATGTATATGATATGTATGTATACGTATACGTTTTAAACATATGTCACGTGATTTAAAACACTAATTCTGGGTCTTTGAACTCACTTTTTTTATGGGAAGTATGATCTGGGCATGGACTCGAAATCAGAAATAAAAATTGAATTTTACATTGTTTATTAAAATCCCTTTAATAATTGAAGACATTTGTTTAGTATTTACTAATACACTAATTTTTGTCCCAGAAAATCACCGTTTTTTTACTTTATATACATAATGTATAAGGAATGTATTGTGACGGGGTCAAAAATTCGAATTCGAGTTTTCGACGGGAGAGAGCGCTTCAAACATCCCTAATCACGAATCAAACATTTTTGAGCTGATGTCTGTGTGTGTGTGTGTGTGTGTGTGTGTGTGTGTGTGTGTGTGTGTATGTGTATGTGTGTGTGTGTGTGTGAAAGTATGTGTGTGTGTGTCAGTTAGCCTGTGGAGACGGTATCTCACGAACGCATGGAGCGATTCGAATGAAATTTGGTACAAAAATCATAATCCGTGTATACTGGAAGCCTATTGTTTTTAAAGGCAATCCAATGATCAAAACACCCCTAAATTTTTGAGTGAAATTTTGAAAAAAAATCATCAAAAAATCAAAACCTTTAATAAAGTTACACAAATAGACATTTCTTATGTAATTTTTCTTTAGAAAAGGATTGACGTAAACTTTAGAACGCTAGAATGAATCGTTCTCGAGATATTGCACATTTTTCAAATAAATTTAGCAAAAAATTCCATAAATTAAAAAAAAATATATTAACCGTTGAGAAACACGTTCACTTTTCATATGTAATATCATGCGATTAATTTGGTGACATCATTCTCGTGGATCTAGCTCGTGCATCTTCTCGTGGAATGTCGCCATCTTAGCAGCTTTTTTAAATGTTCATATTAACGAAAATCTCGCCTAATGGATAAAAATGACGCTAATTAATAAAAAGGACGATTAATTGACAAAAATTCAATATCTTGGAAAGAATATAAGTATCTACTATAAGAATAACCTGTATTTTTTTTCTGTAAAAGTAGTAAATCCATTGCATTATATAAGGAAAGTCATGTGCTGCCCACATCAGATTTTTTAATGATAGGTTAAGGTCTGGACATTTATACGAAAGATTTGAAAATGTAAAAAGAAAGTAGATGAATAGATTCTCAATTATTTATATAAAGTCGCGTCACTGTCGGGAGTCTCTTTTCTTAGCGCCTTTTGTATCGTCTGCTACACAAATTTATTTCCGAGAACATTGAAGACGATTGTCTATGTCACTGATTCTACACATTTTGCTTTCTCTGCAATACATGGTAATGTATAGGAAAAGTATTGAAATCATGCCGAAAGTTGCAACTCGAGTTTTCGACGGATCGAGTTTACACGTTTTGGATCCTCTAGCATACGAAAATTATGTTTTTAGCGTGACGTCTGTGTTTGTGACTGTTTGTGTGTGTGTGTGTGTGTGTGTGTGTGTGTATGTGTCTGTTTGTCTGTATGTGCAGTGTATGTATCCACTTAAGCTTAAAAACTAATTGACGAAATTTCATAAAATTTTATAGGTAAGTCGAGAACCCTCATTTTTTTAAGAAATGGCTCGCAAAAATCCATTGTATCCATTTTAGCTAAAAAATAATTGACCAGCTTTCACAAAATTTCATATATAAGTCCACTTGTAGGATACCCTGGTACTGATAGAGTTTGGTACTATTCGAAAATTAAGAACCTGCCTTATTCACAAAATGTCCCACGAAATTCGTCAAAACCTAAAATAAAAGACCACGTATGCTTAAACGTATCAATTAAATGCTTACTGTATACATAAGTTTTGACGAGAAAAATAATAAGACCAACACCATTCATTACTCTAAGGCTAACCATTTGGCTTTGTAAAATGTCCAGTTACCAAATAAAAACAAAAATTGAATAAAAAATACAAATTTGGTGTTATTTTGTGCAATTAAACTCAGTTTTATGAATTATTAAAGAAATTAAGAGAAAATGAATTTAGGTCTGCAGGGAAAGTCATGTGCTGCTCACATCAGATTTTTCTGTTTGGAGGAAATCTTGATATACTTGATATACTCGTGCACACAAAATATCGTGCATGTTTTGCAAATGGTAAGTTCAACGGAAGTAAATTACTAAATAAACGTTTAAAATAGCAAAGCAAATTATAAAATTCAATGCAAGCTTTTGAATTATTTGATTATATATATATACACAGAGAGAGAATTTAAATATAAAATACTAAGAATATGAAACTAGTAAGTTTAACAAACAAATGTATTAAAAAACAATACAATTAAAATTGCATCTAATTATTGAGCTAGTGCAGCATGTAAATACGATGAAATTTATAAGTAATAAAGATGAATTAAAATATAATTATTGAAAAGAAATGACAAAGCATTCATAATAAACAAAAGTATTCAAATACCAACCAGAAAAAACTCAAGAGAATGTCAGAAATCACCCATTAAATTAAAAATATATATATTAAAGAAAATTGGAATACCAATTAATAAAATGAAGGTGATGTAACAGTGTAAAATTTTAAGGATGCGACTGTAATACATCAGCTTCAATTAGCACATTGCATTTATTGATCTGTTACTGTGAACGAAAGATTAATAGCGTCCCTATGTGCTAAAAATGGAAAATGATTGAAAAATTTGAAATACTAAAAATAATTGAATAAATTGAAAAATTATAATTGACTTACACATATGTAGAAGCTAAAACAGCTAAACCACATCCACATATTGTGCAAAGTATTGTAATGCCAACCCTATATGTGTTGCCAACCCTAAAAAGTAATCTCCGTATTGTCATTCCTAAAAATTAGTAAGTCCATTCTAAAGTATTAGAAGGTATATAAACCAGATAAACTGCATTCAAAATACAACGATTGCCTATTAATCCATAAAGATTAAACTTATAATCATTATTTACCCTATAAAATAATTTAAAGAATTAATAAAATATTTATCGAATAGACAATCGAATAATAATCGATTATAGAAATTAGACATGGCCTTCCACTGATTTCTTGCATCTATCTCCTTGGAAAAAATGCATGTTAGATGATGCACGTATAAAGAAAAGCTGTAATAATAGAAAATATAACCTTAAGCATCATCTGGTAAATAATAGGGAATTAATGGAGAATGACTAAAATTTTACAGTGATTTAGACATAATAATGTACCTTAACAACGCTGTGTTACTCTAAATTTTTTTACAATACTGTTAACCAAATGAGTAAAAGTATGATTTAATAGTTTAAATAAGGTTTTTTATATGTAATTGATGAAACTTTTAATCTGATAATCTATAAATTCGAAACAATTAATTTTTAATGATGTTACGAAAAGGTTGAACAGATTTACAAGAAGTAAGAGGTAATAATTTATTAATATTAAAATTAAAATAATTTTGCTTTATCATATAAATTATATTATAATAAATTATAAAATATTAAATAATAAAATATAATATTAATACATATATAAATATATATATATATATATATATATATATATATATATATATATATATATATTATAATATTAATAATACAATATAATATATATACCGGGTGATTCAAAAGTTCGGAGCAAAAGTAAAACGGTAAAAAAAATATCTATGGGTCGGAGAGACATGGGGTTTGCAGCTTAATATTCACCGTAGTGGGGGGATTTTGTGTGGCATGAAAAAAAAATTAGTTCAAACTCTCGACACTCGGGAGACTGCGGCAGATAAAGCCATGGAGATGACTTATGCATGGAGGGGATTGCACACATGACTGGCCTGCGAGATCCCCAGATCTCACACCCTGTGATTTCTCGTCGTGTGGGATACCTAAAATCACGGGTGTGAGATCTGGGGATCTCGCAGGCCAGTCATGTGTGCAATCACCTCCATGCATAAGCCATCTCCATGGCTTTATCTGCCCCAGCCCCCCGAGTGTCGAGAATTTGAACTAATTTTTTTTTCATGCCACACAAAATCCTCTACCACGGTGAATATTAATCTGCAAACCTCATGTCTCTCAGACCTATAGATATTTTTTATAGCATTTTACTTTTACTCCGAACTTTTGAATCACCCGGTAATATTATATATATTATATAATATATTATTAATATATATATATATATATATATATATATATATATATGCGGAATCTAATACACGATGATGAAACTAAAGCTATTTGGCGATTATGCGTAGAGCTCAAACTGCTACTAATGTAATAAAACTAGAATAACTTTGTAAGAACAACATGAAGCACAAGATAATAAGGTCGACCGGTAAATTTAAATACCGTTCGATTTAAAATATTCTGATTAACATTTTCGGTTCTGATATTTTGAATGTTCTGCAAGACCGAATTTAAATTATAATTAGTTTATTTCGTATATTTCATTCTGGTCTTTATGTCACCAGAAAGTGCATTTATTTAGTTTTCTAGCGTTGTGATATTTATATGATGAGGCAATATATTTTCTTTTTTTTAACTTTCTTAGATAATAAATGGCTATTGCATCCTAACTAAATGTCTTTGAAACAGAATTTCCTTCTGTTAGCGGCAACTGATATTTTTTTCTCATCGACATCGTTTTCGGTAGTTTTGAGGTAAAGAGTACTTGAGGTAGAGGTAATAATCACTTGAATACAAAAAAAATCTGATGTTGGCAGCACATCACTTTCCCTGCAGACTCAAATTCATATTTTCTTTATTTCTTTAATAATCCATTAGGTAATTGGACATTTATTGTTATTTTTTTATTTGGTAATTGGACATTTTTCCGATAGCAGCGTAACAAAAATGCAGGAAATCTCAAATATCTTGAGAACGATTAGTCCTAAACTACAATGGAGTATGTTATATTATTTTCTTCGTCAGAAATTGCGTATAAAACAAAAATTTAATTGATACATATCAGCATACGTTG
Source organism: Amaurobius ferox (assembly GCA_951213105.1). Taxonomy (NCBI): domain Eukaryota; kingdom Metazoa; phylum Arthropoda; class Arachnida; order Araneae; family Amaurobiidae; genus Amaurobius; species Amaurobius ferox. The sequence goes on from OX578152.1 coordinate 52,602,690, forward strand.
TATTTATTTTTTTTAGATTTTGGCGATTTTTGAGGGCCATTTCGTAAAAAGAGGCAGGTTGTTCTTTTCTGAATCGTACCAAAATCTAATCAGCACCAGAGTGTCCCACAAGTAACTTATCTACCAAATTTTATGAAATTTGTTCAATTAGTATTTTAGCTCGGATGGATACATGAAATTTTTGCGGACCATTTCGTAAAAAAAGCGGGTACTGTCTTTACGAGTCCTACTAAAAACTAATCAGCACCAGGGTCTCACCCAAGTGACTTTCATACCAAATATAATGAAATTCGTTCCATTAGTTTTAGTTAGAGTGGATACATACATTGCACAATCAGACCGACACACACACAGACATCACGCTAAAAATAGTTTTTTCGTATTCTAGAGGTCACGGAAAGTGTAGATCCATCGAAAACTCGAGTTGTGATTTTCGGTATGATTCCAATACTTCCCCTATACATTACCATGTATTGCAGGGAAAGTAATATGTCAAATTGAGAAACCAAGAAGGGGCTTGAAGTCAGGTTTCTACATAAACCCTCAAAATTCCGATTATTTAAAATTCACTTTGTATTAGGCGTTGGCGTAAATTACAAAAGGTACGTCTTTTGAAAATGTTAACGAATAAATGCAACAACGAGAGCATTTTCTAGTTTATAAATAATTCAAAGCAAAAGTAATTGAAATTTCTATTATTTTTCAATCTCCTATACTCACCCTATTTTGAGTAGAAACATGTTAAACCTACCTACAAAAAGAAAAAAAATCATTAATTGGTGAATATATTATTACAAACTGATCAATCACATTTTTATATATTTAAAGGAAAAACAATAAATACTTTCAGACTTTAAATTAACTATAAAACCATATTAGTTAAATTTTCAAGCGTACCATCTACATACCTTAAATATTTTAAAGAATACTTTTGCGTCTCGATTATTCGACCTGCGATTATTCGACATTCCGGATTATCCGATAATAGAAAACATGCAATGAAAATAATCTCAATTTTAAGACACAGTAACAGATGAACATCTGTTTTAATTATTATGGATATATAAAACGCACGGTTACTTAGATAAATTGGAAAAAGTGTTTACGATGGCGGCCATTTTGTTTTTCACTCAAATGCGCCATTTTGGCAGTATTTAACTTTTTCCTGAATCAGCAATTATATCTTGTCCAATTGCGTTACGTCAGTTACCTAATTTTAAAATGAAATTATAGAGGTGTATCCATAGCAAGAATTGTCTTTAGAAAATTGCTATATAATAGCTATAGGTAACAAATAGTTTAAAGCATAAAGTTTTACTTTGCCATTTTTAATAAATATTTACTGGTATATAGAAGCCATAAATCTTGTATTGATTGTTATGTCAGTTACAGTGGAACTGACCAGTAATAAAATAATATGTGTTTAATATCATAAATCTGATTTACTTTATTCTACAGCGCTTAATAACTTCTTTCCGGCATTTCCGATGTATTCGAAACGTCAATTATCAGAACTATTTAAGCTTTGTATCGCCTATTTTAGTTGTAAACACCTAGCAATTGTTTCAATTGTCTAGATTTACTTGAAACATAAGTTAATCAAGTACTTCGAGAGTTTACATGTTGTTATCAAGAGAAGCGTCAAATATTACAGTACAGTACAAAGCTAGAAATATTATGCCCTGTATATTTAACTTTACTAGTTCGCAATGAAAAAAGTAAAACCATTGCATAATGTAGGAAAAGTCATTGCGCTATCTAGGAAAAGTCATTGCAAAATCTAGAAAAGTCATTGCATAGTCTAAGAAAAGTCATTGCATTATCTAGGAAAAGTCATTGTATAATCTAGGAAAAGTCATTGCATTATCTAGGAAAAGTCATTGCAAAATCTAGGAAAAGTCGTTGCATAATCTAGGAAGTCATGTACTGCCAGTGGCGTAGCTAGGGTTTTTAGTTCCTTTAGCAAAATAAGTAAAAATGCCCCCAAAATTTTAGTTTTAAAAAGAACTGAAATATTGGGGAACAAAATTTAAATTTGGGGCTCCCCTCCTAAAATTAAAAACATTTAAGAAAATGCTTTATTTTTAGGGTGCCATTTTCATAAGTGAAATAAAAGGGCCCCTAACATTTTAGTTTTAAAATAACTAAAGTTTTAAGGGACAACATTTAAATTTTGGCTCCCCTTCTAGAAATGGATACATTTAAAAATATGCTTCAGTTTTTGGAGGCCATTTTTATAAATAAAAAAAATTAAATTCTTGATTTTCTTTTATGTTTCTTCTTTAACTTTTGCTTTTCTTCCTTCTGAAGCTCCTCTAGTTTTACATAAATTTTTGTCAGAGGTAATTGAATGATAATTATTTTCAACTATGTTAGGATATATTAAGAAAATATTCACTGCTCCAGACAGCTTATACTAAAAGAACCTTTCACTATTACTAGAACCTTAAACTAGAATTTTAAACCATTTACACTTATTGTTCTATTTCCCGCTATGGATTATGAAGCCATCGCAAACGCCAACTGCAAAGCGAATCTATCGTTAAATGCTCGCACATACGTTTGGGTTTATCCTGATTCTGCTCAAATGATGTCATGGGTACAGATATTGGCTCATATCGGAGGTTAAAGTCATCTGACTGGGGACTCCAAAAACAAGGACACATTGCGTACTTGGATTTATTCTGAATTCCGCAACGCGCTTGAGAGGACCCAATTATTTATGTTTAACAATTAATTTATGTTCTGTGTAATATTGTCTTTGTATTTATCATAAAATGAGTTTTATTTTTCATAAATAACTTAATACGTATAATTTTTATATTATCAATAAAATACTTTTGTTTATCAATACAGTTTTTGAGGAAAAAATTGTTATGTTCTGGCGCCATCAATCCCGCAGCTCGCTCTGGGCCCCTATATTTATTGGGTCTCCAGTGGCGGTGCGTGCATAGGACTGCGGCACTGCGGGAGCGACAGTGCTCTGTCTCCCTCGCAGCCTCGCTTGCAGCGTCCTATGTGCGCATGTGCACAACAGTCAAACACCACGCTTCACAGTTCCAGTGGTGTGGTGTTTGACTGTTGCGCGCATGCGCAAGTAGGAAGCTGCACGTCAAGCTGCGAGGAAGAGAGAGCACTGTCGCTCCCGCAGTGCCGCATTGTCTATGCACGCCCCACCACTGCAACACTACAACGACGAATATTTTGAACTACCTAGAACGACGTGCAGCGGTCAATTTGACTGTCATAGGAAAAATACAACATACCTTTGATTCAAAACCGAAATATCATGGTTACAGCATTTAGGATGTTTCTTCGACACATTTTTTGCAACAAGCGTTCTTGATGCACCGTTCCTGGCATTTTCTGTAGGTGGGATGGGATTAGCCGTTTTAGAGGAATCATTTTTCAAAGTAGTTATGCGATCAAAATGACCGCTTCCGTCGTTTTAGTGTTAACCGTGGCTTTACCATGCTTAAAACATTTACGTCACTATGTGCTTTCTAGATAAGTTTTTCACTTTCTTATACGTAGAATTGAGAAAGTATTGTTTCCACGAAAAGATTTTAATTCGACATTTTGATGCCACTATTTGTTTTAAGACCTCCTGAACACGTTTAGACTAATTTTGGAGTGATGTCCTCATGTCTGTAGTCGATTTTTTGTGTATATAAGTAACAGCCACAAATATTAATGGATTTTTGCGAGACTTTATATCGGACTTTGTTATTAAAAAATCTAGAGCTAGATAGAATGTTTTTTTTAATTCGAGCGAAAACTTCGAAATTTATTCGAAAATACATATTTTTTAACATGTTCGCATAGGACAAAATTTAACTTTGGTCACGGTCACGTAAAGATCAGTACGGCTATAGATCAATAGATTAATAGATAGAGCTATGGATCAATAGATCAATAGATTAATAGCTTCAGTCATTGTTGTTAAAACTAGCTGCTATATAATTTTTTTATCCTGACATCATTAACCCCCTTGGAGGGCAAGTTAGCCCCCTGGGGGATACATTATCAAGCATGATATCAATCGAAAAATTTTCCCAAGCCCCTTAATGTAACGGGTAACACGCTATAGTTGCAATCATTTGTATCCAAGATATCAATTTTTTCAAATATTTTCTTGTAAATATGAAAAAAAAAATTGATTCTGGTGAGAAAGTGAAGTTGAGCCACGCACCAGTTAATATTTTAATAGTCTTTAAGTGAAATACATTTCATAACGCATAGAGCATTAAAAATTTAATACACTTACAAGTCAAAAGCAAAAATTTCTTTCACAAAGTAGTTCAGCGAAAGCATCTTCGTCTTACAGCGAGATACGAAATTTGAGATTCGTGCTACGAAAATTCCCTCTTAAACCTTCTTAAAAATTAAAGAACTTATTTCAAAAAAATGTATATGGACCATATCTGCGATGAAATTTCTGAAATGTTGCCAAACACGGTCACGTAATATTGATATGAATAATAAATTCCGCTTAATAGTGTAAGGCGTACGATTGAAAAGTCTAATAAAGGAGGGGTCTCATATAGCAATTCTTGGAAATGGATGTTAAAAAGCTTGCGATAACAAAAGAGGTTATATGAAACATTTTAACGCTATTGTTCTTATTTTATTTTCATTTTATCGTAACATGGGATAGAGAAAATATTGTTCTTTCGAAAATGTTCTAATATAATACGCAAATGCATATGTAAAGACATTCAGAACATGCATCGAATATTTTCGATTCATGTTCGTCCATGTATGTATGCGTATGTAACTGACTGGCTGTGCTATGTTTATAAGTTGCGTGTTGACACAATGCGAATTTTCTTAGATGTTGGAAAAGGTGTAGACCCCTAAAAGTAATTGGTCTACCCAGTGTTCCTTTCAGGACTTTTTAACCGGAGGGACAAATGGAACTATAGGGAAGCAAGATTTCAAGTTGCCCTATATAAATAAAGCGCTGTCACATAAATAGGAACTAGGTTAACATAAAATGTCACCGGGGAACGAATAATCGTCAATCGTCTCCAGGGGGGGGGATTGATTAGCCCCACCCCTGTATGTATGCCTCAAAAACGCACTAATGGTACCTTAAGATTCCACAGACTGGAGACCAATTGCAGATTACCAGCATTTAAATGGAAATACAAAAATCGGAAATTTTCCTTTAGCGTACATGTAAGATTTTACACAAATGTTAAAGAGAAGAAGTATATTGTTCTTTGAAAAATCGATTTTTTAAAAACCTTTCACAAGATACCGATATATCCAGATGACATACCAAAAACTGCAATTACAACGTCATTCCGGTTGTTTGAATTATCTGAATATTTCTGCTTCACTTATATTGATGACTAGCAGCATACCCGTTCTTCGTACGGAGTATATAATATAAAGAGATTTATAATTCGCAATCATGTGCAAATTCTGTTAAAATATTAAATTTATTGCTCATAAAGAGAAGTTTAAGAGTATCTGTTCTCACTATGCAAAATTATATTCACGGGCAGATCTGAAGAATAAAACATCCTGGCCCCTTTTGCAAGTAAATTTACAAAAAAAAAAGGAATTGAATCAATATATGCAACCCCGTACTACTTATATTGTCGCAGATTAGAAAATATGCCAGTGTGTTAGAAGAAGCTTACCCGTATTGCAATATGAGTCTCAAAAATACTTGCCAAAATAAAAAAGATGACGTAATAAATAGAAAGTATCAAAAATCGCAGTAATCTTAATACCAGAAGGTCGTAATTGATTCCAATATATGCCAATATATATCAAAATATATGCCAATATACCTGTACTACTTATATTCTCGTAGATTAGAAGATATACCCATGCATTTCTTGAAGATTACTCGTACAACGTACTATATATGAGTTTCAACAATTTTCGTCATAATAAAACAATTCCATAATAATTTGAAAATATCAATAATCCCTGAATCAACAGTCCCCGAAAATACCAATAATAATGATGTTTAAATCTGAAGACCGTAATTGATCCAGTCAAAAGTGCAATGTCAATGAAATTTATTTTATATACATATTTTTATTATTCAAATCGGAAAAGATTTAATAAAAATCGTATGCCGCATAACATATTGAATCCGTTGCTAAGCGACATGATATCATTTGCTTCAAATAAATTGACAGAAATCATATCATCTGAATAATGCAATCTCCATGGAAGGTTTGGCGACATTTTCGTCAATTTAGCGATAACTTAAAAAATCGCCAAATTTATCGCCAAGTGGGACTGTAGAACTGATAGTCCCATTTTGCGACAAATTGACGAAACATCATCACAATACTATCCCCTAACAAAACACAATTAATTTCATTTAGTAAGTGCAATTTTATCAATTTCATGATATAGATTGGATTTAAAAATATTTCATGATATGGATTCATGATATGGATTTAAAAATATTTTTACCAATTTGGTGATATTAAAAAAATTCCTTCAATGTGTTACTAAATAGGATGGATGAACTGACCGACAAATGCTACAGAAACATCATTTCAGTACTCTATTCTAAAAAAGCAAATTTAACTTCATTGATTATTTTGGGCCATTTTTATCAATTTGGAGACATTTCCATTAATTTGATAAAGTTTAAGAAAAGTTACCAAGTTATTTAGAGATATTCCGCTAAATTCGTAGCTCTGAATTTGCAGATCTGAAGAATAACATATCCTGATCCCTTTTGTATATACTAAATGAAAACACTAAAATTGTATTAGAAGATACATACACCCGTTCTACTCTTTTTCTGCTTCAACAATCGGCTAAATGAATTTAATGGGTAAACACAATATATGAGTTTATTAGCTAAACACAATATATGAGCTTGAAACCTCTTTGCTTAAATAAATGAAAGTGATGTACGCAGTCCGCAATATATATAATTAAAATAACAATCAAACCGTTCATTTATAAAATATAATTTTACATCCATTTATTTACTATACAAATAGAAAAAATTATAATAAATATTACCAACACATTTAATTTCATTCCATTGCCGAACAACATGATATAAGATAGAATCTTCCTCATAAAATGTGAAATTAAATAGCCATTTTGATTTCTTTATACTCTTCATCGTTGAGTAAAAATTTGTGAAAGATGAACCATGGAGGTAGATTTTTTCATTTAAATTCATGTTTCAAACAATTCATGCTTTCCTATAGTGACTAATTAATGCAAAAATCCTGTACTAAACTCGGAAATAAAGTTTTATTTCATTTTGGCGTTTTAAACAAACGATTTTCATCCTTTCCGTTTGGATAAACCACGGAGTTGGACAGTAGATCTCCTAAGAAAAAGTTCCGTTTTTCATTAATATCTCGACAACCCCTGGTCTTAAAAACTCGAAACTTGGACAAAAATTATATGGGGCTATTTCAAGGCTATCCACAAAATTTCATTAAATTCGGTTCAGCCGTTTTTCCGTGATAATGAGACAAACGAAAATTTCGTTTTTTACTAATATCTCGAGAACCACTGGTCGTAAAAACTCAAAACACGGACTAAATTTTAAGTGGGGCTATCTCTATGCTACCCACAAAATTTCATCAAATTCGGTTCAGCCGTTCTCCCGTGATGATGGGACAAACAGACAGACAGACAGATTTTCATTTTTATTTATATAGACTAGCAGCATACCCGTTCTTCGTACGGAGTATATAATATAAAGAAACTTGAAATTCATAATCATGCCCAAATTCTTATAGTATACTGAATGACATGTTTAATCACAATATTCTGTTAAAATATTTAATATAATGCTCCTAAAAAGAAGTTTAAGAATCTCTGTTCTCGCTATATAAAATTATCTTCATGGACATATCTGAAGAATAAAACATCTTGGACCCCTTATGTAAGCAAATAAAGAAAAAAATATGGAATTGAATCAATATATGCAAAAATAAAAGCGTTAAAATTGTATGGGACCCGTACTAATTATATACGCGAATATTAGAAAATATAACCTGTATTAGTAGATTACATGTATAAATTGAAAATACCAATAAACCCGTAATCTTTAAATCTGAAGACAGTCATTTATTCCAATATATGTCAAAATTAAAGTGCTAAAATTATATGGGAAGATATACACGTACTACTTATAATGTCCGATTATTAGTAGAAGATTACCCGTTTTGCAATATGAGTCACAAATGTTTTTTGGTAAAATACAACAGACGACGTAATAAATTGAATATATAATTAATCCCCTTAATCTTCATACCAGAAGACTGTACTTGATTCCAATATATATGCCAATATATGTCAAAATATATGGCAATATACCTGTACTACTTATATTCTCGTAGGTTAAAAGATATACCCGTGCATTCCTAGAAGATTACTCGTACAACGTACAATATGCTTGTGTCAGCAATTTTTGCCGCAATAAAACAATGGCGTAATAACTTAAAAATATCAATAATCCCTGAATCAATAATTCCGGAAAATATCAATAATAATAATGTTTAAACCTGAAGAGTATAATTGATATTATCCAGTCCAAAATGAAATGGCAATGAAATTTATTTTATATACATATCTTCATTATTCAAATCGGAAAGGATTTAATAAAAATCGTCTGCCGCATAAACACATTGGATTTAAATCCGTTGCTAAGTGACATGATATCATTTGCTTCAAATAAATTGGTAGAAAAAATATCGTCTAAATAGTTATATTTCTATGGAACATTTGGCGACAGTTTCGTCAAATTAGCGACATTTTAAAAAATCGCCAAATTTATCGCCAAGTGGGACTGTAGAACTGACAGTTCCACTTTGCGACAAATTGACGAAATATCATCACAATACTATCCCCTAACAAAAAACAATTAATATCATTTATGTAGCGCAATTTTATCAATTTCAAGATATTTTTATAGATTTGAAAACATTTTTATCAATTTGGTGACATTTTAAAAATTCGCTAAATGTATTACTAAGTAGGATGGTTGGTCTGACAGATAAATGCTAACCAAACATCATTTCAGTACTCTCTTCTAACAAAACAAAAAAAATTTCATTGATATGTAGAAGACCCAAGCCACACGACCAACCCGAAGGTTTATGGCAGCTGTTTGTGTGTCGTTTATATCAATTTGGCGACATTTCCGTCATTTTGGCAAAGTTTAAGAAAAGTTGTCAAATTAGCGATATCCCTCCAAATTCGTAGCTTTGAATTTGCAGATCTGAATGAAACATTCTTATCCCGTTTCAATATACTAAATGAAAACACTACAATTGTATTAGAAGATATACCCGCTCTACTCTTTTTCTGTTTCAAAAATCGGCTATATGAATTTATTGGCTAAACACAATATATGAGTTTAGTAGCTAAATACGATATAAGCTTGAAAACTCTTTGCCAAAAAAAATGAAATTGATGTACGCAGTCAGCAATTAATATAATTAAAAGAAAAATCAAACCGTCCATTCATAAGATATACTTTTATATCCATTTATCCATTTATTTATTATTTAAATCGAAAAAAAATAATAAAAACATTAACAAACACATTTAATTTAATTGCGATGCTGAGCAACATGATATATCCTCCTAAAATGTTAAAATTTATTAACCACTAACAGCACACCCGTTATTCGTACGGAGTGTATAATTTAAAGAAACTTAAAGTTCGCAATCATGTGCAAATTCTGTTAAAATATTAAATTTATTGCTCCTAAAGAGAAGTTTAAGAATATATGTTCTCACTATGCAAAATTATCTTCACGATCAGATCTGAAGAATAAAACATCCTGCCCCCTTTTGTAAGCAAATTTACAGAAGAAAAAATAGGAATTGAATGAATATATGCAACCCCGTACTAATTATATTGTCGCAGATCAGAAAATATGCCAATGTGTTAGTAGAAGATTACCCGTATTACAATATGCGTCTCAAAAATATTTGCCAAAATAAAAGAGATGACGTAATAAATTGAAAACATCAATAACATCCGTACTCTTTATACCAGAAGGTCGTAATTGATTCCAATATATGTCAATATATATCAAAACATATGTCAATATACCTGTACTACTTATATTCTCGTAGATTAAAAGATATACACGTGTATTTGTAGAAGATTCGTACAACATACAATATATGAGTTTAAACAATTTTTTTCATAATAAAATAATTGCATAATAACTTGAAAATATCAATAATCCTTGAATCAATAATCCCCGAAAATATAAATAATAATAATTTTTAAACATGAAGACCGTAATTGATATTATCCAGTCAAAAATGCTATAAGAAAAATCAAATCGTTCTTTTCTAAAATATATTTTTATATCCATTTATTTATTATTCAAATCGAAAAAATAATTATTGAAATTAACAGACAGATTTAGTTTAATTGCGTTTCTGAGTAACATGATATAAGATAGAATCTTATAACATGTTAAATATGTCATGTCTTATAACATAAACTGCGAAATTAAATAACGATTTTGATTTCTCTATACTTCTCATTGTTCCGTAAAAGCTTGTTTTAAATAAACCATGAACCATGGAGATAGATTTCTCCTTTAAATCATGTTTCAAACAATTCATTTTTTCAGAAAGTGACTAATTAACGCAAAAAATCTCCCATCAAACTCAGAGATTAAATTTTAATTCACTTTCAAACGATTTTCAAGCTTTTCGTTTGGATAAACACGGAGTTAGGGAGTAGAACTCCTAGGAAAAAGTTCCGTTTTTCATTAATATCTCGACAACCCCAGGTCTTAGAAACTCGAAACTTGGACAAAATTTATGGGGGGATATTTCAAGGCTATTCACCAAATTTCATTAAATTCGGTTCAGCCGTTTTTCCGTGATGATGAGACAAACGAAAATTTCGTTTTTTACTAATATCTCGAGAACCACTGGTCGTAGAAACTCAAAACATGGATATAATTTTAAGTGGGGCTATTTCTGGGCTACCCACAAAATTTCATCAAATTCGGTTCAGCCGTTCTCCCGTGATGGTGTGACAAACAGACAGACAGACAGACAGACAGATTTTCATTTTTATTTATATAGATATACTAGCAGCATACCCGTTCTTCGTACGGAGTATATAATATAAAGAAACTTGAAATTCATAATCATGCCCAAATTCTTATAGTATACTAAATGACATGCTTAATCAAAATATTCTGTTAAAATATTTAATATAATGCTCCTAAAAAGAAGTTTAAGAATCTCTGTTCTCGCTATATAAAATTATCTTCATGGACATATCTGAAGAATAAAACATCTTGGACCCCTTATGTAAGCAAATATAAAAAAAATATGGAATTGAATCAATATATGCAAAATAAAAGCGTTAAAAATGTATGGGACCCGTACTAATTATATACGCGAATATTAGAAAATATAACCTGTATTAGTAGATTACATGTATAAATTGAAAATACCAATAAACCCGTAATCTTTAAATCTGAAGACAGTCATTTATTCCAATATATGTCAAAATTAAAGTGCTAAAATTATATGGGAAGATATACAAGTACTACTTATAATGTCCGATTATTAGTAGAAGATTACCCGTTTTGTAATATGAGTCACAAATGTTTTTTGGTAAAATACAACAGACGACGTAATAAATTGAATATATAATTAATCCCCTTAATCTTCATACCAGAAGACTGTACTTGATTCCAATATATATGCCAATATATGTCAAAATATATGCCAATATACCTGTACTACTTATATTCTCGTAGGTTAGAAGATATACCCGTGCATTCCTAGAAGATTACTCGTACAACGTACAATATGCGTGTGTCAGCAATTTTTGCCGCAATAAAACAATGGCGTAATAACTTAAAAATATCAATAATCCCTGAATCAATAATTCCGGAAAATATCAGTAATAATGCTTAAACCTGAAGAGTATAATTGATATTATCCAGTCCAAAATGAAATGGCAATGAAATTTATTTTATATACATATCTTCATTATTCAAATCGGAAAGGATTTAATAAAAATCGTCTGCCGCATAAACACATTGGATTTAAATCCGTTGCTAAGCGACATGATATCATTTGCTTCAAATAAATTGGTAAAAAAAATATCGTCTAAATAGTTATATTTCTATGGAACATTTGGCGACAGTTTAGTCAAATTAGCGACATTTTAAAAAATTGCCAAATTTATCGCCAAGTGGGACTGTAGAACTGACAGTTCCACTTTGCGACAAATTGACGAAATATCATCACAATACTATCCCCTAACAAAAAACAATTAATATCATTTATGTAGCGCAATTTTATCAATTTCAAGATATTTTTATAGATTTGAAAACATTTTTATCAATTTGGTGACATTTTAAAAATTCGCTAAATGTATTACTAAGTAGGATGGTTGGTCTGACAGAGAAATGCTAACCAAACATCATTTCAGTACTCTCTTCTAACAAAACAAAAAAAAATTCATTGATATGTAGAAGACCCAAGCCACACGACCAACCCGAAGGTTTATGGCAGCTGTTTGTGTGTCGTTTATATCAATTTGGCGACATTTCCGTCAATTTGGCAAAGTTTAAGAAAAGTTGTGAAATTAGCGATATCCCTTCAAATTCGTAGCTTTGAATTTGCAGATCTGAATGAAACATTCTTATCCCGTTTCAATATACTAAATGAAAACACTACAATTGTATTAGAAGATATACCCGCTCTACTCTTTTTCTGTTTCAACAATCGGCTATATGAATTTATTGGCTAAACACAATATATGAGTTTAGTAGCTAAATACGATATAAGCTTGAAAACTCTTTGCCAAAATAAATGAAATTGATGTACGCAGTCAGCAATTAATATAATTAAAAGAAAAATCAAACCGTCCATTCATAAGATATACTTTTATATCCATTTATCCATTTATTTATTATTTAAATCGAAAAAAAATAATAAAAATATTAACAAACACATTTAATTTAATTGCGATGCCGAGCAACATGATATATCCTCCTAAAATGTTAAAATTTATTAACCACTAACAGCACACCCGTTATTCGTACGGAGTGTATAATTTAAAGAAACTTAAAGTTCACAATCATGTGCAAATTCTGTTAAAATATTAAATTTATTGCTCCTAAAGAGAAGTTTAAGAATATATGTTCTCACTATGCAAAATTATCTTCACGATCAGATCTGAAGAATAAAACATCCTGCCACCTTTTGTAAGCAAATTTACAGAAGAAAAAATAGGAATTGAATGAATATATGCAACCCCGTACTAATTATATTGTCGCAGATCAGAAAATATGCCAATATGTTAGTAGAAGATTACCCGTATTACAATATGCGTCTCAAAAATATTTGCCAAAATAAAAGAGATGACGTAATAAATTGAAAACATCAATAATATCCGTACTCTTTATACCAGAAGGTCGTAATTGATTCCAATATATGACAATATATATCAAAACATATGTCAATATACTTGTACTACTTATATTCTCGTAGATTAAAAGATATACACGTGTATTTGTAGAAGATTCGTACAACATACAATATATGAGTTTAAACAATTTTTGTCATAATAAAATAATTGCATAATAACTTGAAAATATCAATAATCCTTGAATCAATAATTCCCGAAAATATAAATAATAATAATTTTTAAACCTGAAGACCGTAATTGATATTATCCAGTCAAAAATGCTATAAGTAAAATGAAATCGTTCTTTTCTAAAATATATTTTTATATCCATTTATTTATTATTCAAATCGAAAAAATAATTATTAAAATTAACAGACAGATTTAATTTAATTGCGTTTCTGAGTAACATGATATAAGATAGAATCTTATAACATGTTAAATATGTCATGTCTTATAACATAAACTGCGAAATTAAATAACGATTTTGATTTCTCTATACTTCTCATTGTTCCGTAAAAGCTTGTTTTAAATAAACCATGAACCATGGAGATAGATTTCCCCTTTAAATCATGTTTCCAACAATTCATGTTTTCAGAAAGTGACTAATTAACGCAAAAAATCTCCCATCAAACTCAGAGATTAAATTTTAATTCACTTTCAAACGATTTTCAAGCTTTTCGTTTGGATAAACCACGGAGTTAGGGAGTAGAACTCCTAGGATAAAGTTCCGTTTTTCATTAATATCTCGACAACCCCAGATCTTAGAAACTCGAAACTTGGACAAAATTTATGGGGTGATATTTTAAGGCTATTCACCAAATTTCATTAAATTCGGTTCAGCCGTTTTTCCGTGACGATGAGACAAACGAAAATTTTGTTTTTTACTAATATCTCGAGAACCACTGGTCGTAGAAACTCAAAACACGGATATAATTTTAAGTGGGGCTATTTCTGGGCTACCCACAAAATTTCATCAAATTCGGTTCAGCCGTTCTCCCGTGATGGTGTGACAAACAGACAGACAGACAGACAGACAGACAGACAGACATACAGACAGACAGACAGACAGATTTTCATTTTTATTTATATAGATAAAGTTTTAGAAAATTTTAAATCCACATAAAGATCATTTATATCAAGTTATACGAGGGTTTTCGGCATATTTAGTAACTGTCAATGTCTTGAAATGCGTTTTTGGTGTTGAAGGGTTAAATTTCTTGAGACTGATACAGTAAACAGATTGGGATGAACACTTCTTAAATAATGAGTGAGGGCGTTCTTGGATTTTTAATTACCAAAAGGCATCCACGTAATAAGAAGATATCTCGGCTCGTTAAATTTGCCGCCGTTTAATTGCTAATCTTGCTGTTATTTTAAGACCCATGAACACTTTTTAACTGGATTAAGGGAAAAAATACAAATTTGAAATGATATACTGAAATAGGAAAAAATATTTTTAATTACAAAAATGCTTTAGCAAATGCTACGTTTTTGCATCACCCTTCGGCAGATGATAATCTTGTTCTAAAAACGGATTGTAATGATAATGCTTTATAAGCTACATTTTATGAGCTTCCATCATGACTGAATTCATTAGCTTTTATATTAAA
Source organism: Amaurobius ferox (assembly GCA_951213105.1). Classification (NCBI taxonomy): domain Eukaryota; kingdom Metazoa; phylum Arthropoda; class Arachnida; order Araneae; family Amaurobiidae; genus Amaurobius; species Amaurobius ferox. The sequence goes on from OX578152.1 coordinate 52,617,717, forward strand.
AAAAATCTGATGTGGGTAATACATGACTTTCCTTATAAATGCAATGAATTCACTACTTTTACAGTAAAAACAGGTTATTCTTACATATTAAATACTTATAATCTTTCCAAGATATTGAATGTTCGTCAATTAGTCATCATTTTCATTGATTTTTATCCATTTGGAAAAATTTAGTTAATTTGCCAGCATTTAAAAAAGTCGCCAAGTTGGCGACATTCCGCCAAATTTGTCACCAAAATCTCGCCAAGCGTTATAAATGGATAAATGAGTTATTCTTATAGCATATAAATGACAATAGGTGTTCAAATACAAAAGTATTACTCAAAGTACCTTTCCCCATGAATGGAACGAGCTAGATCCACGAGAACGATGTCACCCAATTTATCGCATGGTATTACATATGAAAAGTGAAAAGGTTTCTCAACAATTAATATATCTTTTTTTAATTTATGGGATTTTTTGATAAATTTATTTTAAAAATGTGCAATATCTCGAGAATGGTTCATGCTAGCGTTTTAAAGTTTATGTTAATCGTTTTCTAAGAAAAAATTACGTAAGAAATGTCTATTTGCGCAACTTTATTAAAGCTTTTGATTTTTTGATGATTTTTTCAAAATTTAACTCGAAAATTTAGGGTGTTCTGAAAATTCGATAACGTTTAAAAACAATAGGTTTCCATTATTCACGGATTGTGATTTTTGTACCAAATTTCATGCGAATCGCTCCATTCGTTCGTGAGATATCGTCTCCACAGACTCACTGACACACACACACACACACCAACACACAGACATCACCTCAAAAATGTTTCATTCGTGATCAGGGATGCTTGAAACGTGCTCTCCCTTCGAAAACTCGAATTCGAATTTTCGACCCCGTCACAATGCTTTTTTTGACATTATGTATATAAGGAAAGTAAAAATTAACGAAAACTGAGGAATAACATTCTACATACGATCGAGAACTCCTGGATGTGTACAGCACTATTTTACATTTCCGGCAAATGGTAGACGCGAGATCGTTTTCTTTGCATGTTAATCGCAAGTCTTAGCTTACACCCTGCTGCAGAAAAAAGATGTGTCCTATGGAGGTTAGGTCAGTAGGATTTCATTTGTCAGTTTACAACAGATATTCATTTCCTAGAAGGAAATAATAACTTTGACACACTTTCAAATGTTAATTAAATTGCTTTCTTTTCACCGGCTAACGTGTCTAAATAAGTGGAAGCACAGAAGTGATTAATAATTTAAACAAGCTTCTCAAGCACCATCAATTTCTCCATTAATTTTTAAAGAAATAATTTCTCCTAATTCAGAAGTTCCTCTGTATTGTGATTATTCTATGGAACATGTATGCCTTTTTGCCCCATTACAATTTTGAAATAGTTTAGATATACAGCGTAGATCAGCTCATCCTGGAATTAAAACAAGAGAGAAATTAATCGCTTCTAAATATGTACGGAAATCGATGAATAAGGAAATCGATTGGTGGTATAATACATGTGTATCGTGTCAGATAAAGAACGTTAATAGACATATTAAATCTCGAATCTAAACCTCGATACCACAATTTTTGGTTCCGCACATACACATAGACATAATCGGATCATTATCAAAGCGTATAGGTTATCTTTTTATGTTCATTTAATTCATAGATATACACGTTAGATGGAGTTGGTCCCGGTTTCTGATATATCTGCCCAAACTGTTGCTAGAGTTTTTATTTTTCATTGGATAGTCGGTTTCGGATCTCCAGGAAATGGGTACGGGCATCTGTATATAACCCGGGAGCAAACAGCTGCATTAGTATCGTCTTCTAAAACAAGTCCTTTCGTGGCATAAAAATATACCATGCTTCAGTGCCCTATTATCAGTTCGGGGACTGCGGGACAGTGTTGGGACTGCGAACGATTTATAGTCTTGAAGCCTCTATAGCAGAGATGGTATACAGAGTGTCCCAAAACAATTGAAACGCGCTTTAATTCTTTACCTGTTGGAGATAAGTGGGCAATGCAAATTGCAAAAATGTTGAAAGTGAAGTAGAAAATAAGACTACGTTAATAAAATAGTCCTCCCATTAATTTTCAAATAGTTACACTTTTTAAATTTTTATACGACCCCCCTTAGACAAATTTGGTCAATCAGAAAATATTTATTTTTAATGCAACAAGATCATAAAAAAACCTGTTTATTTCCTACCTTACTTTCAACAGTTTTGCAATTTACATTTCCCACTTATCTCCAACAGGTAAAGAATTAAATCGCGTTTCAAGCTTTTTGGGACATCCTGTATAACACTAGGCTAAAACTACGTGGTGAGTTTTTATAGACTATCCTGTAAATGCACATACTGCAGATTTTGTAAATAGGCTAAGAAATATGATGCAAAGCACAAGACCTTGTGCTGCGTCCACATAAATATATATGTCAAAGAAAGTCTCATGAGTTCCTGGGGCAAAGACCATTTAAAAGGTTTCTACAACCTCAATATGACGAGCCATTTGCTGTCAAGAAACTATTATCTAAAGATTACGTGATTTAAGTTAATGAACATGAGAATCCTGTCAGTATCGGTCGCCTGAAACTGGCATAAACAAAGTGTGAAGCCTGAAGGACCACCATTTCTGACCGTTAGGTGCTGGTCATTGCTGCTCAAAGGTGGACCAACCACCGCTAACTATCGGAGGATCGAAACTGTTGAGCATCATTTGACCGGCCACCAACGGTTGTTGACCACCAAAGGACCGTCTTCAGGAGTTAAAGTTAGACCACATATGCCAATTTCTGTTATACCAGTCTCTAAGGGATATAGTAGAAAGGTACGATTTCGTTTTTCTGTGTGAAACTGGGGAAGTCATGTAGCGCCTCAAATGCTTCAAATTTCAATATATTAGAACTTTATTACCTTAAACAGTAATATAAAATTTAGAAAATTAATTTTATGAAACTTTATTTAAAATTTACATAAGAGAATTTCTCAAGTCATGACTTCTTAATGATGATATTATTCATGATAAAAATTTCACCCTGTTACGTCAGGCACACTTTTCTCCCTCCCCTCTCCATGATTCTGTAGTATAAACGCTTTCCGTTGACTGACTTTCTTATGCAATTTTCTAGTGTGTTGTAGTTTATGTTACGTTTAGTCAGAGTTCTTAGTTTTAGGTTTTAAATTATGTAGCTTTAGTTTGTTAAGCTTTGAATTTTTGGCAATATGGTATTTACTTTTTTGCTGTTGTTGTTGTTGAGACCCAGACCGTCCGACCTACCAGAAAGGTGTAAGGTAACTGTTTGGACAAACGGGAAGAGCCACCCAATTTAGACCGGAACCCAGTGGGGGAGGCATCCACAGGGGCATTATCCTCCTTCCCCTACCACCAACATCTCGGAAGGACTTACGGACCCACATGTTTAACGTGATCGTACTCCGCGTGAATAAGGCGGCGGTTTTGGTAGCAGAGAGAATCGACCCCTGGCCCACCGAATGCATTTCCCTTGCGCTAACCACTGGACTACAGCACCCCTGGTATTTTTCTTGTGAAAAAGTTGTTCATCTTGTGTTTAGAAAGTCAATCTGTCACAGCAGAGAATGCCTCACAACAAATACCTGCTGCTAAGTAAAAGCGGTCAGCTTCAGTAACGCAGCTTCCAAACATAGTCATCCATTCAACGCCCCAACCTACAAAGCATTAATTACAAAAATCCAAACTGCTTCTTCTTCAACTCAGACCGTCCAACCTGCCTTTTAGATAAACACTTATGGAACTTTCTTGATGAAAGCAAGCATATGCCAGCTAGGTGACTATAATTGTTTCGAGAGCTTTATAAGTTTCTTTCTGTAGGCCAAGATAAGAGCTAGAACAGTATGCGCCCTTAATTACAGCTAAGAACGAATTGCTGCGAGGCAGGTGATGAGTCATTCAAAATAGAGCTAGAACACAGGCGGCAACAATTCGTATGTGGGTGATATCAGCCATGGAAAAAACAATCCTAAACACCATCACCACTGGACGTCGGAAGGTCTTTCATCTCACACGAAACAGAGAGGTGCTGGTTCTGCAAATAAAATCTTATTCAACGGTTCATATATTTTCTCTCTCTGTTTGATTTTAAATCTCATTTCAAGGTTTAAAATTTCATTTGCAGAACCTGCTCTCCTCGTCTTTGTGGTCGGGGGTAAGATGTGTTTATGGTTGTTTTTCCATGGCTGCTACCCACATGCACATTTTTGCTATGTGTATTCTAACTCTAATTCGAATTGCTCATAGTATGCCTCGTCGCAGTTCATTCTTAGCTATGGCAGACATACTGTTCTTAAGCTTATGACAACCTCGAAACAATTATAGTCATCAAACTGACGTATGCTTGCTTTCAGAAAGTACGTTCTGTAAGTGTTTATGTTTAAAGCACAACTAGTCCTTTACATATATGTACTCCCATCTTAGCTGAAACTGCAGTTTCTCAAAACTAAGTTTTTCACCTCAAAAAACTTTCTCTGAAATGAAAATTGCACATTTAAGCCCGTCTTTATATACTAAATGTCGTTTAACAGGGTGCAAAAATGTATGTAACGGAGTTTCCCCCTTTGGGGCCGCCTGTTGTTGTTGATGTTATTGAGACCCAGACCGTCCGACCTACCAGAAAGGTGTAAGGTACTGTTTGGATGGCCGGGAAGTGCCACCCAATTTAGACCGGAACCCAGAGGGGGAGGCATCTACAGGAACCGTACCCTCCTTCCCCTACCACCAACTTCTCGGAAGGACTTACGGACCCACATGTTTAACGTGATCGTACTCCGCATGAACACGGCGGCAGTTGTGGCAGCGTGCAAATCCAGCGAGCAAACCACCGGACTACCGCGCCCGAAATGTGCCAACAGCACGCGGTGTTCCCAGGTGGTCACCCACCCAAGTACTAACCGCGCCTGATGCTGCCTGACTTCGGTCATCTAACGAGAACCGGTGTTTTCAGCACGGTACGGCCGTTGGCCTTTGCGGCCGCCTGTGTAATTTGCGCCCCTAAAATCCCTGGACATGTATGAGCTATATATCTCTCTCAATTAAAACTATTATTTACTATAGACTAACAAAAGTAATTGCTTTATGAGCTCCAATACAAATCAATTAGTTTATATGTTGCGTTTTTTTAGGGGAACATATAATAAAAAATCTGATGTGGGCAACACATGACTTTCCTTATATAACGTAATGAATTTACTACTTTTACAGTAAAAAAATAGGTTTTTCTTATAGTAGATACTAATATTCTTTCCAAGATATTGAATTTTCTACAATTAGTCGTCATTTTCATTGATTTAGCATCATTTTTATCCATTTGGCGAGATTTTCATTAATTTGGCAACATTTCAAAAAAGTCGCCAAGTTGGCGACATTCCGCCAAATTCGTAGCCAAAATCTCGCCAAGCGTTATGCACTAAGAAAAAAGTTATTCTTACAGCAGATAAATGACTATTGGCGTTCAAATACAAAAGTATTATTCAAAGAATATTTTTTCATGAATGGAACGAGCTAGATCCACGAGAATGATGTCATTCAATTTATCGCATAGTATTACATATGAAAAGTCAACATGTTTCTCAATAGGAATTTTTTTTTTTATGTGACTTTTTCATAATTTTTTTGAGAAATGTACAATATCTCGAGAACGGTCGATGTTAGCGTTCTAAAATTTATGCCAATCGTTTCCTAATGAAAAATTACATAAGAAATGTCTATTTGCGTAACTTTATTAGCGGATTTGATTTTTTGACGATTTTTTCAAAATTTCATTCGAAAATTGAGGGGCGTTCTGAACATTCGATTCCATATAAAAACAATAGGCTTCCAGTGTTTACGGATTGTGATTTTTGTACCAAATTTGGTTCGAATCGGTCCATTCGTTCGTCAGTTATCGTCTCCACAGACTCACTGACACACACACATACTTTCACACACACACACACACACACACACAGACATCACTTCAAAAATGTTTGATTCGTGATCAGGGATGCTTGAAACGTGCTCTCCCGTCGAAAATTCGAATTCGAATTTTCGACCCCGTCACAATACTTTCCTTATACATTATGTATATAAGGAAAGTAAAAAGTAATTTATGAAGAAGCATTAATATGGTAATATATGGTGTGCAAACTACATTTTCGATGGAACCGTTAAGGATTTTTATACTCTTTTGCACACTTATGTAGTGCAGTCATGCGAATTTTTGGAAAAAGAGGAAGCGATATCGCCATTACCGGAAGTAAAAATCATTAGTGAACCCCCTACGTCCTCGAAAATTCGATGTTGAATCCATATTATTAATTACCTAAGCTCTATGTAAAAGATATTCTGTAAATGAAATAGATGTTTCAAGAAAAATTTATAAACTGGAAGTTGAAATCTGAAATCAATTCCCTTACCTTCTCAGAATACTGAATCTATATCAGACATCATCGAAGATCTATATTAAATTTTGAAAAATAAATGCTTCTCAAAATTTTGGTTTATAAACATAGATGACAAATTTAAGTACTACCGATAGTTGTATTGATCAGTGGTTATGCGGATTCCGCGTGTGTCCAGACATTTTAAAAGCGTAAATGGTACATGTCGACAGACAGGACTTAATTGTACACATAATTTTATGCATCCAGTGAATGGACTTAACATTTAGTACTTGACCAGTAGCACATCACCTTGGATACCATCTCCACATATTATTTTTATTTTTTCATATGTAGTATTGAGAAAATATTATTTTCACGAGAATTTTCAATTTCGAAATTTTTGTGCCTATATATATTTTAAGACCTCCTGAACACGTTTTGACTATTTTTGAAGTCATGTCCGTCTGATGTCTGTGATCGATTTCTTGGGTACACAATATCAGCCGCAAATATCAATAGATTTTCATGAAACTTTACATCCGGTTTTGTTATAAAAAAAATCTAGAACTATATAATTTTTTTTTTAATTCGTTCGAAATTTATTCGAAATTTTATATGTTTTTTTATATGGCAGCATAAATTGATACCATACAGACAAAATGTGTGTATATACATGCATAAAAGAGCTTATTTGTAACCCGTTAGACCTAATAGTTTCAACAATTGTTTTGAAAAATAATTAAGATACAGGTTTTTGTGTTCTGTTCGTGACGTCATTGGCCTACCCTTGGGGGCAATTTTCCCCCAAGGGGTACATTGCTAAGTATGGTATCAATCGATTTTTTTTCAGGCCCATAACATTGAAGAGGAACGCGTTCTAGTTGTAATCATTTTCACCCTCGATACCAATTTTCTAAACCTTTTCTTGTAAAATTTGAAAAAAAAAAATGAATTCTGGTTTGTAAAAGTCGCGTTGAGTCACATTCCAATTATTTTTTTTCTTTTTCGAAACGCAGAAATTGTTCACACAACTGGTGTTATTTTGAAAATTCTTCGCACATACTTTTTTCAGGAAGAAAAATATTTCATAGGATGAAAAAGAGTCACGTTCAAATATGATTACGCAATATCTAGCTCACGTTTTACAACCTAACACAAATTGTTCGTAAATAAGAGCCAACTGCACACTATAAACGTGTATCAGGTATCGTAGGAAGCTTCAGGCAATAATATAATATAAGCAGTTTTGCAAACAAAAAAAATTTTAAAAGAAAATTGCATTTCCTTTGTTATTCCATGGATGATTTTTCGACGAAACAAAGTTACATTTTTTTTAAGTTACAAATTATCTTTTTATTCTAGACTAGAACGAATTATCCGACGCGGTACACTTCCTAGATAAGCGCCAGCTACATTTAATTAAATAAGCTCCCGCTACTTAAATAATACATTTTAACACAGTTTAAAATGTTTAATATACATATGTATGTATGTATGTATGTGTGTGTGTGTGTGTATATATATATAGGAATATATATATAGTATATATATATATATATATATATATATATATATATATATATATATATATATATATATATATATATAGTATATATATATATATATATAGTATATATATATATATATATAGTATATATATATATATATATATATATATATATATATATATATATATATATATATATATATATATAGGAATGCCAAATGGCAGTGACCACGATGACAAGAGTGACATAAGAAAAGTAAATAATAAGATGACAAGAAGGCGCAATGCTGTTCATTATCGTCAATTGGCTTACACCGGCTCCGGCCACAGGCTTATACCGGCTCCGGGAGCGTTTCCACTGGAGTAAAAAGGCGACTTGTAACCAGGAACTGAGGGTCACAATCCCCCCAGGCCTATTCGTATACCCCTGTTGGCGTCTTTCCACGTATTGTACTTTTTGACATTTACATATATATATATATATATATATATATATATATATATATATATGTATATATATATATATAATAAAAAGGTTTGAAGGTCCAAAGCAAGAAAAGTGAGAAGCTGTAAGTCAAAAACCCTAACATTCTAACAAACTTATAAAATAAAAGTATAAAACAATAAATCTTCAAGCAAATGGAAAAAATGCAAATTTCGGATCATCAAATCAAAGAAAAGTATCAATAAACGAGGGTATAGAATCGATAAAAGAAAAACAAACGAAATCCAAGCACAAACGCTGTACACGTGGACAAGGTCTAGGCCTAAATCAGGATTTGTTCACTTCTTCAAAACTCTTTTTCAAGCCCAAGTGTCTTGTTGAAGAAAACACAAAAATGTATGTTTCTGAAGAAATAGATAGATTATATCTATAAACTATTTCTACTTGGACAACATACATAAAGAAGAAAAAATAAAAGGAAAAAAGGATACCTAGAATCTAACTCCAAAATTACACTAACCTATCGAATACGGGAACCCAGAATGAAGAGACCAGCGTTGCCATTCACAAAGGAAAAGTATATGATCTACCGTTGCCATTCGTAAGAAATAAATAAAAGTAATGAGAAAAGACAGGTATAAGTGATAATATACAATCAAGAGAGGCAATTATTGGAATGCTAATGTGTAAGAGGATATAAAAATAAAATATAGTTAAAACAAGAGTATGGAGATGTGAGGCTAATATATAAAACTCCATGAAAAGAATTCATGAAAATCCAGCCAATCTAAATTTTTTAACTATGCCATTTACAAAATAAGAGGGATATTTACATAAATTGCTGGTAATTTTTAGATTATCAATATGTATAGCATGAAATTTTTTAGCTTATTAAGAATAATATTTCTGAACAATAGAATCGAGTTGCAGGAATTAAATGTTAAGATTTTATTAATGTTAAAATTAAAATGTCTTTTTTATCATATAAATTAGTAGCAATTCTATTAGAAGGTTCAATAATAAGATTTAAATCCAAAAAATTAATATTTGTACTAAGAGTATCTTCATTAGGAATTAATTCCAAATTGTCAGGACAAAAATCTATTTCTATGACACAATTTTCAGTATAAACTAAGCAAATCAGATCATCAACATATCTGTATAATATATAATCTATTGATGTAAAAGACCTGCTCATAATGATAAAGATATAAATTAGTTAACATACTGCTACTGCAGCCACCGTGTGGAACTCCTGAGACTTGTAGGTATAATTTATTTCCTTGAAAAATATAATTACTGAAAACAACAAAGTGAAGCAGTTTAGAAAAATTTATAAAAGTGGTTTGAGTTGAAAGATTAGTAATATAAGCATTGTATAGAGCTAAAATTACATCATACAGGTCTGAGATCTTGATATTATTAAAAATTCTTTAAAATCAAAAGTTTGAAATCCTATAAATTTTTTAAAAGATGTTAATCTATTCTCTTTAATTCTTTACTATTATTTAGAATAAGGTAATTATTGCTATACTTATATAAGCTACCATTTATTTTATTTAAAGAATTTAGGAGTAATTTACTCGCAGTAGTAGAGTAAGTATTATGCCGACTAGTTACTGTTCTAAATTTAATGGGATTTTTGTGAAATTTTGGAATAAGCACAATATGTGGAAATTTAAGAAATTTATATTTAATATTTAAATCACTATACATATTGATAATTTCCAATTTAATACTCTTAATGGAAGGTACATCAAGATTAAAAAGACAATTATTTTTTAAATAACCTAACACAAATTGTATATAAAATTTTTTACAGATAATAGCATAATTATTAGAGGCTTTATCAACATAGGTGATAACAGAAGATCTTTGTAAAACATTAATGAAGGGTTTAATATTATCAATATTATACAGGGTCTTTATAATTAAAGTTCCACTTTGAAATGGCCATAAAAGGAAAACTACTGGACAGAATGTTATCAAACTTGGTACCCCCCCAATGTGAGGTGTAACCCCGCCCTGCATAAAAATCGTGGTGTCTAAGCCACTGTTTATGGTAATAACATAAATAATTTGGTGGAATTGAAAAATGTGATACACCGACATATCCGTAACATTCCTCCTGATATGCTAAGAGGAGCTACTGTTGAGAACGCAGTAACGCGATTTAACTTGATTTCAGAAAATGGTGGAAATCACATTGAACATGATTTGTAACACGTTTTAGAAACGATTAAAAACTTTTTAACCAGATATCTTCATGTCTTATTTGGTTTAACAATATTTGCATACAGCGCCATTCCCCGCATGCGGTGAGGTTTTTTTTTTTTTTTTTTTTTTTTCGGAAAATAAAATCTCATGACCTCCTGTAAACTATTACGAAGTTTGATAACATTCTGTCCAGTAGTTTTCCTTTTATGGCCATTTCAAAGTGGAACTTTAATTATAAAGACCCTGTATATTAATCTAGACAATTTAAAACTACTAATAGCATTTTTAAGAGATTCTAATAAAGTAAATTTCCACATATTAAATGCCTCTAAAGGCATATATTTAGAAGCTAATTTATATATATATATATATATATATATATATATATATATATATATATATATATATATATATATATATTTATATATGTATGTATAAGCTTGATATTTTATATATATTTTTATATTTATTAATGATTTTTATATACATTTATACTCATGTCCTTTTCGATTGTATTTTATCATTCTATTATATATTAACCTCATCCCTCTTTTTACCTTTAAAGCAATAAGGTACATACTATTTTTATCCAATTAGTCTTTGTTCATAATTACTTAGGTTCACACTTATTTATAACGGATGTGCTAGAGTTGGTACATAGAGAGATACATAATTTTACATAGTTTTCTCTTATAAATATTAATTTTTAATACCAATTTGTTATATATATATATATATATATATATATATATATATATATATATACATTCCAAAGAAGAGTGATATGAAGTCAATATAATACAATATATAACGATCGGGGTATTTGGTTGAAATCGGAGAGTAAACTAAAGGAGTTAGCTATAAACAGATTGCAAGTAAATTTTAGTCTTTTAAAGCTCTACAAGGATAGATAAATGGCATTTTGGATCAGCTTCTTAGTTTTCGAAATAGAATGGCTATGATGTCGACATTTTAGTATTCTGAACTATTTTGAAAGGGAGGTCCTAATTTCGATAGTTTACTGTTCTTTACTACTTCAGCCCAAACCCTCCGAACTACCCGAAAGATTTAGGTATCTGTTTGGACAGTCGAGAGAGTTCCACCCAATTTAGACTGGAACACAGTGGAGACGGCATCCATAGGGACCGTACACTCCTTCCCCAACCACCAACCTCTCGGAAGGACTACGGACCAACATACTTAACGTGTCCGCACTCCGCGTGAACACAGGGACAGTTTGAGCAGAGCAAAAAATCCAATTCGGGTCATCCGAGAGCAATCCCCGTGTGTTACTCACTGGGCTGTCACACCACTATTTTAATATTTTGAACTATTTGAATATGTCTAAAGAAACCAAACCACCCGCATAGTAAGATCTTATTCAAATCCATTTCTGCTCCACCGGATAGGAGCCACTGCAGTTTATTTCTTTAAGTAACCCGTATAAAAAGTTATATTTTGTATTGCTTTTACTAGTGTCGCATAATCACAATTCGCATTCAATGATTTACCTTTTTTAAAGTATTTCTTAAATTGAACAGAGCCGCCCATTAAGGGGACGTACACTACTCAAGTGGGGATCAGGGTTCCAGAGGGGCCGAAACCAATGAAGGCAGGAACGCAAGAGGTAAAGTATTAAGAATAAACCAAGGAGGAAAGAAAAAATAGCGGTTTGCTCACTATTCAGTTATTTGTATTCGTTCTCTTACAGACTGGTTTTCTTTCTGTTCTATATTTATTTTCAACTATACTATTATTTCTTTCCTGCGTGTTTTTTACCGTTCCTTTGAATCCTAGAAATAATTCGTAAAATCTGGCATCCAGGTCATTGCAATGTCACCAATTTCAGACAATCCTGCTTTCATAATATCAATGTTTGTCTGTAAAAGTGTTTTCTCCTTGCAGGAAAGAAAGTGTCACACATCTTAAAAATTCTTAAATATTCTTAACAGAAAGGTAAATCCTGGTTAGATACCCCTAAGGGTTTGATTGTTAATCGTTGTCATTTGTTTCATTTCGATTGTCAATGGTTGTAATTTTAACCGCTAGATGGCAACCTTAGTCACACAGTTATGAGTCAGATGTTCGACAAGAAGGTTGGTGTTGACGAGCGCTGAAAATATAGCATCCTTGTAAGTATGCACATATTTTTAACCTTTTATAACATAGTTGAAAAGTGTTTGTGACTTTTTTCATTCAGTCTGTCTGTCTGCCCGTTCGCGCGATAACTGCCGTAAAATGACTTTATCAAAATGAAATTTTAGTATGTTGTTGAGACGGTCTGTTGGGCACAAGGGAATATAAATTAATAATATCACCCAATTAGTTTTTGATTGAACCCGGGTTGAAAAAATGAAATACATTGAAACCTATGGGGCCTACTTTTTCAAATAGTTTTTAAGTGACGTTAAAATTCACAAATTACTTCGAAAATTTTAGGAAATATTCAAATTCCCCCATAAAATATATTAAAAAAAAATTCAGCAAAATATGTTCAGTAGTTTTTTTAAATAAATATTTAAATTATAATTACTCCCATATAATATGAAGAGATCACGTGACCCACTTCAAAATAAGATATGGCGTCCATCTTTTTTTCCCAGTCTTAAAATCATTATTTTTAAAGTTCTTTTAAATTCATATTTAGTGTTGCATCCGTCATAAAACTGCTTTATTTTTGCGTATTTTCTGTGCATTTATAATTTGCGTCAACGCAATTACAATATTTTTCAATATAAATGATGGTCAAAATTTAATTATTTCTACACCAAAGCATACTTTTATTAGATGTAGAATGTAAACAAGTGATTGTAATATTAGCTGTATAAGAATTGCTGAAATTTTTTCAAGCAAAATTATTTAACTCAGTCTGGAATAAAAGTCATATGAATGAAATATTCATTGCTTTTACATCGAACGCCAGACGATTTATATTTCGATGACGTCATTTGAATAAAGTGCATTTTTTTCAATGAAGTTTTAAGATTTCAAGTAAAATAAATTATTGTAGTTCTGTGATAATTAAAAATTTATAAAAAGGGAATGTATTGTATTTTAGAGATGCTTAAATAAAATTACATTTCAGTTGGAAAGTGTTTCATAATCAATGCTTTATGCATGATTGATCTTTCTGGTTTTAATACATATAGCTAATAGTAGGTGGGGGGTTGAATTATCTTGTATCAAGCACACCCCCACTTTAACAACTCTCCAAAAGGTTTTGAATTGAGTTCGTGGGTTATAAAAGCGTGCTTATTCCATAAAATTTCGAAACATTTTTGTGAAAATAATACCTTTTTATACAATAGAAAGAGAAAGAAAACATATTCTCACAAAACAGAAAAAAAGTGAATTTTAATTCACTTTCAAACGATTTTCAAGCTTTTCGTTTGGATAAACACGGAGTTAGGGAGTAGAACTCCTAGGAAAAAGTTCCGTTTTTCATTAATATCTCGACAACCCCAGGTCTTAGAAACTCGAAACTTGGACAAAATTTATGGGGGGATATTTCAAGGCTATTCACCAAATTTCATTAAATTCGGTTCAGCCGTTTTTCCGTGATGATGAGACAAACGAAAATTTCGTTTTTTACTAATATCTCGAGAACCACTGGTCGTAGAAACTCAAAACATGGATATAATTTTAAGTGGGGCTATTTCTGGGCTACCCACAAAATTTCATCAAATTCGGTTCAGCCGTTCTCCCGTGATGGTGTGACAAACAGACAGACAGACAGACAGACAGACAGACAGATTTTCATTTTTATTTATATAGATATACTAGCAGCATACCCGTTCTTCGTACGGAGTATATAATATAAAGAAACTTGAAATTCATAATCATGCCCAAATTCTTATAGTATACTAAATGACATGCTTAATCAAAATATTCTGTTAAAATATTTAATATAATGCTCCTAAAAAGAAGTTTAAGAATCTCTGTTCTCGCTATATAAAATTATCTTCATGGACATATCTGAAGAATAAAACATCTTGGACCCCTTATGTAAGCAAATATAAAAAAAATATGGAATTGAATCAATATATGCAAAATAAAAGCGTTAAAAATGTATGGGACCCGTACTAATTATATACGCGAATATTAGAAAATATAACCTGTATTAGTAGATTACATGTATAAATTGAAAATACCAATAAACCCGTAATCTTTAAATCTGAAGACAGTCATTTATTCCAATATATGTCAAAATTAAAGTGCTAAAATTATATGGGAAGATATACAAGTACTACTTATAATGTCCGATTATTAGTAGAAGATTACCCGTTTTGTAATATGAGTCACAAATGTTTTTTGGTAAAATACAACAGACGACGTAATAAATTGAATATATAATTAATCCCCTTAATCTTCATACCAGAAGACTGTACTTGATTCCAATATATATGCCAATATATGTCAAAATATATGCCAATATACCTGTACTACTTATATTCTCGTAGGTTAGAAGATATACCCGTGCATTCCTAGAAGATTACTCGTACAACGTACAATATGCGTGTGTCAGCAATTTTTGCCGCAATAAAACAATGGCGTAATAACTTAAAAATATCAATAATCCCTGAATCAATAATTCCGGAAAATATCAGTAATAATGCTTAAACCTGAAGAGTATAATTGATATTATCCAGTCCAAAATGAAATGGCAATGAAATTTATTTTATATACATATCTTCATTATTCAAATCGGAAAGGATTTAATAAAAATCGTCTGCCGCATAAACACATTGGATTTAAATCCGTTGCTAAGCGACATGATATCATTTGCTTCAAATAAATTGGTAAAAAAAATATCGTCTAAATAGTTATATTTCTATGGAACATTTGGCGACAGTTTAGTCAAATTAGCGACATTTTAAAAAATTGCCAAATTTATCGCCAAGTGGGACTGTAGAACTGACAGTTCCACTTTGCGACAAATTGACGAAATATCATCACAATACTATCCCCTAACAAAAAACAATTAATATCATTTATGTAGCGCAATTTTATCAATTTCAAGATATTTTTATAGATTTGAAAACATTTTTATCAATTTGGTGACATTTTAAAAATTCGCTAAATGTATTACTAAGTAGGATGGTTGGTCTGACAGAGAAATGCTAACCAAACATCATTTCAGTACTCTCTTCTAACAAAACAAAAAAAAATTCATTGATATGTAGAAGACCCAAGCCACACGACCAACCCGAAGGTTTATGGCAGCTGTTTGTGTGTCGTTTATATCAATTTGGCGACATTTCCGTCAATTTGGCAAAGTTTAAGAAAAGTTGTGAAATTAGCGATATCCCTTCAAATTCGTAGCTTTGAATTTGCAGATCTGAATGAAACATTCTTATCCCGTTTCAATATACTAAATGAAAACACTACAATTGTATTAGAAGATATACCCGCTCTACTCTTTTTCTGTTTCAACAATCGGCTATATGAATTTATTGGCTAAACACAATATATGAGTTTAGTAGCTAAATACGATATAAGCTTGAAAACTCTTTGCCAAAATAAATGAAATTGATGTACGCAGTCAGCAATTAATATAATTAAAAGAAAAATCAAACCGTCCATTCATAAGATATACTTTTATATCCATTTATCCATTTATTTATTATTTAAATCGAAAAAAAATAATAAAAATATTAACAAACACATTTAATTTAATTGCGATGCCGAGCAACATGATATATCCTCCTAAAATGTTAAAATTTATTAACCACTAACAGCACACCCGTTATTCGTACGGAGTGTATAATTTAAAGAAACTTAAAGTTCACAATCATGTGCAAATTCTGTTAAAATATTAAATTTATTGCTCCTAAAGAGAAGTTTAAGAATATATGTTCTCACTATGCAAAATTATCTTCACGATCAGATCTGAAGAATAAAACATCCTGCCACCTTTTGTAAGCAAATTTACAGAAGAAAAAATAGGAATTGAATGAATATATGCAACCCCGTACTAATTATATTGTCGCAGATCAGAAAATATGCCAATATGTTAGTAGAAGATTACCCGTATTACAATATGCGTCTCAAAAATATTTGCCAAAATAAAAGAGATGACGTAATAAATTGAAAACATCAATAATATCCGTACTCTTTATACCAGAAGGTCGTAATTGATTCCAATATATGACAATATATATCAAAACATATGTCAATATACTTGTACTACTTATATTCTCGTAGATTAAAAGATATACACGTGTATTTGTAGAAGATTCGTACAACATACAATATATGAGTTTAAACAATTTTTGTCATAATAAAATAATTGCATAATAACTTGAAAATATCAATAATCCTTGAATCAATAATTCCCGAAAATATAAATAATAATAATTTTTAAACCTGAAGACCGTAATTGATATTATCCAGTCAAAAATGCTATAAGTAAAATGAAATCGTTCTTTTCTAAAATATATTTTTATATCCATTTATTTATTATTCAAATCGAAAAAATAATTATTAAAATTAACAGACAGATTTAATTTAATTGCGTTTCTGAGTAACATGATATAAGATAGAATCTTATAACATGTTAAATATGTCATGTCTTATAACATAAACTGCGAAATTAAATAACGATTTTGATTTCTCTATACTTCTCATTGTTCCGTAAAAGCTTGTTTTAAATAAACCATGAACCATGGAGATAGATTTCCCCTTTAAATCATGTTTCCAACAATTCATGTTTTCAGAAAGTGACTAATTAACGCAAAAAATCTCCCATCAAACTCAGAGATTAAATTTTAATTCACTTTCAAACGATTTTCAAGCTTTTCGTTTGGATAAACCACGGAGTTAGGGAGTAGAACTCCTAGGATAAAGTTCCGTTTTTCATTAATATCTCGACAACCCCAGATCTTAGAAACTCGAAACTTGGACAAAATTTATGGGGTGATATTTTAAGGCTATTCACCAAATTTCATTAAATTCGGTTCAGCCGTTTTTCCGTGACGATGAGACAAACGAAAATTTTGTTTTTTACTAATATCTCGAGAACCACTGGTCGTAGAAACTCAAAACACGGATATAATTTTAAGTGGGGCTATTTCTGGGCTACCCACAAAATTTCATCAAATTCGGTTCAGCCGTTCTCCCGTGATGGTGTGACAAACAGACAGACAGACAGACAGACAGACAGACAGACAGACAGACAGACAGACAGACAGACAGATTTTCATTTTTATTTATATAGATAAAGTTTTAGAAAATTTTAAATCCACATAAAGATCATTTATATCAAGTTATACGAGGGTTTTCGGCATATTTAGTAACTGTCAATGTCTTGAAATGCGTTTTTGGTGTTGAAGGGTTAAATTTCTTGAGACTGATACAGTAAACAGATTGGGATGAACACTTCTTAAATAATGAGTGAGGGCGTTCTTGGATTTTTAATTACCAAAAGGCATCCACGTAATAAGAAGATATCTCGGCTCGTTAAATTTGCCGCCGTTTAATTGCTAATCTTGCTGTTATTTTAAGACCCATGAACACTTTTTAACTGGATTAAGGGAAAAAATACAAATTTGAAATGATATACTGAAATAGGAAAAAATATTTTTAATTACAAAAATGCTTTAGCAAATGCTACGTTTTTGCATCACCCTTCGGCAGATGATAATCTTGTTCTAAAAACGGATTGTAATGATAATGCTTTATAAGCTACATTTTATGAGCTTCCATCATGACTGAATTCATTAGCTTTTATATTAAAAAAAATCTGATGTGGGTAATACATGACTTTCCTTATAAATGCAATGAATTCACTACTTTTACAGTAAAAACAGGTTATTCTTACATATTAAATACTTATAATCTTTCCAAGATATTGAATGTTCGTCAATTAGTCATCATTTTCATTGATTTTTATCCATTTGGAAAAATTTAGTTAATTTGCCAGCATTTAAAAAAGTCGCCAAGTTGGCGACATTCCGCCAAATTTGTCACCAAAATCTCGCCAAGCGTTATAAATGGATAAATGAGTTATTCTTATAGCATATAAATGACAATAGGTGTTCAAATACAAAAGTATTACTCAAAGTACCTTTCCCCATGAATGGAACGAGCTAGATCCACGAGAACGATGTCACCCAATTTATCGCATGGTATTACATATGAAAAGTGAAAAGGTTTCTCAACAATTAATATATCTTTTTTTAATTTATGGGATTTTTTGATAAATTTATTTTAAAAATGTGCAATATCTCGAGAATGGTTCATGCTAGCGTTTTAAAGTTTATGTTAATCGTTTTCTAAGAAAAAATTACGTAAGAAATGTCTATTTGCGCAACTTTATTAAAGCTTTTGATTTTTTGATGATTTTTTCAAAATTTAACTCGAAAATTTAGGGTGTTCTGAAAATTCGATAACGTTTAAAAACAATAGGTTTCCATTATTCACGGATTGTGATTTTTGTACCAAATTTCATGCGAATCGCTCCATTCGTTCGTGAGATATCGTCTCCACAGACTCACTGACACACACACACACACACCAACACACAGACATCACCTCAAAAATGTTTCATTCGTGATCAGGGATGCTTGAAACGTGCTCTCCCTTCGAAAACTCGAATTCGAATTTTCGACCCCGTCACAATGCTTTTTTTGACATTATGTATATAAGGAAAGTAAAAATTAACGAAAACTGAGGAATAACATTCTACATACGATCGAGAACTCCTGGATGTGTACAGCACTATTTTACATTTCCGGCAAATGGTAGACGCGAGATCGTTTTCTTTGCATGTTAATCGCAAGTCTTAGCTTACACCCTGCTGCAGAAAAAAGATGTGTCCTATGGAGGTTAGGTCAGTAGGATTTCATTTGTCAGTTTACAACAGATATTCATTTCCTAGAAGGAAATAATAACTTTGACACACTTTCAAATGTTAATTAAATTGCTTTCTTTTCACCGGCTAACGTGTCTAAATAAGTGGAAGCACAGAAGTGATTAATAATTTAAACAAGCTTCTCAAGCACCATCAATTTCTCCATTAATTTTTAAAGAAATAATTTCTCCTAATTCAGAAGTTCCTCTGTATTGTGATTATTCTATGGAACATGTATGCCTTTTTGCCCCATTACAATTTTGAAATAGTTTAGATATACAGCGTAGATCAGCTCATCCTGGAATTAAAACAAGAGAGAAATTAATCGCTTCTAAATATGTACGGAAATCGATGAATAAGGAAATCGATTGGTGGTATAATACATGTGTATCGTGTCAGATAAAGAACGTTAATAGACATATTAAATCTCGAATCTAAACCTCGATACCACAATTTTTGGTTCCGCACATACACATAGACATAATCGGATCATTATCAAAGCGTATAGGTTATCTTTTTATGTTCATTTAATTCATAGATATACACGTTAGATGGAGTTGGTCCCGGTTTCTGATATATCTGCCCAAACTGTTGCTAGAGTTTTTATTTTTCATTGGATAGTCGGTTTCGGATCTCCAGGAAATGGGTACGGGCATCTGTATATAACCCGGGAGCAAACAGCTGCATTAGTATCGTCTTCTAAAACAAGTCCTTTCGTGGCATAAAAATATACCATGCTTCAGTGCCCTATTATCAGTTCGGGGACTGCGGGACAGTGTTGGGACTGCGAACGATTTATAGTCTTGAAGCCTCTATAGCAGAGATGGTATACAGAGTGTCCCAAAACAATTGAAACGCGCTTTAATTCTTTACCTGTTGGAGATAAGTGGGCAATGCAAATTGCAAAAATGTTGAAAGTGAAGTAGAAAATAAGACTACGTTAATAAAATAGTCCTCCCATTAATTTTCAAATAGTTACACTTTTTAAATTTTTATACGACCCCCCTTAGACAAATTTGGTCAATCAGAAAATATTTATTTTTAATGCAACAAGATCATAAAAAAACCTGTTTATTTCCTACCTTACTTTCAACAGTTTTGCAATTTACATTTCCCACTTATCTCCAACAGGTAAAGAATTAAATCGCGTTTCAAGCTTTTTGGGACATCCTGTATAACACTAGGCTAAAACTACGTGGTGAGTTTTTATAGACTATCCTGTAAATGCACATACTGCAGATTTTGTAAATAGGCTAAGAAATATGATGCAAAGCACAAGACCTTGTGCTGCGTCCACATAAATATATATGTCAAAGAAAGTCTCATGAGTTCCTGGGGCAAAGACCATTTAAAAGGTTTCTACAACCTCAATATGACGAGCCATTTGCTGTCAAGAAACTATTATCTAAAGATTACGTGATTTAAGTTAATGAACATGAGAATCCTGTCAGTATCAGTCGCCTGAAACTGGCATAAACAAAGTGTGAAGCCTGAAGGACCACCATTTCTGACCGTTAGGTGCTGGTCATTGCTGCTCAAAGGTGGACCAACCACCGCTAACTATCGGAGGATCGAAACTGTTGAGCATCATTTGACCGGCCACCAACGGTTGTTGACCACCAAAGGACCGTCTTCAGGAGTTAAAGTTAGACCACATATGCCAATTTCTGTTATACCAGTCTCTAAGGGATATAGTAGAAAGGTACGATTTCGTTTTTCTGTGTGAAACTGGGGAAGTCATGTAGCGCCTCAAATGCTTCAAATTTCAATATATTAGAACTTTATTACCTTAAACAGTAATATAAAATTTAGAAAATTAATTTTATGAAACTTTATTTAAAATTTACATAAGAGAATTTCTCAAGTCATGACTTCTTAATGATGATATTATTCATGATAAAAATTTCACCCTGTTACGTCAGGCACACTTTTCTCCCTCCCCTCTCCATGATTCTGTAGTATAAACGCTTTCCGTTGACTGACTTTCTTATGCAATTTTCTAGTGTGTTGTAGTTTATGTTACGTTTAGTCAGAGTTCTTAGTTTTAGGTTTTAAATTATGTAGCTTTAGTTTGTTAAGCTTTGAATTTTTGGCAATATGGTATTTACTTTTTTGCTGTTGTTGTTGTTGAGACCCAGACCGTCCGACCTACCAGAAAGGTGTAAGGTAACTGTTTGGACAAACGGGAAGAGCCACCCAATTTAGACCGGAACCCAGTGGGGGAGGCATCCACAGGGGCATTATCCTCCTTCCCCTACCACCAACATCTCGGAAGGACTTACGGACCCACATGTTTAACGTGATCGTACTCCGCGTGAATAAGGCGGCGGTTTTGGTAGCAGAGAGAATCGACCCCTGGCCCACCGAATGCATTTCCCTTGCGCTAACCACTGGACTACAGCACCCCTGGTATTTTTCTTGTGAAAAAGTTGTTCATCTTGTGTTTAGAAAGTCAATCTGTCACAGCAGAGAATGCCTCACAACAAATACCTGCTGCTAAGTAAAAGCGGTCAGCTTCAGTAACGCAGCTTCCAAACATAGTCATCCATTCAACGCCCCAACCTACAAAGCATTAATTACAAAAATCCAAACTGCTTCTTCTTCAACTCAGACCGTCCAACCTGCCTTTTAGATAAACACTTATGGAACTTTCTTGATGAAAGCAAGCATATGCCAGCTAGGTGACTATAATTGTTTCGAGAGCTTTATAAGTTTCTTTCTGTAGGCCAAGATAAGAGCTAGAACAGTATGCGCCCTTAATTACAGCTAAGAACGAATTGCTGCGAGGCAGGTGATGAGTCATTCAAAATAGAGCTAGAACACAGGCGGCAACAATTCGTATGTGGGTGATATCAGCCATGGAAAAAACAATCCTAAACACCATCACCACTGGACGTCGGAAAGTCTTTCATCTCACACGAAACAGAGAGGTGCTGGTTCTGCAAATAAAATCTTATTCAACGGTTCATATATTTTCTCTCTCTGTTTGATTTTAAATCTCATTTCAAGGTTTAAAATTTCATTTGCAGAACCTGCTCTCCTCGTCTTTGTGGTCGGGGGTAAGATGTGTTTATGGTTGTTTTTCCATGGCTGCTACCCACATGCACATTTTTGCTATGTGTATTCTAACTCTAATTCGAATTGCTCATAGTATGCCTCGTCGCAGTTCATTCTTAGCTATGGCAGACATACTGTTCTTAAGCTTATGACAACCTCGAAACAATTATAGTCATCAAACTGACGTATGCTTGCTTTCAGAAAGTACGTTCTGTAAGTGTTTATGTTTAAAGCACAACTAGTCCTTTACATATATGTACTCCCATCTTAGCTGAAACTGCAGTTTCTCAAAACTAAGTTTTTCACCTCAAAAAACTTTCTCTGAAATGAAAGTTGCACATTTAAGCCCGTCTTTATATACTAAATGTCGTTTAACAGGGTGCAAAAATGTATGTAACGGAGTTTCCCCCTTTGGGGCCGCCTGTTGTTGTTGATGTTATTGAGACCCAGACCGTCCGACCTACCAGAAAGGTGTAAGGTACTGTTTGGATGGCCGGGAAGTGCCACCCAATTTAGACCGGAACCCAGAGGGGGAGGCATCTACAGGAACCGTACCCTCCTTCCCCTACCACCAACTTCTCGGAAGGACTTACGGACCCACATGTTTAACGTGATCGTACTCCGCATGAACACGGCGGCAGTTGTGGCAGCGTGCAAATCCAGCGAGCAAACCACCGGACTACCGCGCCCGAAATGTGCCAACAGCACGCGGTGTTCCCAGGTGGTCACCCACCCAAGTACTAACCGCGCCTGATGCTGCCTGACTTCGGTCATCTAACGAGAACCGGTGTTTTCAGCACGGTACGGCCGTTGGCCTTTGCGGCCGCCTGTGTAATTTGCGCCCCTAAAATCCCTGGACATGTATGAGCTATATATCTCTCTCAATTAAAACTATTATTTACTATAGACTAACAAAAGTAATTGCTTTATGAGCTCCAATACAAATCAATTAGTTTATATGTTGCGTTTTTTTAGGGGAACATATAATAAAAAATCTGATGTGGGCAACACATGACTTTCCTTATATAACGTAATGAATTTACTACTTTTACAGTAAAAAAATAGGTTTTTCTTATAGTAGATACTAATATTCTTTCCAAGATATTGAATTTTCTACAATTAGTCGTCATTTTCATTGATTTAGCATCATTTTTATCCATTTGGCGAGATTTTCATTAATTTGGCAACATTTCAAAAAAGTCGCCAAGTTGGCGACATTCCGCCAAATTCGTAGCCAAAATCTCGCCAAGCGTTATGCACTAAGAAAAAAGTTATTCTTACAGCAGATAAATGACTATTGGCGTTCAAATACAAAAGTATTATTCAAAGAATATTTTTTCATGAATGGAACGAGCTAGATCCACGAGAATGATGTCATTCAATTTATCGCATAGTATTACATATGAAAAGTCAACATGTTTCTCAATAGGAATTTTTTTTTTTATGTGACTTTTTCATAATTTTTTTGAGAAATGTACAATATCTCGAGAACGGTCGATGTTAGCGTTCTAAAATTTATGCCAATCGTTTCCTAATGAAAAATTACATAAGAAATGTCTATTTGCGTAACTTTATTAGCGGATTTGATTTTTTGACGATTTTTTCAAAATTTCATTCGAAAATTTAGGGGCGTTCTGAACATTCGATTCCATATAAAAACAATAGGCTTCCAGTGTTTACGGATTGTGATTTTTGTACCAAATTTGGTTCGAATCGGTCCATTCGTTCGTCAGTTATCGTCTCCACAGACTCACTGACACACACACATACTTTCACACACACACACACACACACACACAGACATCACTTCAAAAATGTTTGATTCGTGATCAGGGATGCTTGAAACGTGCTCTCCCGTCGAAAATTCGAATTCGAATTTTCGACCCCGTCACAATACTTTCCTTATACATTATGTATATAAGGAAAGTAAAAAGTAATTTATGAAGAAGCATTAATATGGTAATATATGGTGTGCAAACTACATTTTCGATGGAACCGTTAAGGATTTTTATACTCTTTTGCACACTTATGTAGTGCAGTCATGCGAATTTTTGGAAAAAGAGGAAGCGATATCGCCATTACCGGAAGTAAAAATCATTAGTGAACCCCCTACGTCCTCGAAAATTCGATGTTGAATCCATATTATTAATTACCTAAGCTCTATGTAAAAGATATTCTGTAAATGAAATAGATGTTTCAAGAAAAATTTATAAACTGGAAGTTGAAATCTGAAATCAATTCCCTTACCTTCTCAGAATACTGAATCTATATCAGACATCATCGAAGATCTATATTAAATTTTGAAAAATAAATGCTTCTCAAAATTTTGGTTTATAAACATAGATGACAAATTTAAGTACTACCGATAGTTGTATTGATCAGTGGTTATGCGGATTCCGCGTGTGTCCAGACATTTTAAAAGCGTAAATGGTACATGTCGACAGACAGGACTTAATTGTACACATAATTTTATGCATCCAGTGAATGGACTTAACATTTAGTACTTGACCAGTAGCACATCACCTTGGATACCATCTCCACATATTATTTTTATTTTTTCATATGTAGTATTGAGAAAATATTATTTTCACGAGAATTTTCAATTTCGAAATTTTTGTGCCTATATATATTTTAAGACCTCCTGAACACGTTTTGACTATTTTTGAAGTCATGTCCGTCTGATGTCTGTGGTCGATTTCTTGTGTACACAATATCAGCCGCAAATATCAATAGATTTTCATGAAACTTTACATCCGGTTTTGTTATAAAAAAAATCTAGAACTATATAATTTTTTTTTTAATTCGTTCGAAATTTATTCGAAATTTTATATGTTTTTTTATATGGCAGCATAAATTGATACCATACAGACAAAATGTGTGTATATACATGCATAAAAGAGCTTATTTGTAACCCGGGAGACCTAATAGTTTCAACAATTGTTTTGAAAAATAATTAAGATACAGGTTTTTGTGTTCTGTTCGTGACGTCATTGGCCTCCCCTTGGGGGCAATTTTCCCCCAAGGGGTACATTGCTAAGTATGGTATCAATCGATTTTTTTTCAGGCCCATAACATTGAAGAGGAACGCGTTCTAGTTGTAATCATTTTCACCCTCGATACCAATTTTCTAAACCTTTTCTTGTAAAATTTGAAAAAAAAAAATGAATTCTGGTTTGTAAAAGTCGCGTTGAGTCACATTCCAATTATTTTTTTTCTTTTTCGAAACGCAGAAATTGTTCACACAACTGGTGTTATTTTGAAAATTCTTCGCACATACTTTTTTCAGGAAGAAAAATATTTCATAGGATGAAAAAGAGTCACGTTCAAATATGATTACGCAATATCTAGCTCACGTTTTACAACCTAACACAAATTGTTCGTAAATAAGAGCCAACTGCACACTATAAACGTGTATCAGGTATCGTAGGAAGCTTCAGGCAATAATATAATATAAGCAGTTTTGCAAACAAAAAAAATTTTAAAAGAAAATTGCATTTCCTTTGTTATTCCATGGATGATTTTTCGACGAAACAAAGTTACATTTTTTTTAAGTTACAAATTATCTTTTTATTCTAGACTAGAACGAATTATCCGACGCGGTACACTTCCTAGATAAGCGCCAGCTACATTTAATTAAATAAGCTCCCGCTACTTAAATAATACATTTTAACACAGTTCAAAATGTTTAATATACATATGTATGTATGTATGTATGTGTGTGTGTGTGTGTATATATATATATAGGAATATATATATAGTATATATATATATATATATATATATATATATATATATATATATATATATATATATATATATATATATATATATAGGAATGCCAAATGGCAGTGACCACGATGACAAGAGTGACAAAAGAAAAGTAAATAATAAGATGACAAGAAGGCGCAATGCAGTTCATTATCGTCAATTGGCTTACACCGGCTCCGGCCACAGGCTTATACCGGCTCCGGGAGCGTTTCCACTGGAGTAAAAAGGCGACTTGTAACCAGGAACAGAGGGTCACAATCCCCCCAGGCCTATTCGTATACCCCTGTTGGCTTCTTTCCACGTATTGTACTTTTGGACATTTACATATATATATATATATATATATATATATATATATATATATATATATATATATATATATATATAT
This sequence comes from Amaurobius ferox, assembly GCA_951213105.1. Taxonomy (NCBI): domain Eukaryota; kingdom Metazoa; phylum Arthropoda; class Arachnida; order Araneae; family Amaurobiidae; genus Amaurobius; species Amaurobius ferox. The sequence continues at coordinate 52,644,337 of OX578152.1, forward strand.
ATATATATATATATATATATGTATATATATATATATATAATAAAAAGGTTTGAAGGTCCAAAGCAAGAAAAGTGAGAAGCTGTAAGTCAAAAACCCTAACATTCTAACAAACTTATAAAATAAAAGTATAAAACAATAAATCTTCAAGCAAATGGAAAAAATGCAAATTTCGGATCATCAAATCAAAGAAAAGTATCAATAAACGAGGGTATAGAATCGATAAAAGAAAAACAAACGAAATCCAAGCACAAACGCTGTACACGTGGACAAGGTCTAGGCCTAAATCAGGATTTGTTCACTTCTTCAAAACTCTTTTTCAAGCCCAAGTGTCTTGTTGAAGAAAACACAAAAATGTATGTTTCTGAAGAAATAGATAGATTATATCTATAAACTATTTCTACTTGGACAACATACATAAAGAAGAAAAAATAAAAGGAAAAAAGGATACCTGGAATCTAACTCCAAAATTACACTAACCTATCGAATACGGGAACCCAGAATGAAGAGACCAGCGTTGCCATTTACAAAGGAAAAGTATATGATCTACCGTTGCCATTCGTAAGAAAGAAATAAAAGTAATGAGAAAAGACAGGTATAAGTGATAATATACAATCAAGAGAGGCAATTATTGGAATGCTAATGTGTAAGAGGATATAAAAATAAAATATAATTAAAACAAGAGTATGGAGATGTCAGGCTAATATATAAAACTCCATGAAAAGAATTCATGAAAATCCAGCCAATCTAAATTTTTAACTATGCCATTTACAAAATAAGAGGGATATTTACATAAATTGCTGGTAATTTTTAGATTATCAATATGTATAGCATGAAATTTTTTAGCTTATTAAGAATAATATTTCTGAACAATGGAATCGAGTTGCAGGAATTAAATGTTAAGATTTTATTAATGTTAAAATTAAAATGTCTTTTTTATCATATAAATTAGTAGCAATTCTATTAGAAGGTTCAATAATAAGATTTAAATCCAAAAAATTAATATTTGTACTAAGAGTATCTTCATTAGGAATTAATTCCAAATTGTCAGGACAAAAATCTATTTCTATGACACAATTTTCAGTATAAACTAAGCAAATCAGATCATCAACATATCTGTATAATATATAATCTATTGATGTAAAAGACCTGCTCATAATGATAAAGATATAAATTAGTTAACATACTGCTACTGCAGCCACCGTGTGGAACTCCTGAGACTTGTAGGTATAATTTATTTCCTTGAAAAATATAATTACTGAAAACAACAAAGTGAAGCAGTTTAGAAAAATTTATAAAAGTGGTTTGAGTTGAAAGATTAGTAATATAAGCATTGTATAGAGCTAAAATTACATCATACAGGTCTGAGATCTTGATATTATTAAAAATTCTTTAAAATCAAAAGTTTGAAATCCTATAAATTTTTTAAAAGATGTTAATCTATTCTCTTTAATTCTTTACTATTATTTAGAATAAGGTAATTATTGCTATACTTATATAAGCTACCATTTATTTTATTTAAAGAATTTAGGAGTAATTTACTCGCAGTAGTAGAGTAAGTATTATGCCGACTAGTTACTGTTCTAAATTTAATGGGATTTTTGTGAAATTTTGGAATAAGCACAATATGTGGAAATTTAAGAAATTTATATTTAATATTTAAATCACTATACATATTGATAATTTCCAATTTAATACTCTTAATGGAAGGTACATCAAGATTAAAAAGACAATTATTTTTTAAATAACCTAACACAAATTGTATATAAAATTTTTTACAGATAATAGCATAATTATTAGAGGCTTTATCAACATAGGTGATAACAGAAGATCTTTGTAAAACATTAATGAAGGGTTTAATATTATCAATATTATACAGGGTCTTTATAATTAAAGTTCCACTTTGAAATGGCCATAAAAGGAAAACTACTGGACAGAATGTTATCAAACTTGGTAATAGTTTACAGGAGGTCATGGGATTTTATTTTCCGCAAAAAAAAAAAAAAAAAAAAAAAAAATTAATCGTTTCTAAAACGTGTTACAAATCATGTTCAATGTGGCTTCCACTATTTTCTGAAAGCAAGTTAATCGCATTGCTGCTTTCTCAACAGTAGCTCTTAGCATATCAGGAGGAATGTTACGGACATGTCGATGTATCACATTTTTCAATTACGTCAAATTGTTTAGATTATCACCATAAACAGTGGCTTTGAGGTAACCCCATAGCCAGAGGTCACAGGGGTTGAGGTTTGGTGACCAAGAAATGGCCAAGAAATGGGGAAATGTCGGCTGACAATCCGGTCATCCGTGAAATGTTGCTTAAGTAACTGTTTGACACATGTACCCCCCCCCCCCAATGTGAGGTGTAACCCCGCCCTGCATAAAAATCGTGGTGTCTAAGCCACTGTTTATGGTAATAACATAAATAATTTGGTGGAATTGAAAAATGTGATACACCGACATATCCGTAACATTCCTCCTGATATGCTAAGAGGAGCTACTGTTGAGAACGCAGTAACGCGATTTAACTTGATTTCAGAAAATGGTGGAAATCACATTGAACATGATTTGTAACACGTTTTAGAAACGATTAAAAACTTTTTAACCAGATATCTTCATGTCTTATTTGGTTTAACAATATTTGCATACAGCGCCATTCCCCGCATGCGGTGAGGTTTTTTTTTTTTTTTTTTTTTTTTCGGAAAATAAAATCTCATGACCTCCTGTAAACTATTACGAAGTTTGATAACATTCTGTCCAGTAGTTTTCCTTTTATGGCCATTTCAAAGTGGAACTTTAATTATAAAGACCCTGTATATTAATCTAGACAATTTAAAACTACTAATAGCATTTTTAAGAGATTCTAATAAAGTAAATTTCCACATATTAAATGCCTCTAAAGGCATAGCATATTTAGAAGCTAATTTATATATATATATATATATATATATATATATATATATATATATATATATATATATATATATATATATATATATATATATATATATATATATATATATATATATATATATATATTTATATATGTATGTATAAGCTTGATATTTTATATATATTTTTATATTTATTAATGATTTTTATATACATTTATACTCATGTCCTTTTCGATTGTATTTTATCATTCTATTATATATTAACCTCATCCCTCTTTTTACCTTTAAAGCAATAAGGTACATACTATTTTTATCCAATTAGTCTTTGTTCATAATTACTTAGGTTCACACTTATTTATAACGGATGTGCTAGAGTTGGTACATAGAGAGATACATAATTTTACATAGTTTTCTCTTATAAATATTAATTTTTAATACCAATTTGTTATATATATATATATATATATATATATATATATATATATATATATATATATATATACATTCCAAAGAAGAGTGATATGAAGTCAATATAATACAATATATAACGATCGGGGTATTTGGTTGAAATCGGAGAGTAAACTAAAGGAGTTAGCTATAAACAGATTGCAAGTAAATTTTAGTCTTTTAAAGCTCTACAAGGATAGATAAATGGCATTTTGGATCAGCTTCTTAGTTTTCGAAATAGAATGGCTATGATGTCGACATTTTAGTATTCTGAACTATTTTGAAAGGGAGGTCCTAATTTCGATAGTTTACTGTTCTTTACTACTTCAGCCCAAACCATCCGAACTACCCGAAAGATTTAGGTATCTGTTTGGACAGTCGAGAGAGTTCCACCCAATTTAGACTGGAACACAGTGGAGACGGCATCCATAGGGACCGTACACTCCTTCCCCAACCACCAACCTCTCGGAAGGACTACGGACCAACATACTTAACGTGTCCGCACTCCGCGTGAACACAGGGACAGTTTGAGCAGAGCAAAAAATCCAATTCGGGTCATCCGAGAGCAATCCCCGTGTGTTACTCACTGGGCTGTCACACCACTATTTTAATATTTTGAACTATTTGAATATGTCTAAAGAAACCAAACCACCCGCATAGTAAGATCTTATTCAAATCCATTTCTGCTCCACCGGATAGGAGCCACTGCAGTTTATTTCTTTAAGTAACCCGTATAAAAAGTTATATTTTGTATTGCTTTTACTAGTGTCGCATAATCACAATTCGCATTCAATGATTTACCTTTTTTAAAGTATTTCTTAAATTGAACAGAGCCGCCCATTAAGGGGACGTACACTACTCAAGTGGGGATCAGGGTTCCAGAGGGGCCGAAACCAATGAAGGCAGGAACGCAAGAGGTAAAGTATTAAGAATAAACCAAGGAGGAAAGAAAAAATAGCGGTTTGCTCACTATTCAGTTATTTGTATTCGTTCTCTTACAGACTGGTTTTCTTTCTGTTCTATATTTATTTTCAACTATACTATTATTTCTTTCCTGCGTGTTTTTTACCGTTCCTTTGAATCCTAGAAATAATTCGTAAAATCTGGCATCCAGGTCATTGCAATGTCACCAATTTCAGACAATCCTGCTTTCATAATATCAATGTTTGTCTGTAAAAGTGTTTTCTCCTTGCAGGAAAGAAAGTGTCACACATCTTAAAAATTCTTAAATATTCTTAACAGAAAGGTAAATCCTGGTTAGATACCCCTAAGGGTTTGATTGTTAATCGTTGTCATTTGTTTCATTTCGATTGTCAATGGTTGTAATTTTAACCGCTAGATGGCAACCTTAGTCACACAGTTATGAGTCAGATGTTCGACAAGAAGGTTGGTGTTGACGAGCGCTGAAAATATAGCATCCTTGTAAGTATGCACATATTTTTAACCTTTTATAACATAGTTGAAAAGTGTTTGTGACTTTTTTCATTCAGTCTGTCTGTCTGCCCGTTCGCGCGATAACTGCCGTAAAATGACTTTATCAAAATGAAATTTTAGTATGTTGTTGAGACGGTCTGTTGGGCACAAGGGAATATAAATTAATAATATCACCCAATTAGTTTTTGATTGAACCCGGGTTGAAAAAATGAAATACATTGAAACCTATGGGGCCTACTTTTTCAAATAGTTTTTAAGTGACGTTAAAATTCACAAATTACTTCGAAAATTTTAGGAAATATTCAAATTCCCCCATAAAATATATTAAAAAAAAATTCAGCAAAATATGTTCAGTAGTTTTTTTAAATAAATATTTAAATTATAATTACTCCCATATAATATGAAGAAATCACGTGACCCACTTCAAAATAAGATATGGCGTCCATCTTTTTTTCCCAGTCTTAAAATCATTATTTTTAAAGTTCTTTTAAATTCATATTTAGTGTTGCATCCGTCATAAAACTGCTTTATTTTTGCGTATTTTCTGTGCATTTATAATTTGCGTCAACGCAATTACAATATTTTTCAATATAAATGATGGTCAAAATTTAATTATTTCTACACCAAAGCATACTTTTATTAGATGTAGAATGTAAACAAGTGATTGTAATATTAGCTGTATAAGAATTGCTGAAATTTTTTCAAGCAAAATTATTTAACTCAGTCTGGAATAAAAGTCATATGAATGAAATATTCATTGCTTTTACATCGAACGCCAGACGATTTATATTTCGATGACGTCATTTGAATAAAGTGCATTTTTTTCAATGAAGTTTTAAGATTTCAAGTAAAATAAATTATTGTAGTTCTGTGATAATTAAAAATTTATAAAAAGGGAATGTATTGTATTTTAGAGATGCTTAAATAAAATTACATTTCAGTTGGAAAGTGTTTCATAATCAATGCTTTATGCATGATTGATCTTTCTGGTTTTAATACATATAGCTAATAGTAGGTGGGGGGTTGAATTATCTTGTATCAAGCACACCCCCACTTTAACAACTCTCCAAAAGGTTTTGAATTGAGTTCGTGGGTTATAAAAGCGTGCTTATTCCATAAAATTTCGAAACATTTTTGTGAAAATAATACCTTTTTATACAATAGAAAGAGAAAGAAAACATATTCTCACAAAACAGAAAAAAAGTGAATTTTAATTCACTTTCAAACGATTTTCAAGCTTTTCGTTTGGATAAACACGGAGTTAGGGAGTAGAACTCCTAGGAAAAAGTTCCGTTTTTCATTAATATCTCGACAACCCCAGGTCTTAGAAACTCGAAACTTGGACAAAATTTATGGGGGGATATTTCAAGGCTATTCACCAAATTTCATTAAATTCGGTTCAGCCGTTTTTCCGTGATGATGAGACAAACGAAAATTTCGTTTTTTACTAATATCTCGAGAACCACTGGTCGTAGAAACTCAAAACATGGATATAATTTTAAGTGGGGCTATTTCTGGGCTACCCACAAAATTTCATCAAATTCGGTTCAGCCGTTCTCCCGTGATGGTGTGACAAACAGACAGACAGACAGACAGACAGACAGACAGATTTTCATTTTTATTTATATAGATATACTAGCAGCATACCCGTTCTTCGTACGGAGTATATAATATAAAGAAACTTGAAATTCATAATCATGCCCAAATTCTTATAGTATACTAAATGACATGCTTAATCAAAATATTCTGTTAAAATATTTAATATAATGCTCCTAAAAAGAAGTTTAAGAATCTCTGTTCTCGCTATATAAAATTATCTTCATGGACATATCTGAAGAATAAAACATCTTGGACCCCTTATGTAAGCAAATATAAAAAAAATATGGAATTGAATCAATATATGCAAAATAAAAGCGTTAAAAATGTATGGGACCCGTACTAATTATATACGCGAATATTAGAAAATATAACCTGTATTAGTAGATTACATGTATAAATTGAAAATACCAATAAACCCGTAATCTTTAAATCTGAAGACAGTCATTTATTCCAATATATGTCAAAATTAAAGTGCTAAAATTATATGGGAAGATATACAAGTACTACTTATAATGTCCGATTATTAGTAGAAGATTACCCGTTTTGTAATATGAGTCACAAATGTTTTTTGGTAAAATACAACAGACGACGTAATAAATTGAATATATAATTAATCCCCTTAATCTTCATACCAGAAGACTGTACTTGATTCCAATATATATGCCAATATATGTCAAAATATATGCCAATATACCTGTACTACTTATATTCTCGTAGGTTAGAAGATATACCCGTGCATTCCTAGAAGATTACTCGTACAACGTACAATATGCGTGTGTCAGCAATTTTTGCCGCAATAAAACAATGGCGTAATAACTTAAAAATATCAATAATCCCTGAATCAATAATTCCGGAAAATATCAGTAATAATGCTTAAACCTGAAGAGTATAATTGATATTATCCAGTCCAAAATGAAATGGCAATGAAATTTATTTTATATACATATCTTCATTATTCAAATCGGAAAGGATTTAATAAAAATCGTCTGCCGCATAAACACATTGGATTTAAATCCGTTGCTAAGCGACATGATATCATTTGCTTCAAATAAATTGGTAAAAAAAATATCGTCTAAATAGTTATATTTCTATGGAACATTTGGCGACAGTTTAGTCAAATTAGCGACATTTTAAAAAATTGCCAAATTTATCGCCAAGTGGGACTGTAGAACTGACAGTTCCACTTTGCGACAAATTGACGAAATATCATCACAATACTATCCCCTAACAAAAAACAATTAATATCATTTATGTAGCGCAATTTTATCAATTTCAAGATATTTTTATAGATTTGAAAACATTTTTATCAATTTGGTGACATTTTAAAAATTCGCTAAATGTATTACTAAGTAGGATGGTTGGTCTGACAGAGAAATGCTAACCAAACATCATTTCAGTACTCTCTTCTAACAAAACAAAAAAAAATTCATTGATATGTAGAAGACCCAAGCCACACGACCAACCCGAAGGTTTATGGCAGCTGTTTGTGTGTCGTTTATATCAATTTGGCGACATTTCCGTCAATTTGGCAAAGTTTAAGAAAAGTTGTGAAATTAGCGATATCCCTTCAAATTCGTAGCTTTGAATTTGCAGATCTGAATGAAACATTCTTATCCCGTTTCAATATACTAAATGAAAACACTACAATTGTATTAGAAGATATACCCGCTCTACTCTTTTTCTGTTTCAACAATCGGCTATATGAATTTATTGGCTAAACACAATATATGAGTTTAGTAGCTAAATACGATATAAGCTTGAAAACTCTTTGCCAAAATAAATGAAATTGATGTACGCAGTCAGCAATTAATATAATTAAAAGAAAAATCAAACCGTCCATTCATAAGATATACTTTTATATCCATTTATCCATTTATTTATTATTTAAATCGAAAAAAAATAATAAAAATATTAACAAACACATTTAATTTAATTGCGATGCCGAGCAACATGATATATCCTCCTAAAATGTTAAAATTTATTAACCACTAACAGCACACCCGTTATTCGTACGGAGTGTATAATTTAAAGAAACTTAAAGTTCACAATCATGTGCAAATTCTGTTAAAATATTAAATTTATTGCTCCTAAAGAGAAGTTTAAGAATATATGTTCTCACTATGCAAAATTATCTTCACGATCAGATCTGAAGAATAAAACATCCTGCCACCTTTTGTAAGCAAATTTACAGAAGAAAAAATAGGAATTGAATGAATATATGCAACCCCGTACTAATTATATTGTCGCAGATCAGAAAATATGCCAATATGTTAGTAGAAGATTACCCGTATTACAATATGCGTCTCAAAAATATTTGCCAAAATAAAAGAGATGACGTAATAAATTGAAAACATCAATAATATCCGTACTCTTTATACCAGAAGGTCGTAATTGATTCCAATATATGACAATATATATCAAAACATATGTCAATATACTTGTACTACTTATATTCTCGTAGATTAAAAGATATACACGTGTATTTGTAGAAGATTCGTACAACATACAATATATGAGTTTAAACAATTTTTGTCATAATAAAATAATTGCATAATAACTTGAAAATATCAATAATCCTTGAATCAATAATTCCCGAAAATATAAATAATAATAATTTTTAAACCTGAAGACCGTAATTGATATTATCCAGTCAAAAATGCTATAAGTAAAATGAAATCGTTCTTTTCTAAAATATATTTTTATATCCATTTATTTATTATTCAAATCGAAAAAATAATTATTAAAATTAACAGACAGATTTAATTTAATTGCGTTTCTGAGTAACATGATATAAGATAGAATCTTATAACATGTTAAATATGTCATGTCTTATAACATAAACTGCGAAATTAAATAACGATTTTGATTTCTCTATACTTCTCATTGTTCCGTAAAAGCTTGTTTTAAATAAACCATGAACCATGGAGATAGATTTCCCCTTTAAATCATGTTTCCAACAATTCATGTTTTCAGAAAGTGACTAATTAACGCAAAAAATCTCCCATCAAACTCAGAGATTAAATTTTAATTCACTTTCAAACGATTTTCAAGCTTTTCGTTTGGATAAACCACGGAGTTAGGGAGTAGAACTCCTAGGATAAAGTTCCGTTTTTCATTAATATCTCGACAACCCCAGATCTTAGAAACTCGAAACTTGGACAAAATTTATGGGGTGATATTTTAAGGCTATTCACCAAATTTCATTAAATTCGGTTCAGCCGTTTTTCCGTGACGATGAGACAAACGAAAATTTTGTTTTTTACTAATATCTCGAGAACCACTGGTCGTAGAAACTCAAAACACGGATATAATTTTAAGTGGGGCTATTTCTGGGCTACCCACAAAATTTCATCAAATTCGGTTCAGCCGTTCTCCCGTGATGGTGTGACAAACAGACAGACAGACAGACAGACAGACAGACAGACAGACAGACAGACAGACAGACAGACAGATTTTCATTTTTATTTATATAGATAAAGTTTTAGAAAATTTTAAATCCACATAAAGATCATTTATATCAAGTTATACGAGGGTTTTCGGCATATTTAGTAACTGTCAATGTCTTGAAATGCGTTTTTGGTGTTGAAGGGTTAAATTTCTTGAGACTGATACAGTAAACAGATTGGGATGAACACTTCTTAAATAATGAGTGAGGGCGTTCTTGGATTTTTAATTACCAAAAGGCATCCACGTAATAAGAAGATATCTCGGCTCGTTAAATTTGCCGCCGTTTAATTGCTAATCTTGCTGTTATTTTAAGACCCATGAACACTTTTTAACTGGATTAAGGGAAAAAATACAAATTTGAAATGATATACTGAAATAGGAAAAAATATTTTTAATTACAAAAATGCTTTAGCAAATGCTACGTTTTTGCATCACCCTTCGGCAGATGATAATCTTGTTCTACAAACGGATTTTAATGATAATGCTTTATAAGCTACATTTTATGAGCTTCCATCATGACTGAATTCATTAGCTTTTATATTAAAAAAAATCTGATGTGGGTAATACATGACTTTCCTTATAAATGCAATGAATTCACTACTTTTACAGTAAAAACAGGTTATTCTTACATATTAAATACTTATAATCTTTCCAAGATATTGAATGTTCGTCAATTAGTCATCATTTTCATTGATTTTTATCCATTTGGAAAAATTTAGTTAATTTGCCAGCATTTAAAAAAGTCGCCAAGTTGGCGACATTCCGCCAAATTTGTCACCAAAATCTCGCCAAGCGTTATAAATGGATAAATGAGTTATTCTTATAGCATATAAATGACAATAGGTGTTCAAATACAAAAGTATTACTCAAAGTACCTTTCCCCATGAATGGAACGAGCTAGATCCACGAGAACGATGTCACCCAATTTATCGCATGGTATTACATATGAAAAGTGAAAAGGTTTCTCAACAATTAATATATCTTTTTTTAATTTATGGGATTTTTTGATAAATTTATTTTAAAAATGTGCAATATCTCGAGAATGGTTCATGCTAGCGTTTTAAAGTTTATGTTAATCGTTTTCTAAGAAAAAATTACGTAAGAAATGTCTATTTGCGCAACTTTATTAAAGCTTTTGATTTTTTGATGATTTTTTCAAAATTTAACTCGAAAATTTAGGGTGTTCTGAAAATTCGATAACGTTTAAAAACAATAGGTTTCCATTATTCACGGATTGTGATTTTTGTACCAAATTTCATGCGAATCGCTCCATTCGTTCGTGAGATATCGTCTCCACAGACTCACTGACACACACACACACACACCAACACACAGACATCACCTCAAAAATGTTTCATTCGTGATCAGGGATGCTTGAAACGTGCTCTCCCTTCGAAAACTCGAATTCGAATTTTCGACCCCGTCACAATGCTTTTTTTGACATTATGTATATAAGGAAAGTAAAAATTAACGAAAACTGAGGAATAACATTCTACATACGATCGAGAACTCCTGGATGTGTACAGCACTATTTTACATTTCCGGCAAATGGTAGACGCGAGATCGTTTTCTTTGCATGTTAATCGCAAGTCTTAGCTTACACCCTGCTGCAGAAAAAAGATGTGTCCTATGGAGGTTAGGTCAGTAGGATTTCATTTGTCAGTTTACAACAGATATTCATTTCCTAGAAGGAAATAATAACTTTGACACACTTTCAAATGTTAATTAAATTGCTTTCTTTTCACCGGCTAACGTGTCTAAATAAGTGGAAGCACAGAAGTGATTAATAATTTAAACAAGCTTCTCAAGCACCATCAATTTCTCCATTAATTTTTAAAGAAATAATTTCTCCTAATTCAGAAGTTCCTCTGTATTGTGATTATTCTATGGAACATGTATGCCTTTTTGCCCCATTACAATTTTGAAATAGTTTAGATATACAGCGTAGATCAGCTCATCCTGGAATTAAAACAAGAGAGAAATTAATCGCTTCTAAATATGTACGGAAATCGATGAATAAGGAAATCGATTGGTGGTATAATACATGTGTATCGTGTCAGATAAAGAACGTTAATAGACATATTAAATCTCGAATCTAAACCTCGATACCACAATTTTTGGTTCCGCACATACACATAGACATAATCGGATCATTATCAAAGCGTATAGGTTATCTTTTTATGTTCATTTAATTCATAGATATACACGTTAGATGGAGTTGGTCCCGGTTTCTGATATATCTGCCCAAACTGTTGCTAGAGTTTTTATTTTTCATTGGATAGTCGGTTTCGGATCTCCAGGAAATGGGTACGGGCATCTGTATATAACCCGGGAGCAAACAGCTGCATTAGTATCGTCTTCTAAAACAAGTCCTTTCGTGGCATAAAAATATACCATGCTTCAGTGCCCTATTATCAGTTCGGGGACTGCGGGACAGTGTTGGGACTGCGAACGATTTATAGTCTTGAAGCCTCTATAGCAGAGATGGTATACAGAGTGTCCCAAAACAATTGAAACGCGCTTTAATTCTTTACCTGTTGGAGATAAGTGGGCAATGCAAATTGCAAAAATGTTGAAAGTGAAGTAGAAAATAAGACTACGTTAATAAAATAGTCCTCCCATTAATTTTCAAATAGTTACACTTTTTAAATTTTTATACGACCCCCCTTAGACAAATTTGGTCAATCAGAAAATATTTATTTTTAATGCAACAAGATCATAAAAAAACCTGTTTATTTCCTACCTTACTTTCAACAGTTTTGCAATTTACATTTCCCACTTATCTCCAACAGGTAAAGAATTAAATCGCGTTTCAAGCTTTTTGGGACATCCTGTATAACACTAGGCTAAAACTACGTGGTGAGTTTTTATAGACTATCCTGTAAATGCACATACTGCAGATTTTGTAAATAGGCTAAGAAATATGATGCAAAGCACAAGACCTTGTGCTGCGTCCACATAAATATATATGTCAAAGAAAGTCTCATGAGTTCCTGGGGCAAAGACCATTTAAAAGGTTTCTACAACCTCAATATGACGAGCCATTTGCTGTCAAGAAACTATTATCTAAAGATTACGTGATTTAAGTTAATGAACATGAGAATCCTGTCAGTATCAGTCGCCTGAAACTGGCATAAACAAAGTGTGAAGCCTGAAGGACCACCATTTCTGACCGTTAGGTGCTGGTCATTGCTGCTCAAAGGTGGACCAACCACCGCTAACTATCGGAGGATCGAAACTGTTGAGCATCATTTGACCGGCCACCAACGGTTGTTGACCACCAAAGGACCGTCTTCAGGAGTTAAAGTTAGACCACATATGCCAATTTCTGTTATACCAGTCTCTAAGGGATATAGTAGAAAGGTACGATTTCGTTTTTCTGTGTGAAACTGGGGAAGTCATGTAGCGCCTCAAATGCTTCAAATTTCAATATATTAGAACTTTATTACCTTAAACAGTAATATAAAATTTAGAAAATTAATTTTATGAAACTTTATTTAAAATTTACATAAGAGAATTTCTCAAGTCATGACTTCTTAATGATGATATTATTCATGATAAAAATTTCACCCTGTTACGTCAGGCACACTTTTCTCCCTCCCCTCTCCATGATTCTGTAGTATAAACGCTTTCCGTTGACTGACTTTCTTATGCAATTTTCTAGTGTGTTGTAGTTTATGTTACGTTTAGTCAGAGTTCTTAGTTTTAGGTTTTAAATTATGTAGCTTTAGTTTGTTAAGCTTTGAATTTTTGGCAATATGGTATTTACTTTTTTGCTGTTGTTGTTGTTGAGACCCAGACCGTCCGACCTACCAGAAAGGTGTAAGGTAACTGTTTGGACAAACGGGAAGAGCCACCCAATTTAGACCGGAACCCAGTGGGGGAGGCATCCACAGGGGCATTATCCTCCTTCCCCTACCACCAACATCTCGGAAGGACTTACGGACCCACATGTTTAACGTGATCGTACTCCGCGTGAATAAGGCGGCGGTTTTGGTAGCAGAGAGAATCGACCCCTGGCCCACCGAATGCATTTCCCTTGCGCTAACCACTGGACTACAGCACCCCTGGTATTTTTCTTGTGAAAAAGTTGTTCATCTTGTGTTTAGAAAGTCAATCTGTCACAGCAGAGAATGCCTCACAACAAATACCTGCTGCTAAGTAAAAGCGGTCAGCTTCAGTAACGCAGCTTCCAAACATAGTCATCCATTCAACGCCCCAACCTACAAAGCATTAATTACAAAAATCCAAACTGCTTCTTCTTCAACTCAGACCGTCCAACCTGCCTTTTAGATAAACACTTATGGAACTTTCTTGATGAAAGCAAGCATATGCCAGCTAGGTGACTATAATTGTTTCGAGAGCTTTATAAGTTTCTTTCTGTAGGCCAAGATAAGAGCTAGAACAGTATGCGCCCTTAATTACAGCTAAGAACGAATTGCTGCGAGGCAGGTGATGAGTCATTCAAAATAGAGCTAGAACACAGGCGGCAACAATTCGTATGTGGGTGATATCAGCCATGGAAAAAACAATCCTAAACACCATCACCACTGGACGTCGGAAAGTCTTTCATCTCACACGAAACAGAGAGGTGCTGGTTCTGCAAATAAAATCTTATTCAACGGTTCATATATTTTCTCTCTCTGTTTGATTTTAAATCTCATTTCAAGGTTTAAAATTTCATTTGCAGAACCTGCTCTCCTCGTCTTTGTGGTCGGGGGTAAGATGTGTTTATGGTTGTTTTTCCATGGCTGCTACCCACATGCACATTTTTGCTATGTGTATTCTAACTCTAATTCGAATTGCTCATAGTATGCCTCGTCGCAGTTCATTCTTAGCTATGGCAGACATACTGTTCTTAAGCTTATGACAACCTCGAAACAATTATAGTCATCAAACTGACGTATGCTTGCTTTCAGAAAGTACGTTCTGTAAGTGTTTATGTTTAAAGCACAACTAGTCCTTTACATATATGTACTCCCATCTTAGCTGAAACTGCAGTTTCTCAAAACTAAGTTTTTCACCTCAAAAAACTTTCTCTGAAATGAAAGTTGCACATTTAAGCCCGTCTTTATATACTAAATGTCGTTTAACAGGGTGCAAAAATGTATGTAACGGAGTTTCCCCCTTTGGGGCCGCCTGTTGTTGTTGATGTTATTGAGACCCAGACCGTCCGACCTACCAGAAAGGTGTAAGGTACTGTTTGGATGGCCGGGAAGTGCCACCCAATTTAGACCGGAACCCAGAGGGGGAGGCATCTACAGGAACCGTACCCTCCTTCCCCTACCACCAACTTCTCGGAAGGACTTACGGACCCACATGTTTAACGTGATCGTACTCCGCATGAACACGGCGGCAGTTGTGGCAGCGTGCAAATCCAGCGAGCAAACCACCGGACTACCGCGCCCGAAATGTGCCAACAGCACGCGGTGTTCCCAGGTGGTCACCCACCCAAGTACTAACCGCGCCTGATGCTGCCTGACTTCGGTCATCTAACGAGAACCGGTGTTTTCAGCACGGTACGGCCGTTGGCCTTTGCGGCCGCCTGTGTAATTTGCGCCCCTAAAATCCCTGGACATGTATGAGCTATATATCTCTCTCAATTAAAACTATTATTTACTATAGACTAACAAAAGTAATTGCTTTATGAGCTCCAATACAAATCAATTAGTTTATATGTTGCGTTTTTTTAGGGGAACATATAATAAAAAATCTGATGTGGGCAACACATGACTTTCCTTATATAACGTAATGAATTTACTACTTTTACAGTAAAAAAATAGGTTTTTCTTATAGTAGATACTAATATTCTTTCCAAGATATTGAATTTTCTACAATTAGTCGTCATTTTCATTGATTTAGCATCATTTTTATCCATTTGGCGAGATTTTCATTAATTTGGCAGCATTTCCTATTATTCAGTGAACATTTTCACAATTGCTATTTGCCCTTCCCGGCCGTCCATACAGTTACCTTACACCTTTCTGGTAGGTCGGACGGTCTGGGTCTCAACAACAACAACAATTGCTATTTGCCAGAATATTTCCATCCGGCGCATTTTGTTCTTCAGTATGAAGATCAAATAAATAAGTTTTTAAGTAGAGATTTGAAATGTAATTTTTAAAATAATGCAAGAATACCAGGAAATAAAGGCTTTGTTATAAATAGTTTAAAAGGATATAATAACAACTGCGATTTTTATTGTCAGATAATATAAAACAATTGAATTTGATTAGCACTTAACATTCCAAATAGATTAAACATAAGTAGATTAGTCAATAAAATCACACGAATTCGACAATTTTATTTCTTATACAGTTCTAGGAAAGTACTTAAGCACCCAATAACTTTGTAAGGACAGGTTCAGGAGTGTACATATTATGTTTATGTATAGTACAGTAAAATGGTCATTACCTATCGTATAAAAGTGATTGCAGCGCTTCTAGAGGAGAATTTAAAAAGTTAGGAATAGACAGAAAATGCTATTGACAAAGTTGGAGAGCATTGTCTAATTATTAGACAATGCTAATCATAAAGTTGGAGATCATTGTCTAATTATTAGATAACGCTATTCACAAATTTGGAGAGCATTGTCTAATTATTTGACAATACTATCCACAAATTGGAGAAAATTGTCTAATTATTTGACAACACAATTCACAATATCGGAGAGCATTGTCTAATTATCAGACAACGCTATTGACAAAGTTGGAGATCATTGTCTAATTATTAAACAATGCTATTGACAAAGTTGGAGATCATTGTCTAATTATTAAACTATGCTACTGACAAAGTTGGAGATCATTGTCTAATTATTAAACAATGCTATTGATACAGTTGGAGATCATTGTCTAATTATTTGACAATACTATCCACAAATTGGGGAGTATTGTCAAATTATTTGACAACACAATTCACAAAGTTGCTGAGCATTGTCTAATTATTAGACAATGCTAATCACAAAGTTGGAGATCATTGTCTAATTATTATACAATGCTATTCACACAGTTGGAGAACATTGTATAAACATTTGACAATACTATCCACAAATTGAAGACTATTGTCTAATTATTTGATAACACTATTCACAAAGGTAGAGAGATTTGTCCATATATTAGAGAATGGAATACAACTTATGAATAGCGAGTAAAAAGAACGGGCAAATGTACGCTAAAAGTGTTCTTTCAATTTCAAATGAGCTATCTGGCTGTATTTTCGGCAATGGATGCAGTTAAAACAAAGTACAAAAAGCGTCTTAATGGGGAAAATGACCTGCGTGTGGGACTAACACATTAAGAGTCAAACATTGGTCGTTTGTACAGTTCTAAACAAACCGAAGTTTGACATTGATAAGTACAGTTTATGAAAATATTGAAAACATTTTTTTTTAATTTACATTATTATAAATTTATTCAGGAGGAATGGACACCTAGTTGCATATACTACGCACAGATATTACTCACCATATTTGTGCAAAGTGCTGTAGGTGTATATTTGTATTTTTAGTAGTGCAGTTTTATTTTTACTCTCTCATACTATATAGTAAGGAGAAAATATTGTTTTCATATATTTTTTAGAATTTGATAGTTTGATGTCAATCTATGCTTCAAGACCTCTGGAAAAGGTTTTGACTATCTTTAGAGTGAAATTCGTGTATCTGTGGTCGATTTCTTGTATAGACGAAAACGTCCACAAATAATAATGGATTTTCACGAATATTTATATCCGGCTTAATTATTAAAAAAACCTGGAGTTAGATAGAATCGAGTTTCGCATAGCATTGTAGATAATTCATTAGCGTCTGTGCTGGAGTGTTCATAGTTTTCAAACTTCTTTTTATTTAGTATTTTTTGCGAATTAAGAACATGGCTCTAGCATGCAGAAATCGGGGAACAAAATATAATGAATTAAAGTTCCACAAGTAAACTATTTGTTATTTTTAAACTATACATGCTTTGCATGAGCACTCCCGATTGTGAACCCCCCAATGCCTACCCCCGCCCAATTGTGAAAGCCTAACGCCGCCTGTGTGTAGATTTGAATTCTAGAAAGAATATTACAGCGTATTTTCACGTCAGAAGCCCTGACAATACAACTTTTGACAGGTATTTATTGTGCTCCGTATACGCGTTTCGCTCGTTATTGGTGTCGATTCCTGCTCATTAGACAATATTCTATAACATTGTAATTGACTCTTTTATCAATCTATGTTTGTTGTTGAGTTCATTATACCAACTGTTTAATTTCTCAGTAATAAAATTCACTCTATCGAGCATTTTTAATTGTAATTAGATATATTTATTACATATAGCATTTTTTATTGTTATCAGATATTTTTATTGCATAGGCAAATGCTTAAGAATTGATTTCTGGAATTTGCATATTGCAATAAAGTGGAAATAAAATACATGTTTTATGTTCTTCATTCAGAGAACATACAGACAGTTCTATTCCCATTTATTTCGCGCAATGCATAAATAAAGTTTGAGTAGAAATTAATTTCTTCAATAATATGCGAGTTTAAGGAAAGTTAAAGTTTTATTATAAACGATTTTGCAGAATAAACTGAAAACTGACGCTTTTATTCAGTACGTTTTAAAGGAGAGAGAGAAAATCGATGAATATTTGGATAAATCGCAATTCTAAATAGTATGTAATCGAAGAAAATAGATTAACGCATTCTGAAGTTATAGTTAGAGTCTTCTGTTTCGATCTACCTGAAGGTATAAAGTATTTGTTTGGATGGCCGGGATTGTGCCATTCGATTTAGACCGGAACTCAGTGGGGGCGGCATCTACAGAGACCGTAGCCTCCTTCCACTACCATCAACCTTTCGGAAGTACTTAAGGATCCACATATTTAAAGTGTCCGCCCTCCTCGTGAACACGGGGACAGTTTTAAGCAGACCCGGGAATCGAACTCGGATCGTCCGAGTGTAATTCCCGCGCGCTAACCACTGGGCTGTCCAACACCATGCAGTTGTGTACCTGACCCTGACCTCACGACTCGGCAAAAATGACTAAATGTCCTTTGATGTGCTGCCGGATGCAGTTAAAGTGTAAATTTTGCGACTTTAATCACAATTTATCAACGCAATATGATAGTTGTAACTTCTTTTGTCCTTCCAGACCCGCCCGAAGTCTTACTGTGACGTAGAAGGATAAATATTTGCGCACTTATAGTGTCGACTGCGGAGCTGAACCTAATGAAATTGAATTTTTGATTGAAGACAAAGAAAACAAAGCTTCTTTTAGACTGCCTAGATCTTACAGAGGCCCCACAATGACTAAAAACATTATATCTTTAAATACTTTTAGGTTCGGACGCGGGACAGAACCTGGTTTTCTATTTCTCGTCTGGATGTTTACATACTAAGCTCAATGAGTCGAAAAGTTTTCCTAAACCCTTCAGAACTCCCAGGCGACCTAGAACCATAGGACATTACCTAATTGAGCTCATTTTCAATTAAGATGAATGTTTTTCCAGCTAAGCGCCATACATTGTTAAAGAAAATAAAACTTCTTAAAAAACGTTGTATTTTAATTAAGAATGTTATCTTCTCTGTTTGTAACAGACTTAATTGCTAGCTCTGTATGAAGTTGTAAAGAACTCATAAATCAGCCGACAATAGAATTGCCTATTTCAGTTAGGCCATACGAGTTTTATTCATTGAGTTACTGAGACGTTCATATTTTCCTCTATGTTCGAATTCTATCCTGCAGAGATAGCCCAGTGGTAAGGCAATGGGATTGGACGCGGAAGACCCTAGTTCGATTCTCGACGTTGCCCAAAATATCCCCTTGTTTACGCGGAGTACATGCACGTCAAATCTCTGATTTTAAAATACCTTCTGGGAGGTTGGTGGCAGGGGACGGAGGGTACGACCCCAGTGGATGTCGCCGCACTGGGTTCCGGTCTAAATTGGATGGCACTGTCCCGGCTACACTTTGGGTATGTCGAACGGTCTGAATCGACACAAAGATATCTGCCTAAGAATAGATTATCAATCAACATAAATATTTATTCAAATTATCTGCAATGAAGTCGTTCGGACTTATTTGACTTTCTTGTACGCAATAGTCTTTCATTTTATTATCGTTATAAGAGAGAGTATCACTAAAACGTTGTTTGATTTTCAAGACTTCGCTGTGATTTACAGTTTATACTTTAAATTGAAGAAGGGTACACAATTGAAAAAGGGTGCATTTTAAAGTGAGTAATACAAATGAGGATGGAAATAACATAGATCAATTTCCATTTGTTTTGAACAATAATCGTCCACACACTTTCCCATTCGCAACCAAGCCAAAAGTACTTCACTGCTTGCTAAAAATCCCCTGTGTATCGTATTTAAAGTATGAGATAACATGTAACGGCAGTTGAAGAACATCAGCATCCGTGTTGGGGAACTTCCCGTTCACAGCACAAATTTGCAGTGGACAGGAAGTTGTTTCGACATAAAATAACTAAAAAACTAATTCTAATTAATAAAAATCTTGTCAGGGTGTATCGTCCCGGGTCAGGAAGTACAACTGCACCAATTTCCATGCCCGTACAACGTTCAGATAGCCCTATGTACAGACATCACAGACAAAGAGATATCTAGCTTTATTATTATAACTAATTGTCTAACGCCTTTTTTACTTTCCGGGCCCTCCGAACGTATCGGTGATATGGAAGACTAAATGCAAACTTAAGTATCAATCACGAAATAGAGCTTAACGGAGCCGGATTTTCGATTTTCCCTTCTGATTAAAAAAAAAATCTTTCCTAGATGAACTATCCCACAGAAGACTCTCAAGAAACCCCTGCAAGTGAATCAGAAACCTGAATATAAGCACACTTATAATACCGTCCACGGGACAGAATCTAACGGAACCAGATTTTCAAACAATACCACAGAAAGCAGTCTAGCGACCTAGAAATCCAAAACATTGCGCACTTTTGGAATCAACCACGGACAGAAAGTATTTGAGCCAATTTTTACATAAAATGACTTTTCGACACTAAGCACAATGCATGGTTCAACAAAGTAAAACATATTAACAAAATTGCAATTTCTCCTTAAAAGTGCCTGTTTCCTTGTCTTTGATAAGTATTTAATATTTTTAGGACCATTTTTGGCCCATTTTTCTGAATTTTATTTTTGAACAACATGTCTCAACATGCATGTATTCTTAATATTTTTGACCAAAAGGGGATGGAATTCCGATTTTCAGTTTGGCTATTTATTGAATTCATCTGTCCCCAGCGTCTTTTGAGAATTTACTGGTCAGGTTTTCATGATTTAACTTTTAAACAAAAAATATTTCATGAAGTAGATTTATATTTTAGCAGTGAGTGATTTACTATGATATGGCACCTGTTAAGTTATTTGAAAATTCAACAAGAAAAATCAATCATGCATAAAGCATCAATCATGCATACGCTTTCCAACTGAAATGCAATTTTATTTAAACATATCTAAAATGCGATATATACAGCGCTGAATTGTTTTCAATTTTCACAGTACTTCAGTAATTTATTATACTTGAAAACTTCAAACTTCATCGAAAAAAATGAACTTTATTCAAATGACGTCATTGAAATATAAATCGTCGGGCTCTCTATGTAAAATCAATGAATATTTCCTCCATATCCCTTCCAGAATCCAGAGCTAAATAATTTTGCGTGAAAAAAATTCAGGAATTCCTTATACAACTCATCTTACAATCGCTTGATTTGTTTATATTCTGCATGCATTAAAATTAGGCTTCGGTGTAGGAATAATCAAAGTTTGATAATCATTCAAACTCAAAAATATTGAAATTGCTTTGATAAAAAATTTAGATACACAGATAATACGCAAAATTAAAGTGGTTTTATAATGGGTGCAACACTAAATATAAATTTGAACTATCTTTAAAAATCACGATTTTGACACAGCGGAAAAAATAATGGACGACATATTTTATTTTTAATCATCATGTAATATCTTCATATAGTATGAGTGTATTTAATATATCAATTTTTATTTTAAAAGCTACCTAACATATTATGCTGAATTTTGTTTTACGCATTTTACGGATAATTTGAATATTTCCTAAAATTTTCGAAGCAATTTATAAATTTTAACTCCGGTTAAAAAATGTTTGGAAAATTAAATCCCATGGGGTTCAATGTATTTCACTTTTTCATTCAGGGTTCAATCCGAAACTAATTGGATGATATTATTCATTTACATTCCATTATGTTCCACAGACCGTCTCAATAACATACTAAATTCGATACTAAATTCATACTAATTTCGATAAAGTCATTTTTACAGCAGTTGTCAGGCAAACGGACAGACAGACAGAAGGAATAACCAAAGTCATAAACACTATCCAACTATGTTGGAAGGTGTTAAAAATGCAAATATTACCCAAAGGACAAATATTTTATGCTGTACGGCAAACACTCACACCAAAACTCTATGTTTCGCATAAGTTATATTGTGCATACGTTATGTTATACAAACCCTACAATATACACTTTATATTGCACATAATATTCGTTTGATGAATAATTTATTACTCAAATTTTTCACAATGTGTGCTGCTACTTATTTTTGAATAAATAATATGATGTTTTTAAATTTTAAAAAGCAACTGCAGGCTGGAAAAAATTGAAAAGCATTCCAAAATGAAAATGCACTGTAAAATCCAAACCCAATTTCCCAAATATGGGGACGATAACTTCTGGTCATAACCCCTCCACATGATTAATGCGGTCTTCCGCTGGGCTCCATTTCCGGCTAGGAGGGGGAGGTATTAAACGCGGTTGCATCTTCTTGGCCCTCGTCCAAGCTTTGCCATCACCTGTAGAGGGTGTAAAAGGCAGATGGAGCGCGAAAGGCAGTGCGCTCCCTAAACAATCGACTGTGCCGAAGATAGTAAGCGGGAATTTCAGTATAAATATCGTTAATCGTTTGTAGGTGTTGGAAAACTCTTTTTCAACGGCAGAAGGCGTATAATGTTTTATTTTCTCATACTACGTAACATAGTATAGAGTTTGTTTGTTTTTACGATAATTTTCGAGTTCGATATTTTGATGCCGATATATGCTTTAAGACCTCCTGAAAACGTTTTGACTATTTTTGAAGTAATGTCCAACTGTCTGTCTGATGCCTGTCGATTTCTTGTGTACAACATAGCAGCCACAAATGCCCATGTATTTTCACGAACTTTTATATCCGGCTTTGCTATCAAAATATCTAGAACTAAATATATATATATATATTTTTTTTTTTAATTCGAGCGAAAATTTTAAAATTTTATATTTTTTAACATGACAGCATAGAACAAAATCGGACATAATAAAGCATAAACGAGTTTATTTATGGGTGAGTGATCACGAGACACTTCATAGTTTCAATCATTGTTGTGAAAAATAGCCCCGATACATTTTTTTGCTCGTGACGTCATTGGCCCCCCTTGGAGGGCAAGTTAGCCCCCGAGGGTAAATTGTCAAGTATGGTGTCAAACGAAAGATTCTGTCAAGCCCTTTAAAGTGAAGGATAACACGCTATAGTTGTAATCATTTGGACCCGCAATACCGATTTTTCAATTTTTTTTCTTGTAAAATTTGAAAATAATGAATTTTGGTATGAGAAAGTCGAGTTGAGAAACACTCCAATTAATTTATTTTATTTTTGTCTTCTATTTAGCGTTGTTACAGTACTTAGTAGGACTTAACGACCGTTTCTACAAGGATTATACAGATGTTTATATTGATCTATGATCCACTATTGTACTTGGTCTACGCTGTTGGGGATGCGCTGTTTTTTTTCATTTTCTTTATATTCGTTCCATTTACTAGTCTATGGGGCTCTTATGTATCATTTGAACTATTTTTGTCTTGTTAGGATTTAGTCCTGTTTGGACTAAAATTCATGCAAGAGGATAAGAAATAGAGTCAATATTAGACGCAATGGGCCTAAATAAAATATTCGTCTTGTTTACCTTTGGATGCGCATAAAAGCGCTCACAATTTTACAATAGAGGGATCAACTGCTCTTTAAGTAGTTTCAATCAAAACCACATAGTATTTAATAACGTTTTTATAACTTTTAAGATGTGTTTTAGTTGAGCATTTTTTTACTGTAATATAAGATTTAATAATTAATAAATTTTCCACTTTTTTAATATAAGCAAGACTATTCCCCCCCCCCCTTATCCGCTTTGGTAATGACCAAATCAGGAATACAATTCAACTCTTTTAATGCACATTGCTTGTTACTTGTACGATTGGAATGATAATGATGGGTGTTTGAAGAAAAAGTGTTAGCCATTAAATGTCTAAGACATTTTTCTGGGTTGACGATATTTGGCTACGTTTTGAGGTTCTTCAATAGCCGTAATCAGCTTAGTAACAGAACGGCAACCTGACTGAGCAAAATTTAATCCTAAATTTAAAACACCATTTTGATCAGCCGTTAAGATTTGTCATAAAATATTGATATCACAATCCTGCTTTAAAGATGAGAGAGTCTTATTGGAAGGAGTTTTCTTTTTGAGAAGAAACTGAAATATATTTTCAAGATTCTTCCGATGAAAGTAACTAGATTTTTGAATAGCGGACCTATAGCAACATTCTAACGTGGAAAATGAACTAAGATTTCTACCTAAGCACAAGTGAAGATTGTACAGTTCATTTTAAATGTTAGAAATCTTAAGAGTATATTGAGTATTAGCACTGAGAAAAATCAACTTGAACATGGAATAAATATTTAGAAATCCCGGAGATTAAATATGAAGAACATTTAACACGAATGAAATTTGGAATGATTTCAAATTATCTACACTTAATCAGTTATTTCAAATGAGTAAAACATCTTTCATGTTTCTTCAGACTAAGTTTGTAAAATCTATAAGCTTAGAAGATATCATGTTAAACCAAACACAAATTTACTTCAGAAACAAAAAATAAAGCGTTCTGCTCGATGGTAAATATTCCGGAATTAGAGATAACAACACTAAAAATAAACTACTGCTTGTAAGACTAGAATTTGCTCAATTACTTGCAAAAAGTAGTCATATGACAGTAAAGTGACTACAATTGTTTCGAGTGTGTTATAAGTCCCCCTTCTTCAGGCCAAAACAGCCCAGTTAGAACAGTAGTCATTAACAAATGTTAAGAGTGAAATAACTGCAAAGAGGCAAGCAATGAAGAATTCAAAAGAGAAAGAACACAAACAGCAAGAAAATTATCAGAACGGATCAAATCAGCACTTAAAAAACTTCCATAAACGTATCACCACGATAAAGGGCCTCTTTCTCGCCCACGAAGACAAAGGGAGCTGGTATTGAAAATGAAATCTTAAGCATTGAAATGTGATTTAATAAACAGAGTAGAAATATATGCACCGCTAAATTATAGGTAAAATGTGAATCACTTTGTAGGGAGGAGAAATAGTCAAACTCTTGTAAAGTAAAGAGAGGTAGAAAAGTACAAAAGAATGAGTCAGGAATTAAGACGAAAATAACAGAAGGAAGTAACCTATTTCACGAGTTAAATTCATCAACCAAATTGCTAAATAATTAACAGTAGATAAGATTATGACATTAAAGGATATAACACGGAAAAGAAAAGGAAAAACCGTTTCAGAAGCTATATGAGCTAACTTCATCAACTATAAGGAAATATCAATCGATTAGTCTACACAAAAATCCTTAAATCAGATTGGAATTAAGAAGGATATAACAAAATTGAAAGAAAAACAACCGATTTTGGATGTTAAATGAGATAATCTTGTTAATCTCTGATAATCTCTGATAATCTTGTTAATGAAAAATCATCAGTTCCTTGCGTCTCCTCAGCATGGAAAAATGTCCGCCACTCTTAACTTCAATCATTAACTCATCTTGATTCCAAAACGTTTTCTGTTTCTTGTCAATTATTTATTTAGTTCCTTCTTAATTTATTCTATTTTGGTTTATAGTTGTTTGTTCATTTGATACTGGAATTTAGTTATCAAGGTTAACACATATAGCTTCCATAACCGGGTTTCGTCCTTAAATTTTGTTTATTTTTTTTATTTTCAATACCATGTATTGGTACTTTTATAGTAGATTAATTGTCAATTAGTTATTTGACTATGTAATAAAGTCACTATTGCAACTCTAAACCGGTTTTTTCTCCGTACTACTTCTGTACTTGTTTTTCAACTAGAAGTGTTTATTAATCGAGCTTTGATAATCTTGTTATGGATTAACATGCAGTTCCTTACATTGTCGTAGCCGGAGAAGTATTTATTCTTCATACACATTTTTGTCTTTAAATGTTAGCGCATTGAACATCCAAAACTGATTGATTTTCTTTAAATTTTGTTATCCGTCTTAGTTCCAGTCTCATTCCCAGATATTTTTGAGTAGACAAATCGGTTTATATTTGCTTATTATTGATGAAGTAGGCTCATATAGCTTCTGAAACAGCTTATTCCCTTTTCGTGTTATACCCCAGAACGATGACATTTTATCAATCACTGTGAAATAATGATGACCTAGTATCAAACACTGTTAATTATTTAGTAGCTTGATTAATGAAATTATATTTCTAAACCGGTTACTTTCTGTTATTATTTTCTTCTTAGTCACCGACTCTTTTCTCTGCAATTTTCTACTTTTTTTCTTTCCAAGGGTTTGACTATTACTCCTCCCTCCAAAGTATTTCATTGTTTGCCAATCATTTAACGCTTAGTATATTTATTCTCTGATTTTTAGATCCCATTTCAATGATTAATATTTCATTATCTGTATCAGCTCCCCTTGTCTTCGTAGGCTGTAGAGAGGTCTTTAACCGACCCGGTATATGGTACCGAATTCACCGGTAGTGAGAAATTTTTTGTTGATTGTGTCCTTGCTCTTTTTAATTTTCATCGCTTGCGTCTTCGCTGTTCACTCTCAGGTTTTGTTAAGAGTGTATATTGTTCTAAATGTGCTGTAAAAAGAAAATATCCAGTAATTGTATTCGAAGAGGCGCATAGCACTATGCAAACAGATAGATTGTGCCCTTATAACACAGTAACTCCAATGTTGTCTTGTGGTAACTCTGATATCCGATTTGAGTTACAAAAGGCAATTATTTGTGAAATCACTTATGACGCTATTCATATCCATTGTTAAATATATTCCTCGACAAACTTTCTGCTGAGATTTCAAATTTAGGTGACGCATCGCCAAAAATTCAAACTTCTCAGTCAGAAAAATAATACAAAGAAAGATCAATCATGCATTAAGCACTGATTATGAAACACTTTCCAACTGCAATGCAATTTTATTTAAACATCTCTACAATGTGATACATTCAATGCTGATATATTTCAAATTATCATAATAGTACAGTAATTTATTATATTTGAAAACTTCAAACTTCATTGAAAAAATGAACGTTATTCAAATGACGTCATCGAAATATAAATCGTCCGGCTCTCAATGTAAAAGCACTGAATATTTCATTCATACAGTTTTATTTCAGACACCATAGTTAAAAATTGAACATTTCTTATACAACTCATCTTAGAATCAATTGTTAACATTCTGCATCCATTAAAATTGGGCTTCGTTGTAGAAATAATCAAAGTTTGACGATCATTTAAAAAAATAATAATAATAATTGCGTTGGCGTAGGATATAGATGCACAGAAAATACGCAAAAATAAAGCTGTTTTAGGACGAATGCAAACACTAAATATAAATTCAAAAGAACTTTAAAAGTCATGATTTTTACACTGGGACAAAAAGATGGATTCCATATTTTATTTTGAACTGAATCACGTAATCTATTCATATTATATGGATGTAATTATTATTTTAATTGTTATTTAAAAAACTACCGAACATATTTTTCTGAATTTTTTTTATATATTTTATGGGATAATTTGGATATTTCCTTTAATTTCCGAAGCAATTTGTGAATTTTAACTCCGATTAAAAAAATTATGAAAAATTCGGTCCCATAAAGTTCAATGTATTTCATGTTTCAATCCAAAACTGAGTGGGTGATATTATTCATTTGCATTTCCGTATGTCCTACAGACCGTCTCTACAACATACTAAAATTGCATTTTGATAAAGTCAATTTTACGCAGTTATCCTGCGAACAGACAGACAGACAGACAGAATGAACAAAGTCATAAACACTTTTCAACTATGAAAAGTAAAGTGTTAAAAAATGTGTCAACTATGAAGTAAAGTGTTGTAAAGTGTTAAAAATATATCCTTAGGTTGATCAACCCATTAACTTACGTTTTCCAGCAAAGAACCAATTTCCTCAGTATTACTGAATAAAGACTGTACAAGTCTATTTTACTTGTACAGAGATAGTATCAAGAAGGCAATCATAGAATATAATCAATTTAGATGCTTCTAATATAGACATGTCCATTTTATGTTAGTGTGAGCTTACAGATACCGACGATGAAGAGGAGAATATTGTGAATATAATACTTGAGGACGAAAAAGAATGAGATTGCTCTCAGGTTCCGAAGATGAAAATGAAAAAATGAACAGTATATTTCGATTTGTGCCCCAGTTTGAGAAGAAATGCAAATAGGCATCTGGGAGAGCAGCACTTCATAACATTTCCAGGGAAAAATCAGGTCCAACTGGATATGCAGAGCGTAATATTATAAAGGGTAAAGTGAAGACTGCACTTTCGTTGAAAATTGACCACCGTATTATGAAACATAAGAATATGCACAATAGAAGAAGGAAATTTACTTTTAGGAACTGAATGGATCCCCTTAAAGTTACCTTGTTGAATATTTCCTTATTGAAATCAATATTACCTGCATTCAATCAGAAAAATCTAAAAATGGTCAAATGACCGGTTTTTATCTAAAGACGGTCATCTAAAGACCGTATTTAACCGTTTACGGTAGTAATTGAGTGTCGATTCGTTCAGTGTTAAACAAATACAAGATTGAAGTTCAGACCTAAATTCAGGATATAATAAAACAACCTAGGCAAATTACTTATACTTATATTTTTAGTTTATTTTCTTGTTAAGACAATGATATTTAACCATGATTCTAGAACGTGAAGAACCTGAGTTACAGTCGCTTATGCAAATGTGGCTGAAAAAGTTATTAAAATCTCACGTGGCTGATAAAATCCATGCAGGAGGACACACATAATAACGCCATTTCCAGCCACTCAATGGTCTGGGTTTCGGCACATAATAATTCCACCTCTAAATAACAAAATCTTAAAAATAAAATGCTGGTGGTGTTGATATTTTGACATGGGGGGGGGGAGAACATACAAAATAAAATAAATTAAATATGGTCGAGCAACCAGTGCTGTATCACTTCATATGGATTGACCCAAAAAGTTTGGACACACTGGTGTAGATGATTCAAAATACATAATGTTCTTAATCAATAAATGTGTGTATAATTTAAATTTCAATATGTTTTTTATCCACCACAAATATTTAAAATTTAATGTGTACGTAAAATATAATTTCGTTTACTCATAATTGCAATTACAAGAGTGTTCTAAATTATCAAGAAAGCTTCCTTAACAAAGGAAACAGCAAATTAAAAATAATTAAACACTTAAATGGATTCATTTTGTTTATTCTAGCTCTGAGCATATGATGCCACAGGAATAACAAATGGGGAATGTGTTCTCGTCACTGAGCAAGGTGTGCACATCACAATTAAAACTCTATTCGCAGGTTGTTTACGTCTGGATATTGCCACTTCAAAATTAACAAACAATATTTACTTGTAATAATGGGAAAACTTACGATGTTTTGACAACAATCCAGGTTCGTGGCGTCATGAATGGCGAAAAGATAATTTTTTATTGGTTGATGAGCTAACCTTATATTAAAGAGCCTTGAAATTTATGTTCTTTACATATTTAATAATTTGTTAAACAGTGATATTTACAGAATTCTAAAATCGGTATTCTACTATTAATTAATTGTTTCAGTAGATAGAATGCAACTACATAACATAACACTTCACTCAATAAGTCTCCGGTCTGACACATATATGGCAACACTGTTGACAGACCCATATGATTTTTGGATAGTACCAACCTTCAAACGATACGTGTCAAAATTTCATGACATTCTGACAATTAGTTTACAGGTTACAGTGGTTTTAGTGACCGGAATTTTGTAATTTTCAAAACAATGGATAAAAAAGAATTTCTTGTGTTGATTAAACATTGTTGTTTGATGGGGAAAAAATGCTGTTGAAGCCAAACAGTGACTTGATAAGCGTTATGGAGACTCTGCACCAGGGAAATCAACTATTATTGACTGGTATGCTGAATTTAAACGCGGTCGTACAAACACCGAAGATGCTGAACGCTCTGGTCGCCCAAAATCGGCAGTTGTTCCGGAAAACATAAAAAAGTCCACAAAATAGTTTTGAAAGACCGTAGGTGAAGTTGCTTGAGATAGATGACATCTTAAAGATATCAGAAGGTAGTGTGTTTACAATTTTACACGAAAACTTGAGCATGCGTCAGTTGCTTTCGAAGTGGGTGCCGCGTTTGCTCACACCGGACCAAAAACAACAAGACATGCCCCGTGTCACAAGTCAATGAAAACGATAGTTAAATTATATGAATTACGCTTCGAATTGCTGCCTCACCCACCGTACTCTCCAGATCTGGCCCCCAGCGGCTACTGGTTTTTTTGCAGACTTCAAAAAGATGCTGCAGGGAAAGAAATTTGGCTCAAATGAAGAAGTGATTGCCGATATTGAGGCTTATTTTGAGAGCAAAGACAAATCGTTCTACAAAAAAATCATCGAAAAGTTAGAGGAGTGTTGGAATGAATGTATCACTCTTGAAGGAGGGTATGTTCATGAATAAAGACGAATTTCTAAAAAAAAAATTGTTTTCTTAGTTAGACGGGAGACTTATTGAGTGATGTAGTATACATTAGTTAGTATAAGTACAAACAGTAGTGTACTGCAGGCGTTTTTGTCATTATGGTATTGTTGAAGCCATACATTATGTCATTTTATGTTGCTTATATGATGAGTTTTGCTCGGAATTGCCATTTTTAATGGAATTAATTGGATTTGTGGAGGAAATAAATGAATGGCCACGCATACCAATGTGAAGTAAAAGAAAGAGTGTTAATTATGGTCTATTGTTATATATTAAAGTATAGTAATCAATTATGTTTTTCTTATGCTTATTATAGTTAATTAATTAATGTTAATGTGTATAGTTAATTAATTTATTAATATCCTTGTGAATGTAGTGATAATTGAACACACAGCAATGTATTATGTGAATAACCTTTCAAATTTATCTTTATAATGTTGGTACGTACCTTCTGTGCATTTAAAATGCACAAGGGAGCAAACACTTTGCCTGGCTGGTAACTTGGGGCACTTGACACTAAGGAGAAAATATGTTCGATTCTGCATTTCATCTAGTAAATTCGCACAACTACTTTTAAGTTTACACGCATTGAATTTTTACATGTCTCATCATACCGAACATCATTCGTCTTCTACGTCTAGTCCTCTTTCTTGTTAGATAATCTTAATTTTTACTTTGCTTAGAGGAAACACGTCTCCATGTTGTCCCCTACCTTGATTGGTATTGCTTTGCCCATTATCATTTATGGCCGGTCTTCGTTCTTCCCCCCTTTCGGACGTAGATTCTTCGGGTCAGGTCCCGGAACATGGGATACTCCCATCTAGGCTTAGCGTCTCTCCAACTTGTTGATTTCATCGCAAATTGGTGAATTTATAGGTTTTAAACATAATTCAAGTAAAATGTCAAACCCGGTACCTATTTGTCAAGCTATTAAATATCAACCTATTAAATGCCAACCTTTGTTCAGCTGTTTTCACACCATTCTGTAGTACTTTAGACCTATATTGATTTCTTTGGCTTCACAGGATTAATCTCAGTAACGAAGTTGGGTCTTTCTGACCTTCAAAACACTGCAAAACAGTTTTGGAAAACCCTTTATTTCAGAGATTCTTTTGTTGCAGAAATATCGTTAGGTTCGGCCTTTGAATCACTTCCAGAAACCGTACACTTTAACGTTCTCATTGGTTGATGCAGCAGCCTTGTTCATGACTAATTAACGCATGAGTAATTGTTGCTCATCATTTGACTGAAATTGGATGGAAATTCTCTGAGATAGCAATACATTTCGGATTCAAAAGAACTTGTTTGTGATTTCTAGTATTTTCATTTGTTTGTGTAGCGAGAATAATTCTGACGGTAGATTTTAACTTATAATGTCGTATCTATGTAATTAACGGGTTTCGGTTTTGTGATTTTTGAGAGGGGGCGTTTCATGCCTGTTGTGGCGATGTACACGGATTTTTATTTTCTTTTTCAATATAACTACCCTGCTTTAACTCCCGGGAAACGCTGAGTACATTTTTCGTACATAATGAAGGAAGGTGTCCTTCTATGTCTTTGTGTGTGTCTGTGCAGTCTGTAGTAGGAAATCTAAGGACAGAAATTAAATTTGGCACACAAGGATTTTAGAATCCGATAACGCGCATATGAGAGTTATTTTTTTTAATTCGAATTAGTTATTTAGATGTTTTATGATGTGCATATAGGCGTTACATTTTTTTTTATTCGAATTAGCTAATTAGTTGTTTTATGCTTTATCATTTTCACAAAAAATCAGGATCCTTAGGGACTGAAAATATTATCACAGAGTTACCATCTTAACACCATCGTGAAGAACAAAGAACGCTCTTTCCAAATGCGTTTGAACTGGATCCATAGAAAAATGCCTTCATATATATTTATTTATTGAAATAAAGAGCAAAATGTACATTATTCAAGTTATTACACACACACACATATCCGGCCGGCTAATATATATATCCGGCCGGCTAATCGGTTGCTCATGTCCCTGTTGACGAGCCGGTCGGTCTGGGTCTTCAACACTCCTTCAACACACACACATATATACAGAGTGATTCAAAAGTTCGGAGCAAAAGTAAAACGCAATTAAAATTTATCTATGGGTCGAAGAGACAAGCGGTTTGCAGATTAATATTCACCGTAGTGGGGGATTTTGTATGGCATGAAAAAAATAGTTCAAAATCCTGACACTAGGGGGGCGCTGCTGCAGATAAAGCCATGGAGGTGACTTATGCATATCGCTCACGCAACGCAAAATTAGGATCAGACAAAAACATTATTGAATACCACCCCTACACGCCACGTCAAGTGATCGAGTTGTTACGGTCAACTTTTAGCGCCGATCGCCTACTGAGTAGGCATAGCACACATGAATGGCCTGCGAGATCCCCAAATTTCACGACCTGTGATTTCTGGTTGTAGGGATACCTAAAATCACGGATCTATAGAAGAAATCCCCAGTCCTTAGACGAAAGACGCCTTACGGCAGGAGGTAGCAGCCATTCCCGTTACTATGCTGTTTCATGCTGTATCAGCCGTTATATCGCGACTGCACTCAGTACTAGAATGTGGTGGTGGACATATTGTGAGCACTTGCAGCTGAAATAAAATCATGCTGAAATAAAATATCTCATTTCACAATTCTCGCATTGTTTTCTTTCCAGCAGCGGCCCCTAGTGTCGAGATTTTTAACAATATTTTTTTCATGCCATGCAAAATCCCCCACCACGGTGAATACTAATCTGCAAACTGCATGTCTCTCCGACCCATAGATATTTTTTATAGCATTTTACTTTTGCTCCAAACTTTTGAATCACCCTGTATATATATATATATATATATATATATATATATATATATATATATATATATATATATATATATATATATATATATATATATATATATATATATATATATATATATATATATATAATGTATATATATATATATATATATATATATATATATAATGTATATATATATATATATATATATATATATATATATATATATATATATATATATATGTTATCTGTTATATATATCCAAAAAAGCATCCGAAAAAACAAAATTCCCTTCTATAATTTAGCTAGAAATTTCGTATATATCTTCACATTTTAACAAAAAAATTCGATTTCATAAGTAATTTTCATTTTCGTAATGTCGTAAGTGATTACATTAAGTTTTCGCAAAGTAAAAAACGCATCTTCCGCAATCTCCCGGCGTGATCCACGGATTCTTCCTTTCTACTGGTGAATTCTACTGGCAAGCCCACCTAGGAAGCAAAGATTAGTCCATGCTAGGGAGACTTTAGGCCACGCCTTCCTTATCGTTAATTTAATTTATTATTAATATTATTATTATTTTATTACTATTATTATTATTGCTTTGTGGGGAGCGAGCGATTGCTATTTAAAATTGTGTTCAAAAGTATCCTTTAAGCTGTGGTCGCCTATTTAACTATTTATAAGTGTGCACGATCAGTTAGTACCCTGGCAACGGCTGCATTTTCTAGTTAAAAAATAATATATATATATATATATATATATATATATATATATATATATATTGAAATATATATATATATATTGAAATATGGGTATTGTGCATCATATTCATGCGTTATGTTTGTCAGGTATTTATTTCATTTCGCAATTAAACGGAATGGTTTAAAAATATCACTAAATCTATAAGTAAAATACACTTTGTACGAAAGATAAGGAAAACTTGAAAAACGTATATAAGCAGCGTATAAATATTTGTATTAGGTGTGCTTATATATGTTGCTCAATTTTCTATTATCACCAAATCCCCTTACCTAACCCATTGATGACAGTGAAGCAAACATATTTAACTCTAAAATAAAAATCAGCCCGTTTCATACCAATTTTGTCAAATCCATATTGCAACAGTGTTAACTAACCCTTTCTCATTAATTTCTGCTACAAAAATAAAACTGAACTGAAACGAATAACATCTGAAACATAAAATATGTTCCCCAATAAAAATCTATCCGAATCTACGTTCTGGCAGAAACTGATGACAACACGATTTTAACCTTCGGAAACAATGTGGGAACTAGACGGAAACTACCATTATTTACATTATATTTCCGCTAATTTCTGACGTACGGCGGTTTCTCTGAAAGAGATATTATTTCAAAAGCGACGTAATTTTCGTTACGGAAGCGTTTGTTATCGACGAATGGAAAGGATGTAATGAAAGAAATACAAGCTGACATAGCAACGAAGGACATGTTATCTGACACCTGAATCATTAATAAATCTTTGAAGAATCTACTGAATTACATTAATTATTTATATAAAATAAGCGCAGAAATGTTAGGGTTCACAATATTAATTATCCTATTTATTCAGATGAATTCATATAACGTGAATACTGGCAAAGCGTTATGGTAGACAAAGCAGACATTGTCTACCCAAATAAATTACAATAATGTAACTTTCATTTTAATTATATATTAATCAAAATAAATGTATAAAATGTTATTGGCAAATAAACGAAGGAAGATGTAAAGATTTTTTACCCCGTTTGGTACTTCAAGTGAAGGTGTATTTTACAAAAGAGACATTTTTTAAGGACTACCCCGTCAGGTAATATTGGAAATTGCATAAGTACAGAGGAGGTATTAGGGGTTCAGACCCCAAAAACGTTCTGAAACTCCGGTGTAGATAATTTAAAATACAAAAAATTCTTAATCAAAGAGTTATTTATAATTTAAATTTTAATACCTTTAACTACCGCTAATATTAGAAAATTAATATGTTATTGAATATAATTTTATCAAGTTATGAGAGTTTTACTTTTTAACGAGAGTTATCAAGAAAGCTGCTCCGATGAAGGAAACAGCAAATTAAAAATATTTAGAATGGACGCTTTTGTGCTTTACATATTTAGTTATCTATTAATTTTTTACAAAATGAATATGTTTATAGAATGCAAAAATTGGTATTCTACAAATTCTAATTAATGTTCTAAGTAGAAAGTCTGCAGCTGCATAATTCTGAATGTATGTTCCGCATGTATGTACTCTACTGTTTGTACGCATTACCATACGTACAAACAGTAGAGTACATACATGCGTTTCTGTCATTATAGTATCGCTGAATCTATACAGTCTACCATTTTAACTTCGTTTTATATATACACACGATATATATACACACGACATTCGTATATATATACACACGACATTCGTATATATATACACACGACAAGAGGGTTCTGGATTCAGAATTAGTATAAATATAAATATATAAAAATCACAGAAGTCTAAAAATGATATAGATTTCACAATTTTTCACACAAGTGACGCGTGATTAAGAATCTCGTCAGGACACCTGCATTTCATAACGAACTTAGTGGTCACAATCAGATGACTTTACTGTAGATTGAATTAACATGTACACTTATGGACTTCTCATCCCTAAGTCATTAGTGTGTTTAAAGAATTACACAAGAATCCCTAATATAAGACAACTAGTTGACCGATTAAGACATGTAATTGCAATGTAGTATTACATAATAGAGGAAGGTGCCTATCTGTCTGTTTCTGTGTCTGTGTGGTTTGTAGCGGGAAATGTTAAAGTTGAAATAGTAAAAAAAGTTTGTTTATTTGTATTTATTAAAGTTAAAATATTAAAAGAGTATTTTACTCATTTGAATGTCCGTTTGCTCTTCTATGTTGTTTGTAGCAGAAAATCTAAGCGACGTACGGCCATGAAATTAGGTACCACATGTATTTCAGGACCCGGGAAGGTGCACCTGTGCGTTGTTTATTCATTTTTCAATTTGAATTAGTTTTTTTAGTAGCTTTGTTTTATCATTTTCACACAATGCTTTATGTTTATGTTTTATATTTATGTTTATGTTTTCACACAATGTTTTATGTCAATGTTTATGTTTTATCATTTTCACACGAATCGGGTTCATTAGCGCCCGAAAATATTATCACAGAATTTTCTTTCCATTAAAAAGAACATTCTTTCCGTCGATGATGCAACAGAATTCGTAGAACAGTTGCTTTATTTATATAGTTATTTAAATGCATATTGAAATTTGAATTTTTTACGTTATCTGATATATTCATCGTCGCATCCAAAAAACTAAAATTAACACATTTCTATAATTTCGTTAGAAGTTCCATATATTTCTTCGCATTCTAAAAAACAAAAATAGATTTACGTAATTTTAATTTTTATAATTTTTAAGTAATCGCATCAAATGATCGCAAAGCAACCACTGCATCTTCTGCGAAGTTCCCGTGTGATTCACGGTTCGACCTTTCTAGGGGTGGATTTTAATGCGCCCGCCCGCCTAGGAAGTGGTGAGTAGTCGGAGGAAGCGGAGAGTATTCTGTGCTAGGGAGATTTTAAGCTACGCCTTCCTTCCTCAGCGTTCCATTTAGGTATTCTTATTATTATAGATGTTATTATTATTATTATTTATAGGTAGTGGACGATTGTTTTGGACCAGGGCAACGACTGTAATTTCCAGTTAAACAA
Source organism: Amaurobius ferox (assembly GCA_951213105.1). Lineage (NCBI taxonomy): Eukaryota > Metazoa > Arthropoda > Arachnida > Araneae > Amaurobiidae > Amaurobius > Amaurobius ferox. The sequence continues at coordinate 52,681,579 of OX578152.1, forward strand.
TGTTAGTGATCTTTTAGAAGTTCCGTATATTTCTTCGCATTCTAAAAAAACAAAAATAGATTTAAGTAATTTTAATTTTTATAATTTTTAAGTAATCGCATCAAATGATCGCAAAGCAACCAGTGCATCTTCTGCGAAGTTCCCGTGTGATTCACGGTTCGACCCTTCTAGGGGTGGATTTTAATGCGCCCGCCCGCCTAGGAAGTGGTGAGTAGTCGGAGGAAGCGGAGAGTATTCTGTGCTAGGGAGATGTTAAGCTACGCCTTCCTTCCTCAGCGTTCCATTTATGTATTCTTATTATTATTGTTGTTATTATTATTATTATTATTATTTATAGGTAGTGGACGATTATTGTGGACCAGGGCAACGGCTGTAATTTCCAGTTAAACAATAATAGTGATCTTTTGGTTTTCTAATCTAACGTTTTAATTTAATAATTTACTATTTCGGATTATCACCAACAAACATATCCATGTCTCAAATCAATATAAATATATATATATATATATATATATATATATATATATATATATATATATATATATATATATATTCACACACACACACATACATATATATATATGTATATATATATATATATATATATATATACATATATATATATATATATATATATATATATATACAAGGTAGAATCAAAAAGTTCGGAGACTGTGCTGATATTTCCAACCATTATTAGAGGAGACGTGAACTATGTTACCGTGGCGTAGAGACACAAATAACGCGAGATGTGAAAAGGAAGATGCAGGTGTTTTCAGACAATACGTGTCAGTGAATTGTAGTCGTTCGCGTTCGTTGAAAACGGAAATAGCGTTTGAAGAACATCGTGCGAATATCAAATTCTGCCAGCGTTTGGGGAAATCGCCGACAGAAACATTGCGCCTACTTTCGAAGAAAATGAACGACTACAGTTCACTGACACGCATTGTCTGGTAAAACCCTTCACTGCGGACCTGATGTTTACTTTTCACATCTCGAATCACATGCGCCTGTACACCACTGTAAAATAGTTCCCCTCTCCTCCAATCAGGGTTGGATATATCAGCACAGTCTCCGAACTTTTTGATCCTACCTTATATATTTATATATGTGTGTGTGCATGCATATATATATATATATATATATATATATATATATATATATATATATATATATATATAAGGTAAAAGTAAGAAACAAAGTAAGAAATTTTAAATGCAGATAATTATTATATAAATATGTAGATATGTAGATTACTGTTGTGGGTTTGTCTATTACGGTACCGTTGACTTTTAACCGATATTTGGAGGTTTATTTCTAAAAATGTTACTTGGATTTACAATTTAAATTACGCGCTTAGAAACATAAAGGAAAGGTTGGTTGTTAGGACTCAGAGACGAGAACATTTTAAACGTTCATCCTGCATTTTCTTCCATTTTTATTAAGCATAAATTGCATTGAAATGAATATGCATCGGAATTGGATGGAAAGTTTGCCTTGAGTCCTATTACTTATGATAAGTATTATTTTTTCATTTTCATTGTTAAAATGCAGACCACTGATAAATATGTGTTTAGCAGATATTAAAGAAAGTATATTTATTAACGCTCACTGTTTAAAATGTTTCTCTAGATACCTTTACGGTGGAGGAAAAGCGTTTATTTTCTATTTGTCGAATTATAATCCATTATGTGATGTATTTCATACTAGAAGGAATTATCTGGCGTTGCCAGGTTTCTAAATAAGTGCCCACTACGTATAAATAATTAATTAGGCACCCGTTGTATTAATAATACATTTAAACAGAATTTAAAATTGTTTCGAACCGAAAATTGACTGGATAAAAATCGAACGGTCGTTCCACAAAAACAGAAAGGATGAGAATCACAATTGAACTTATATTCAACCGCTTATGAAACAGGCGCTTCCGTGGAAATCCACATACGAGTATTTTAGATTTTGGTGATTTTTACGGGCCATTTCGCAAAAAAAGCAGGTTCTTTCTTTCGAATCATACCAAAATCTAATCAGCATCAGGGTAAAGCGTAATTGTCTTATCTACTAAATTTCATGAAATTTGGTCAATTACTTTTCCTACTAAATTGGATACATGGGATTTTTTGGGATTCCGAATCCTACCAAAATATAAATCAACAACAGGGTTATCTATATGTCACTTATATAATTTTAACTTACCTATAATTTTTTTATGAAATTTAATCAATTAGGTTTTGAGTTTAAGTGGATACATACATTGAACAGACAAGCACACTGACTTACGCAGGCTCACACACACAGAGTGACATCATGCTAAAAGAGAAATTTCGTGTTCGAGAGATTCCTAAGCGCATAGATCCGTCGAAAACTTGAGTTGCGATTTTCGACACGATTCCAATATTTTCCTTATTCATTATCATGTATTGTAGAGAATGTAAAAATAGGAGAATCACAAATGACCGCATATTAAACTGCTCATGAAACATGCGATTCCGCGGAAAGCCACATACACAATAATAAACATGAAGCACCCTCCTTCTCGAATTCCTGGTTTCGCGACAGAGATGCATATCTATGATCGTGACGTCGTCCCTCGAACGAAATTCAAGTCACATTTTTCTCCACGCGTTTTCTAAAGTTTTAGCGATCGCATAGGAAATTATAGCCAATAAAATAAATAAAAACTAATTCTATTTCTAACCCTCCGGCTGGAAATCCTGGTTTCGCGACAGAGACTCATATCTATGATCGTGACGTCGTCCCTCGAACGAAATTCAAGTCACATTTTTCTCCACGCGTTTTTTAGAGTTTTATCGGTCGCATAGGAAATTATAGCCAATAAAATAAATAAAAAATAAATCGGAATTAGAAAAAAATTGCGGAGGTGCATTTATTTAGTCCTGAAGTATCTCAGCACCAAATTTCATGCTCATACAATGCTTAAATTTTTTCGTTACAGTCTGCACAGACATACACACAGACAGATATCTTTATTAAGTGAAATATTTATAATATATACATATATAATAAATGTATATATTATATATGTATATATACATATATTATATATGTATATATTATAATATATGTCATTAAGTCATTAAGTGTAATTTAAGTCATTATTCCAGCTCAACCTTACAGATCGCAATGTACAAATTTTTCAAGTTAGACCACTGTAATATAAATTTTATAAATTTATTTCTGTATTACTGCATTAACTTCTGAATAACAAATTTTATATTTAAAGGGATTAAATACCGCCCCTAACAACAGTCATTTCCGGTATGAAACATTTTAACTTTAATAAAATTAAAAATATTGCGTTCAAAAGTCATTCTTCAATTGTAAAATGAATCACCCTATTATTAGAATATCAATAACATTCAGTCATCATGATATAGGCTTGGCAATATTCATTCTAAAATTAATATTCATTAATTGGCCTAATGGTACTGATATGGCAATATCTATGCATATGGCATTGTTTAAACGCTGAGACAAAACGGTCTGAAGTGGGAGTTTTCATTCGGCTTTCAATCCGACATCATTGTTTATGTAATTTTTTAGGCTATTAAATTTATCCGAATTCATTTCTAATTACCAGTGATTAATAACTTTCCCACACACTTTAAACCATGTTTGAAATTTTCATTTACAGGTTAAAATTAACTTTAGCGTTGGCTGGCGAGTACGAAGATCCGTTCTAGTCCCGGAAGATTCTATTCCCCGAAAATTCTATTCACCGAAGATTCTATTCCCCGAAGATTATATTCACCGAAGATTATATTCCTCGATGATTCTATTCCTCCGAAGATTCTATTTCCCTAAGATCCTATTCTTCCGAAGATTCTATTCTTCCGAAGATTCTATTCCGCGAAGATTCTATCCCCGAAGATTCTATGCCCCGAACATTCTATTCCCCAAAAATTATATTCCTGGTTGGGGCAGTAAGATTCTTTACAATTCTTTAGCAGCAGTTTGAACTGTACGTAAGACTATATGTCTATGAGAAAAGCAGGTTGGAATGAGACGTCTTTCCCTCTCCTCAATCTACAAGATGGTTAGACAACGCTGTTAAAGTGCTGTAAGACCCTTGGAGTGAGTGACAGACAGACAGCCGTTCTGGATAGGGGTTTGAACTGTACGCAAGATTATATGTCTATGAGAAAAGCAGGTTGGAATGGGATGTCTTTCCCTCTCCTCAATCTACAAGAAGGTTAGACAGCGCTGTTAAAGTGCTGTAAGACCCTTGGAGTGAGTGACTGACACACAGCCGTTCTGGATAGGGGACAGTGCAGTGGAAATGCATTCCCAAAGTGATCAGGACCTGCAACGATGTGTATGCTACAGCCTTATATATATCATATCCATATCGATACAATACATTAACAAGACAGATCAATCATACAATTGATTATAAAACGGTTTCCAACTGAAATGCAATTTTATTTAAATATCTGCAAAATGCGATACATTCAGTGTTGATATATTTTATATTATCACAGTAGTACAATAATTTATTGTATTTGAAAACTTAAAACTTCATCGAAAAAAATGAACTTCATTCAAATGATGTTATCGAAATATAAATCTCTATGTAAAAGCAATTAATTACGCGTCATTCATATCACCTTTATTCCAGACTTCAGATCTAAATAATTTTGCATGAAAAAAATTCAGCAATTCTTGAACAACTTATTTTACAATTAAATTCTGCATCCATTAAAATCAGGATTCGTTGTAGAAATAATCTGAGTTTGATGATTATTTAAACTCAAAAATATTGTAATTGAGTTGGCGGAGAACATAGATGCACAGAAAATGCGCAAAAATGTTTTTAGGACGAATACAACACTAAATATAAATGTAAAAGAACTTTACAAATCACGATTTTTACAGTAAGAAAAAAAGTAAGAATGCCATATTTTATTTTGACGTGGATCACGTGATCTCTTCATATAATATGGGTATGATTAATATTTTTATTTTTATTTAAAAACTGGACCGAACATTCTTTGCTGAAAATTTTTTTATATATTTTATGGGATAATTTGAATATTTCCTAAACTTTTCGAAGCAACTTGGTATTTTTAACTTTACTTGACCGGGTTTAACACGGCTTCAATCCAAAGCATATTGTGTAATATTACTCATTTATATTCACATATATCCCACACACCATCTCAACAACATACTAAAATTTCATTTTGATAAAGTAATATTTTCAGGCAATTATCGTGCAAACGGGTTGACAGACAGACAGAATGAACAAAGTCATAAACACTTTTCAACTATGTTGGAAAGTGTTGAAAAAGGAAAAGAATATATCTCTAATTAGTAAAAAAATAAAACACAATAGCCGCCTTTTTAAACATCCTGTGTATGCCAGTTTACAACATACGAAAATCAAAATTATTTTACTATGTATCCATAAAATATATATTGCATGTAATATGAAACATTACTTTGATATCCTTATTTTTCCGTCGGTTTATTCAATTAACCATTTTATTGAATCATAAACACGAACGCTGTTCACTTCAACCGCGTCCACTGTATTTAAAACATTAAACTCCGAGCCATTTATTCAGATTCAAACACGATGAACTCGGTGAATTTGCTTTAATACGACACATTTGGATGCTACCCATCCGGTTTATAATCAACGCGGAAGCAATTACAATAAATGAGTTTTGAAAATTTTCTCGTTCGTTAATTAATTAAAATACTTGGAGGAAGCTGAACCCAGAAAATGGTTAGACGGGTTTTGAAACTACAGAAATGTAAAAATATGTTCCAAGCGTTAATTAAACGCCAATACTGAATTATTTGAGTAACTGGATAAGTTTTTAAGGATAATATAGTAATGTAGGAACTTCAAATTCTCCTTCGACCCAGACATTCCGACCTACCCGAAAGTGTGAGGTATATGTTTGGATGGCGAAGAAGTGTCACTGGAACCGAGGGGGACCATACACTCCTTCCCCAACCACCAACCTCTCGGAAAGACTTAAGGGCCCACATATTTAACGTGACCGTAGTCCGCCTGAATACAGGTAAGTCTCAGAAGATCCGGGAAGAAGATCTCTCAGAAGATCTCATACAGTAAGATCCGGGATTCGAACTCGGGTCGTTTGAGTGCAAATACCGTGCGCTAACCATTGGTTTGCCCCACGCAGTAATGCCAGATTGACAGTTTTAAGTATTTGCCTGCGAAGTGTAATACCAAAATGGCGCAACAATTTTATGGATCCTTCTTGTGATTCATAATGCAGTATCAGAAGTGGTCAAATCAGTGAATTTTTTGCTTAATCAGTCTCAAAATTCTATTAGCCTTATCTATATCTCTATTTCCATTACATGCATGCAAAAATATATTGATAACCGTAGATCAAGTCCATTTTCGACCTTTAACTTTTTACTATTTGGCCCCAGATCATGAAGGGAAAATAAAGAACATCTCTCAAAATAGAACTCACACACAAAGAGTAACCGACTCACACAGAAAAAGTACACAGACACACACAGAAATACGCCCAAAGACACACATACAGAAATGTATACACCGACACATACAGACACACGCACACACACAAACCGAAACACACATACAGACATAAACACGCACACACAAACACACATACAGATAAACACACATACAATAACACATACAGATACACACACATACAAACAGAAACACACATAGGCATGACCTCGATAACGTTGTATTTGACTTCAAGGATGCTCAAAATGTAAATCCTCTCAAAATACTTGTCCGATACATTTTACTATGCATGTACAGAAAGTAAACATTGTTTGCGTCAGTACATTAAATAAACAAAATGAAACATAAAACATACCAAAATGACACCTATTCCAAAACGTTAATGAAATCGCTCAAATTGTGGAAATAATAACGGTAAAGCAAAAACTTAGTAAAAAATACAGTTTATAACAAATTATAATGGTATCAAGCATGTTTAGTAGGCAAATTAACAACGTTTCAGAGAAAAAAAAACAGACCAGCAAAATATATATTGTCTTACTTATGCTGATTTGCCGTCTTTCTATTCTGAAGAATGATGTTATTTTTATTTCCTAAATCAATCCGCAATCAACATTTTACTAGATTACTTTTATACAGACACAGAGACACACAAACAAAAACACACATACGGACACAGACACACACAAACAAAACCACACATACAGACACAGACACACAAAAACAAAAACATACATACAGACACTGATACACACAAACAAAAACTCACATACAGACACAGACACACACAAACCAAAACACACATAGAGACACAGACACACACAAACAAAAACACACATACAGACACAGAAACACACAAACAAAAACACACATACAGACACAGACACACACAAACAGAAACACACATACAGACACGGACACACACAAACAAAAACACACATACAGACACAGACACACGCAAACAAGAACACTCATACAGACACAGACACCCGCAAACAAAAACACACTTACAGACAGACAGACACACATACACATACACACATACACACACAAACACATACACACAAAAACACATACACACACACACAAACGCACAAAGGCACACACACACACAAACAGAAACAGATTTACAGACAGAGACACACACACATTCAAACACAAACACAAACACACATACAGATACACACACATACAAACACAAACACACATAGACATGACCTCAAAAACGTTCTATTTGAGTTCAAGGATGTTCAAAATGTAAATCTGTCGTAAACTCCAATTCAAGTTATCAATCCGATCAAAATACTTTTACGATACATTTTACTATACATGTACAGAAGGTAAAAATGATTTGCGTCAGTATATTAAATAAATAAAATAAAACATAAAACATACCGAAATGAAACCTATCCTAAATCTTTAATGAAATCGCTCAAATTATGTAAAAATAACTGTAAAGCAAAAACTTAGTTAAAAATACAGTTTATCACAAATTATAATGGTATCAAGCATATTTAACAGGCAAATTAACAACGTTTCAGATAAAAAAACAGACCAGCAAAATACATATATTCTTGCTTATGCTGATTTGCCGTCTTTCTATCGTGAAGAAAGATGCTATTTTTCTTTCAAAAATCAATTATATTTTGTTATTAAAGGTAACAAATTTGCCATAATATTACTTTCATGAAATTATTTTCTTGAAACATCTATTTCTCAGAATCAGCTTTAAATAGAGCTCAAATGATGCTGATTCATCATTTTTTATATCCATCATCTATCTTGCATTCATCATCTATTTCCCAAGGAGAATCAGAGGGTTAAACAAGAAATTTCACTGTCTGCTGTTATTTTTCCATTTAGGTTTTTAAAAAGTTCATTTTATTTGAAACATCTATTTCTCAAGATTGGATATAGATTGATCTTGGATGATGACTGATATTGGTTCAGAATTAAATTCGAGAAGATAGGGTTGTGCACTAAGAATTTTCACCTTTGGTTTCTTTTTCACTACCAGTTCAAAAATTTTCCTTTAAACATCTATTTATCAAGGTCTCCTATAAATATAGCTTAGATTATGTCTGATATGGATTCAGCATTGAAATCGTGAGCGGATGGTGGTAGAGGGGGAGATCACTAAGAATTTTCATTTCCTGTTCTGGAGACTTTTCTTTCGCTTTATCCGAAAATCCGTATGACTGTACGGAATAAATATACAAAAGATAATAGAAATGCATAATAGTTCCATTCATGGAATTAGAAAGAAGAAGATAAAACTCCTATGCATGTAACGTTTGAAAATGCCATAATGCTTTGAGAATTATATCTAGGAGTCGCTAGTGTTAGTAAAGTAGCTTCTATTGTTACTTGACACAACAGAAAGATGTAGTATTCAGTATCTGTAGTCTTGCTTATTTTTAAACTAAAATTTTCCTAATTATGAGTATAATTAACCAGTATTTTTCATAGTTGTACAATAGAGTAAAGAATATACGGTGATAAAAATAAATTGAAAGGTAAAATAATTTTGAATACGTAGGGACATTCTTTTTTGTTTCAGTTCTACTTTGCACTGCGCTAATAATTTATTTTTACAAAATTGACAGCTTAAATAAATATTTTAGGTCTTTCTCCATAGAAATGCATACAATGCAGAACTTCATATCCTAGCCCAACGCCACCTGCATTATTGTCACAAACAATATTGACGTTTACTTGAGTTTTTATTTACTCGAACTTTGATAATCTTGTAATGGATTAACATGCAGCTCCTTACATCTTCGGAGATATATTCTTTATACGCATCTTTGTCTTTCAAAGTTAGCTCATTTAGCATCCAAAACCGTTTGTTTCTCTTTCAATTTTAAAACCTCGGGATGCGTATATAGCGGATTGTATAATTAAATGGTAAGTAACCATCAAAATTTATTTTATGTAGATGGGTTATCACATGTATCGGTTCCCAACTATGTGAGAAAGGCGCTCTTACGTACCTATTTGGGTAACAGGCAACTTACATCCCTGCTTTGAACTGCACCAAGCTCGCCAAGTGACAGAGAACAATTGAAACAAAATATCGAACAGTGCACGAGGACGTCAACACCCTTCTTAATTCCAGCCTCATTTACGGATATTTTTGAGTTGACTAATCGGTTGATATTTTCTAATAATTGATGAAGTAAGCTCACATAGTTTCTGAAACAGCTTTTCCCCTTTTTGTGTAATATCATTTGATGACCTAGTCTCAACCACTGTTAATTATTTAGTATCTTGTTTGATGAAATTATCTCTCGAAACCGGTTACTTTCTTTTATTATTTTCTTCTTAATCACTGACTCATTCCTCTATAATTTTCTACTTTTTTACTTTCCAAGGGTTTGACTTCTACTCCTCCCACCAAAGTATTTAATATTTAACAATAATTTAACGCTTCGTATATTTCTTCTCTGTTTTTTAGATCTCATTTCAATGCATAAGGTTTCATTCTCTGTACCAGCTCCCCTTGTCTTCGTGGGCGGATAAGAGGTCTTTAACCGTCCTGGTATATGTATATTGGCGTCTTCCAATACCGAATCCACCCGTTTTGCCAAATTTTTTGCTGCGTGTGTCCTTACTCTTATGAATTCATCATCACTTGCCTCTTCGCAGTTCACTCTCGGGTTTAGTTAATTGTGGATACTGTTCTAACTGTGCTGTAACAAGAAAATAATCCGTTGTTCTATTCAAAAGGGCGCATAGTACTGTACAAACTGTTATATTGTGGCCTTATAACACAGTAACTCTAAACTTGCCTTGCGGTAACTCTGATTTCTGGTTTGAGTTACAAAAGATATTTTTTGTGAGATCAACTATGACTCTGTGCATATGCATAGCTAAATATATTCTTCGACAAGCTTTCTGCTGATAGTTCAAAATTAAGAGATGCATCGTCAAAAATGCAAACTCCTCTTTAAGAAAATTAAAAAATATATATATCCTTTGGCTGATCAGCACATTAATTTACGTTTCAAAGCAAAAAACCGATTTCCTCAGTGTTACAGAACTGAGAATGTCCAGCACGTCTTTTTTACTTGGACAAAGATCTTATCAAGAAAACAATCAGCATATATTTACTTTAGCTTCTTTTAATATAGCCTCATCAGTTTTAAAATTGGAGCAGATGCAAACTGTGCGAATTCAGAAGCAACCTGCTATATAAACTCAATTTTCTCACAACTATAACATTTTGATCATTCAATCCTACGTGTGGGTATTTCTTATTGAAATGAGCAATTATTTGAATTAAAATGAGCAACAACAGAATTTTTGCTTGCATTCACCATTTCTGTCCGATGAATATATTTTATTACCAAACTCTGCTATTTCTATTCTCTACGTAAATATTTGTAATTAGGGGAAAGTGGCCTAAAACGGGACACTTAGGTAAAATGGGATACCATATTTTTTTTTCAAAAAGAACTACTGCTATCTCTTCGCGTGAGAGGTAACTACTTCATTTTTCATTTAAAGTATTTTGTGAATTTCAAAATTGTGCAAGGCTGATTAGTTTTCGATTAAAGTAAGTTTTTCGCATTTTTATACCCTCTGATGTAATTTTAGATGTATGTAAAAGTAATGTTTATTGATGTATATGTAAAGTATACGGGTTCCGGTATTTTTTTACTGAAAAATTGTTGTTCACAGGCCAAGACATCCTTGTTTTGAGACTTAGGCATAACATCCCGCATTGTTGTAGATTTTTGTTCGCAAATGAATACATATGGGTAAAATGGGATAGGAGTGTCCCGTTTTACCTTGTTTTATCACATTTTACCTATACTTAAGAAGACTTGTAGGTGAATTTTTTAACCGTCAAATTGTTATCAATTAGGCTGAAATTTTTATGCAAAATATATTTCTATGTAGAAAGTTATTCCACCCAATAGCATAGCCAGGCTTCGGTTTCGGGGAGCGGTAACAGGCAGGTTTGCTTATGAGACTATCACATTAAATATTCCTCATTAAAGCACCTTCGTATCTGTGAGACCAGAAATAGATCTCACCCCAGTTAATGTGAGACAGTTTTGTGTACATTATTTATTTCGAAAGCCCCAGGCCGTCCGACTCGTCCAGAGGACTTAGAGTATCTATTCACATTATTTATTGTGTCTAAAACGTCAGACAATACCTTTCGTCTCAATGACGCCAAATTTTACAGCATGTTGACCCAAAGGTTAAATAAAACCATAAATTTAGGGGCGTCAAGACAGGCGAGCGGTTGAATGACTCTTAAGAAAATATGAAATAACGACATTGGATAAGAAGGCTGACCAATGGAGAAGTTGTTTTTGGCGTCGCTATGAAGGCTGCCAATAAGAGCAAAAGAGGAGTGTCAGACCTGAGGCAAAAGAGCCACAACCAAAGAAACATAATAACGACATGAGAATGACGACAGTACTATTTCTATAAAAAGATGAGACTACTAGAATGATAAATCAAAGAGAAGAAATAAAAAATAAAAAAAAGGTTATTGCTAATCAAAAGAAGATGGAAAATCGGATATGAAAAGAGGTTACCTCCAAAAAGAACGTGGTAATATCCAAAAAGCGAAAAGTTATCAATACAATATCAGATGAGAGAAACGCAGCAATGGATGAACAGGAAGGTGAAGAGAAGGACTAGTTGCCTGTACTGTAATAGTTTGTTTGCCCAAGATAAAAATGGTGAAGGATGATGTAAGTGTATGTTCTCTCATAGATGGGCACATGACGAATGCTCTGGAGTTGACAGTGATCATGATGATGAATATATGTGTTCATTTTGTATATAATGGTTTAAAGTAGATTCGGAATTTTTTCTATGAAAAATAAAACGTTCCCCCTAAAAGAAATTACATGTATAATTTGCATTCTATTTTACCCATATTCCATTTTCCATTTCCCTTCAAAGTGTGGGTAAAATGGGAAATTGGAAGAGTTTAGAAAACATGATTTTTGGCCCAGAAAAATTGTCCTCATTCTTAATATGAAAATATATTCTGTTTTTAAAATGTCAAATTCTACTTCATGCGGAATTTCAGTCACATTACATAATTTTTTCGGGCTACAAAAATTTCCAAGCCTTAAGTATCCCATTTTACCCGGAATTCAAAATTTGCAAATCATTACCTCCCATCTGGCTTCATTTTTATCAATTTGGCGATGGATTTAAGATTGAGGTAGAGTTTCCAGCTCAATTTGCAGTCTATATGCTTCGGCCTTTTCTTTTTTTAATTTTTTCAGATTCTTCACTTTGACGTGTTCCTCAGCTTCTCACTCTTTCTCTGTTTACCAACACGTTTGACCAATAAAATTTCTTTTGAATATTGGCCAACACGTTTGTGAAATAAAATTTGTTTTGAATGTTAAAAACTGGTTCTTTTTGTTCAATATTTTTAAATATAAATTTACATCTGCTGACACCACTTAAAGAAATAAATAAGAGGATAAGAAAAAAAAACGAACCGCGTTCAAGCAAAAATTTAATTAGCTAAGAAGAACGCTCGGCTTTTCAATATGAACACTGAATTCAAGCAGCAGTGAGCGAGGACAGTAAATGGGTGATCGCAAAAATTTAGTGTTCACGTGGAGGATTATGAAAATGCTGATGGACTGGGTTAGTATCTAAATTGCAATGTTTATCCGTGATTGAAACATGTTTGGCAACATTTCGTAGCTGCGTTACCCAGAGATAGATAGATAAACAAACCGATAAATCATGATATATATTTAATATTACAGTTCATTCTCAAGATCGTTTTTTTTTCTTAAATCAGTAAATACGCCTAGATTTTCTACTAGCTTACAATTATGAGTAATTTATTAATTGTAAGTTACAATCATTACAAAAAATATCAGTTTTGACATCAAGACAAAAAAGAAACACCAGACTTTTGATGCTTAAAGATTTTTACGGATGTGATGTTTTTTTCAGGTTTGTGTACAAAATAATCCTGTTGCAGACTTAATCTAAAACTCCTAACATTTATTCTAGTTTACCACTATATATACCTTGAGATTGGGCTACTTTCAGAATATAATTTCATCAAGTTCCTCACAAGAGATATTTGGCTCTAAATACAATGGGAAAATGAAATGTTTTCCTTTTGAAGTACCCACAGGAAAAGAATGCGACAAATCTAAAATTGCCAACTAGTTGGAAATTTAATTAATATAGTTAATATAGTATAGGTATTTAATATACACATATATATATATAATATTGTTCATATGACAAATCTAAAATTGCCCACTTGGTGGACATTGCGTACCAATATATAAGTATTCTTAAAAATTTTTATCTTTTCTATAAAAATTATGCCTTAGAAAGCCATTTTAAACAAATACAAAATAGAAGTTCAAGCCTAAATTTAGGACATAATAAAACAAACCTAGGCAAATTACGTGCAGTTACATTTTTAGTTTTTTTTTTTTTTTTAAGACAATGATTTCTAGAGCTTATCCGCGTGCGTTAGGAGCATGCATTATATGACGAAAATTGCGTGTTTAGGTGTGTTCCATCACCCCTTAAACTTTTGTCTACAAATATATATATATATATATATATATATATATATATATATATATATATATATATATGCATATATATATATATATATATATATATATATATATATATGCATATATATATATATATATATATATATATATATATATATATGCATCTTCTTGAGGTACCTTCCGTTGTTTATATGTTTCAATTTTTGGGCTATGTATCTTAATCTTCTTGGAAGTGTTGCGTCGCACCTTTTAAGTGAGATTCTTGTCATCTTTTTATATTTACATTTTATTTATTATATATATATATATATATATATATATATATATATATTATTTATTATATATATTATTTATTATATATATATATATATATATATATATATATAAATACACAGGATGACTAGAAAGTTCCGAAACGGCGAAATATCTCGGGAAATACACTTCGGATCAAAATATAAATAAACACGTATTCAATATTTTTTGAAAATCTACGACACAAAAATTCCCCTCCCCCTCCCAGGAGGGTATAGGGGGTGGGGCAACTTTGAAATCTTCAATGGGAACCCCCATTTTTTATTGCAGATTTGGATTCTCCAGAAAAAATTACATACATTTGACCTACGATTTTTGATTTTTGCTCCCACATACGGCGCTATAATCGAGAAAAACGGAAGTGGGGCACAAACGTTTAACAATGGAAATGTCTGGGGCAATACACTTCGGATAGAAAAATTAAAAATGACGTGTTCAATATTTTCAAAAAAACTGTGCAATGATGTTAAAATTGGCCCCCTCCCCCCGCTAACCGTTCACTTCAGCGACAACTGTTGACTTCAGTTTAGAAAATGGTTCAAAACCACTTCTAGCACTACCCAGGAACAACGATGTGGACGTAGTAGTTTTCTGTTCTCTTCGGGGTGCTAGATTAACATGAGTACCCTTGCCTATCATGACCGTTTTTCTCGATTATAGCGCCGTATGTAGCAGCAAAAATCAAAAATCGTAGGTCAAATATGTAATTTTTTCTGGAGAATTCAAATCGGCAAAAAAATGGGGGCTCCTATTGAAGATTTCAAAGTTGCCTGGCGAGGTGAGTCAATTCTGGTATCATTGGATAGCTTTTCTAAAAATATTGAATACGTGTTTCTTTATTGTTTGACCAGAAGTGTATTTCTCGAGATATTGCGCCGTTCCGGAACTTTCTGGACATCCTCTCTCTCTCTCTCTCTCTCTCTCTCTATATATATATATATATATATATATATATATATATATATAAATGTATTTATACATATGTATATATGCGTATATATATATATATATATATACATGGTGATTCAGAACTTTTAGGGGCTATTGCACATACATAAACAATCGATAAAAATATGTATGAAGATATAGGGGTATGGATATTGTGCATCATATGCATGAGTAATGTTTGTCAGGTATTTATTTCATTTCGCAGTTAAACGGGATGTTTTAAAAATATCACTAAATCCACAAGTAAGATGCACCTTGTGCGAAAGATAAGGAAAACTTGAACAACGTATATAAACAGCGTATAGATATTTGTATTATGCGTGCTTATATATGATGCTCCATTTTCTATTATCACCAAATTCCCTTATCTAACCTATTGATGAGACTGAAACAAACATATTTAACTTAATAAAATAAAAATCAACCCGTTTCACATACCAATTTTGTCAAACCCATATTGAAATATTGTTATCTAACCCTTTCTCAATAATTTCTGCTACAAAAGTAAAACTGAACTGAAACGAATAACATTTGAAAGATAAAATATGTTACCTAATAAATCTATCCGAATCCATGTCCTGGCAGAAACTGATGACAACACGATTTTAACCTTCGGAAACAGTGGGGAAAACAGACGGAATCTACCATTATTTCCATTATGTTTCCGCTAATTTCTGACGTTCAGCGGTTTCGCTGAAAGACATATTATTTCAAAAGCGACGAAAGGTTCGTTACGGAATTGTTTGTTATCGAAGAATGAAAAGGGTGTAATGAAAGAAGTACATGCTGACATATCAACCAAGGATATGTTATCTGGCATCTGTATCATTAATAAATATCTTAAGAATCTACTGAAATACATTAATTATTTTTATAAAATAAGCGCAGAAATGTTAGAGTTCACGACATTAATTATCCTACTTATTCAGATGAATTCATATCACGTGAACACTGGCAAAGCGTTATGGGAGACAAAGAAGACATAGACTACCCAAATAAATTACGATACAGCAACTTTCATTTTAATTATATATTAATCAAAATAAATGTATAAAATATTTCTTGCAAATGAATGAAGGACGATGCAAACAGGTTTTTGGCCTTTTTGTTATCTCAAGTGAAGGTGTATTTTACAAAAGAGACATCTTTTAAAAAGTCTACCCCATCAGGCAATATTGAAAATTGCATTGAACAAGGGTGTAGAACAGGGGAGGTATTAGGGGTCCTAACCCCAAAACGTTCGGTAACACAGATATAGATGATTCAAAATACATAAAATTCTTAATCAATGATTTTATGCATAACTTAAATTTTAATATGTTTTAACTACCGGTAACGTTTAGGAATTAATTTTTATATAGAATATGATTTTATTAAGCTTTGTGTTTTAAATCAAGCCAGTGCCTATCAAGGAAGCTGCTCCAAGAAAGGAAACAGTAAATTAAAAGTATTCAAAATGGACACTTTAGTGCACGTTCGGAAACACCGGTGTAAATAATTCAAAATATATAATGTTCTTAATCAATGAGTTTTTGTATAAATTAAATTTTAATATGTTTTAACTATCGGTAACGTTTCGAAATTAATTTTTATATAGAATATGATTTTATTAAATACTTTGTCTGCTAATATGCCTACATGTATCAAGAAAGCTGCTCCGAGAACAGAAACAGCAAATTAAAAATATTTAAAATGGACGATTTAGTGCTTTACATTTTTTGTTATCTATTAATTTTTGCTAAATAAATATGTTTACAGAATGCAAAACTCGGTATTCTACAGATTGAAATTAATGTTCTAAGTAGAAAGTCTGCAGCTGGATAATATATGCATTACGAGACGTACAAAAAGTAGATTACTTACATGTGTTTCTGTCATTACAGTATTGCTGAAGCCATACAGTCTACCATTTTAATTTCGTTGTATGAAGTATTTTTAGTTGTTTAAATGAAGGGTTATATTTGTGATTTTCCTTTTCATAGAATTTAATTGGATTCATATCAGTAACGAAGTGCTGTCTTTCTGACATTCAAACCACTGCGAAAAAGTTTTAAAAATCCTTTAGAGTTTCCTTTGTTGTAAAAATATTATTAGGTTCGACCTCCGAATCCTTCCAGAAACCTTACACACACTATTCTCATTGGTTAATGCAGCAGCTATTTCTTCATCAGCTCAATTATCTCTGTAATTCTTATTCATCATCAAATGCATTATTGCTTTGTTTAAATTCGGCCGAACAGAAAAGAAAGAGAGACACGAGGGGGGGGAGGAACGGGATGTTAAAGAGAGGGGGCAACATGCTTACACCTGTTTTCTGTTCGAATCCGCAGGATAAACGAGGTCGTTATATCAGGAATCCCCTGCATTTCATAACGAACTTTGTGATCACAATCAGGTGACTTTAGATAGACTTAACATGACTATAGATGGACTTAACATATATACTTACGGATTTTTAATCCCTAAGTCATTGGTGTGTTTAAAGGATTACGCAGGAATCCTGTATATAAGACAACTAGTTAAACGATGTAGACGTGTAATTCCAATGTATTACATAATAGAGGAAAGGTACCTATGTGTCTGTTTCTGTATCTGTGCGGTTTGTAGAGGGAAATCTTAAAGTTTAAATACTAAAAGAGTTGTTTGTTTGTGTTGTTTGTATAATAAAGGAGTCGTTTATTTGTTCGAATGTTCGTTTGCTCTTCGGTTTTGTTTGTAGCAGAAAATCTAAGCGACGCACGGCAATGAAATCAGGTACCACATGTATTTCAGGACCCGAAAAGGTGCACCTGGGCATTATTTATTCATTTTTTAATTTTAATTATTTTTCAGTAATTATTTTATGTTTAATCATTTTCACACAAGTCGAGTTCGTCAGCGACCGAAAATATTATCCCCGAGTTTATATCGGAGAACTTTCTTTCCATCGATGATTGAACAGAAATCGTAGAACAATTGCTTTATTTATATAATTATTTAAATGCATATCGAAATTTGCATTTTTCACGTTATCTGATATATACATCGTCGCATCCAGAAAACTAAACACAACTCTATAATTTCGTTCGAAGTTTCGTATATTTCTTTGCATTCTAACAAAACAACAATCGATTTCTTAAGTAATTTCAATTTTTGTAATTTTTCAGTAATCGCATCAAGTGATCGCAAAGCAACCAATGCATCTTCTGCGAAGTTCTCGCGTGATTCACGGATTCGACTTTTCTACCCGTGGATTTTAATGCGCCTGTCCGCCTAGGAAGCGAAGAGCATTCTGTACTAGGGAGATTTTAAGCCACGCCTTCCTTCTTCAGCGTTCCATTTATTAATTCTTATCATTATTTTTATCATCATTATTATTATTATTATAGCTTTTGAGGAAAGTTTGCATATCCTATTTTAAATTGTGTTCATATGTATTGAGTATTTTGCACTTATTTAATTATTTATAAATAGTGGGCGTTTATTTTGGACCAGGGATACGACTGCAATTTCCAGTTAAATATTAAGATTGATCTTTATTTGTTTCGCTAATCTAAAGTTTTAATTTAGCAATTTAATATATCGGATTATCATTTATACATGTCAATGTCTCAAATCAATATAAATATATATATATATATATATATGAGTGTGTGTGTGTGTGAGTATGTGTATGTATATATATTATATATATATATATATAATACAAATTGATAAAACATTAACAGATTAAAAGTTGGAGATTAAAAAATCATATAAATGAAATTGAATGCGCAATGCAGCTTTTCCTCATTATACGATATATATTAAAATAAGATAGAAATTGGATACAAATGGAATAACAAATGGATGGGAAGACTAAAGGGCTATAAGCTGAAAAAGCCTAAGGAGGGTTTGTGACCCCTTAAATCCCCGGTTTCAGCATGCTGCTAGGCCGCGGCACACTCCCGGTATGGCAACAATCCCCGTAGCACTTCTCCAATGTATGTACGTCGAAAGAATAAAGCTTGATTTTCAAAGGAGTAAAGAAAATGTGCCTAATTCCCATAGAACGCTGTCAATAATAAAAATAACAATATGGGAGAAGTATTCATCCTTCCCCTTCGTTATTTTAGACAGTCATAATCCATACCTCGTTTCACATACACTTATACCAAATCATTACAGCATTCAGTTGTTTCTTCTTTCACCATGAGTGAAAGTAGTTGTTATAAAATCGTGATCCAAATCTCTATTTCTTTTTGTTGGTATTTCGTCATTACAAACTTCCATGATGTCATGTACTTGTGAATATTCATTTTTGAAATGATCATCTAGTTGACGTTTTAAAAAGACCTTAGGATACTTTTGTCGCAATGCTTCCCCTATCACAAATACATCTCTATATATTCTTTCCTTTTCATTGTTGATGATTCGTTGATGTCTTTTTGGATATTGTATAACAACATTATGGAATATGTTACGATGTATATTGCTCCGACCGTCCTTATTGCTGCTCTATGTCCTCGTATGAGCCGGACGGTCTGGGCTTTCGACGATGTATATTGCTATACCAATGCGTCAGATAATTCATCTTTATATCAAAATTTGTTCGTTTGTCATATATATGAAATATAATATGATCCTGGTCGTTGTATCTAATATTGAGATCTAGGAAGTTAACTTCTTTTGCATCACTTTCTCGATTAGTTTTAAATCTTCAGGATAAAATGTAATGTCGAAATGATAATTGGTGTCTATTGCACCTATTATAACATCATCAACGTACCTCACATATATTAACTCATTATTAATGTGTAACTTTGACTCGTACCAATGTAAGTAAATGTCAGCCAATATCGACGAACATGCCTCTCCCATAGGAATTCCATGGATTGGTTTGTAATATCTGGACCCATTAAACAAAATGTTTTCGAATATCACTATTTTCACAATATATTTGTATTTGTTAATCTCAATGTATGATTGCATATCGTATCTTTCATAAGTTTCGATTAGGATATCATACAGATTATTTAGATGAACATTATTAAATAAGTCCTTTAAGTCAAAACTCTTAAGGTAAATGCGTTCGGGTGTATGCTTTAATGTTTCTATTACTTCCAAACTGTTGGTAATCATACAAGCTCCGATACTTTTGATTTTCTTAAGTATTGGTTTCATAATCGACAACAGTTTTTTATTAGCATATGTCGAATAAGTTTTAAATCCAACTGTAACAGGTTTGAATCTAATAGGTTGTTTATGAATCTTTGGGATTAGAACCAAGTAAGGAAATTTGATATATACTGCTGGTCATCCAAAATGCAACACCATGAAGGAAGCATCCAATAAGCATGAAATTTGCACCATACGTAGACCTCGATATGAAATACAAATGATTAGAATTTGATAGCTCATATGCAAATCATGTGCGCCAGTAGCGCCATAACTCTTGCATTATGCATACCGGTCCTTCACCTGAACATATGGTTTGGGGTGTCATTGAATTTTACTCCCGCACTCCCCTAATACGCATTGCCGGTACACTCAACAGCCACCTCTGCATTTCTGAAGTTTTGGAGCCTGTTGTCTTACCTTACCTTCAAGGCTTGCTTGCGGCCAAGTTTCAACAGAACAATGCGAGACCACACGTGGCACATATAGTTCAGCATTTCTTCAGTGCCCACCAAGTTCCACTGCTTCCTTGGCCCGTCCGTTCTCCAGATCTGTCGCCCATTGAACACGTCTGGTAGATGATTGGC
This sequence comes from Amaurobius ferox, assembly GCA_951213105.1. Lineage (NCBI taxonomy): Eukaryota > Metazoa > Arthropoda > Arachnida > Araneae > Amaurobiidae > Amaurobius > Amaurobius ferox. The sequence continues at coordinate 52,702,602 of OX578152.1, forward strand.
AAACGACAGGCCCAGCAAAAACCACCAGCTGCTGCGACAGATGAAATTTGTCAACGTGTGGAAGCAGTATGGACTGACATACCCCAAGAGCACATCCAAAGTCTCTTTCTTTCAATTCCGAGGCGTGTAGCAGCAGTTATTGTCAGCCATGGCAGCTGCACAAAATACTGATTTCTTCGTGTTCCGCAAGTCGAACTGGGCTGTATTTCAATCAATTCATCCTTGTACTGTATGTTCTTTGTCCAATAAATTTGGCTTTGATATATCTTGTATTTCATGGTGTTGCATTTTGGATGGCCAGCAGTGTATTTAAGCAGTATATCTATTATTTTTGCATCGCTTTTATTTTATTTTCGATTATAATTAATGGTTGCTTGATTTCTAAGTACAGATCTGTATTTTCATAGCACTTCTTCAATTCTTTTATATGAAACTGTTTGCATGTATATGCATAATTGGGACTTACTTTATCTACGTAAGTGATAACATATTTGTTCCTAAAATTATTTAAATATTTGCAATCCAGATGAAGTTTTTCTTTGGAAGTTTCATTGTTACCATAACAAGATATAAAACTCTGATTAATATGGTAACGCCATTCGTTAACAGTTTCTGTAGGTAAACTATATTTAACGGTATTTCTGTATATAAATTCATCCAAATCGGCTTTAAAATGTTGGTCTACGTTATTATAATTCTGTATACGGTATTTAGTTCCTTTTTCAAAAATCCTTATCAAATCGTTATTTTCGATGACACCAATATCCCTACTATAATGACGTGACCTAGAGTTCCATTACAAAATTTATTGGATTTGCAATCACAATTCAGTTCGTCCGAATCATTCAAACTTTGACATAGCACATTGTAATTAAATAGCTTTCTTCCCAATGGCTTCACATATTTATATGCAATCTTTACTTTTAGATTTTTAATAGGCAATAAATCACCGCATGTTTAACAATTTGCCGTATTGGAATTGTATCAAAAGTTTTGTTCTGATAAGTCACTCCCAAGTATTCTCTTATGCAATTTTCTTTATTATTCACACATAGTGATATTGCGTAAAACTTGGCCCTCGATTTAAAAAAATCTCTCATAATGCCAACGTTAGCATTTTGATAATTATTTAGATCTGTAGTTTTCTTGATAAAAACTTCATTGGACCATAACTTCCAAATTCGTACAATGAATTTTTTTCTAGTACCATATACGTAGTTTTTTATCTAATTGGTTCTATATTCCTTTTGGGTCATCACTATCTCAATAAATTCTTTATATCGTAATTTACATCTTGAGTAATTGTCCTTTTTATCACGTCCTCCTCTTTTCCACCGTTTTCTTACTTCACCAACTGTCTTTTTATATACAATATCTGCATTATTAAATTTTTAATAGTCAAGATTGTAAGTATTACTGTATTTGATGGAATTTAAGCCGTATGGGAAAAATTGTACTGAACTGGTCATTATGAACATTTTCCCACCATAATCGTTCTTCATTATTCACTACTATATAGATAATGGACACTGTAATGTCATTGAAACTGTGCTTGCAATAATGACGTAATTCCAAATTAGTTTCTCCATTATCATTATTCTTTAGTTTATTAATTTGGCTACGGAGATTAATGCGTAAATGTAAATGACTTTTTGTTTGTCCAATGTAGTGAAGTCTACATTGATTACAAGTAATACAATATATACAGTTGAAAACTTTACAAAATTTCTTGAAATCGGCATGTGTTTCTGATATTTGATTAGGATTTGCGCATGGGCAAAGTTTGCAACGTTTAGTCATACATCTTCTATATTTAAAATTTTCCATACCTTGTGTCTGACGTTGGTAACGTTTATCAAATAAATTAATAAATGATTCGTTATTGGTTTCAATACACTTTTGACATATTACTTTTTTTATTTGTTCCTTCTGGTGTAATGCGTCTGGTTTAAAATAATGTCGAATACAGCGAATATACAGGTTACTGAATGGCGATCTATTGGCTCCCTGTATACCAATATACCGAGCAATTTGTAAATTTATTACCAAAGTTGCCAGTCACTACAAAAATTAAAGTTGTATTTATCATATATATTAAGAGTGTTAACTCTTATTGTGGAGTATGTTGCATAATATGTACACTTTAAAAGTCAATAATAAGTCAATCAACGTCAACGTCTATTCAAGGTATAAAATAAGTTCATACAGAATAATGCATAGATTGGAGAAGGGCTGCGGGAATTGTCGCCATACCGGGAGTGTGCCGCGGTCTAGCAGCATGCTGAAACCAGGGATTTAAGGGGTCACAATTCCCCCTTAGGTTTTCTTAGCATATTGTCAGTTAGCCTTCCCATCCATTTGTTATTTGTATATATATATATATATATATATGTATACATTATATATATATATATATATATATACGTACAGTCCGGCACTTACACTACAAAGTAAGAAATTTTAAATGCACATAATTATATAAATATGCAGAATACTGTTGTGGGTTTGTTTATTGTGGCACTGTTGATTTTTAACCGATACTTGGCGGATTATTTCTAAAAATATTACTTGGATTCACAATTTAAATTATGCGTTTAGACACATAAAGGAAAGGTTGTTAGGACTCAGCGACGAGAACATTTTAAACTTTCATCCCTCAAAGAATTTCCATTTTCTTCCATTTTTATTAAGCATAATTTGAATTGAAATGAATATGCATCGGAACAGGATGGAATTTTTGCCTTGAGTCGTTGCCTTATGATAAGTAATTTTTTTTTTATTTTCAATGCTAAAATACAGACCACTGACATATATGTGTATAGCTGGTATTAAAGAATATATTTATTAACGCTCACTGTTTAAAATGTTTCTTTAGATATCTTTACTGTGGAGGGAAATTGTATGTTCTCTGTTTATCGAATTCTAATTCCTTTTGTGTTTTATTTCATGCTAGAACGAATTATTCGGCGTTGCTGGGTTTCTGAATAATTGCCCACTAAGTATAAATATTTAATTAGACATCCCCTTTATTAATAATGCATTTAAACAGAATTTAAAAGGGTTTCGAACCGAAATTAGCACCATTATGTCGCACGGTCATCCAGCAAAAACAAAAAACATGAGAATCATAATTGACCTTTTATTCAACCGCTTATGAAACAGGCGATTACGCGGAAATCCACATATATTGTACTAAATATGAAGCGCCATCCGTCAAGAATCAAGAATTCATGGTTTCGCGACCGAGACGCTTATCCATGATCCTTCCAACTCGCCTCGAAAGAAATTCAAGCCGCATTTTTCTTCATGCGTTTTATTGAGTTTGAGCGGTCGCAAAGGAAATTCGAGCCTATAAAATTAATAAAATACTAATTCGAAAATAAGAAATATGATGTAGGCAGCACATAACTTCCCTACAAACTCAAATCCATTTTCTCTTTATTTCTTTAATAGTTCGTTAAATTAATTTTTATTGCACAAAATAACACACATAATTATTTTAAATTCAACCGAATTTACAACTGTATGATAATTTTAGTTTTCATTTGTTAACTGGCCGTATTCTCCAAACCGATATAACAAAAATGCAAAAGTAAGAAAATAATAATAAAAAAAAATAAATAAATAAAAAAATGTAAAACAAAAATAAAAAATAATAATGAAACAAAAAATAAAATAAAATATCTCGAGAGCGGCTAGTCCTAGAGAAATGGGTTTGATCTTATTCCTTTCATCATCAAAAATTAGGTATGAAACAAACATTTAATTGACACATTTGAGTATATAGTATTTTATTTTAGATTTTAATGATTTGGGGGGGCCATTCCGCAAAAAAGCAGATTCTTTTTCCAGAATTATACCAAAATCTAATCAGCTTCAGGATAACGCGTAATTGAGTTATCTACTAAATTTCATGAAATTGGGTCAATTACTTTTTCAGCTAAAGTGAATACATAGGATTTTTGGGCCATTTCGCATAAACAGGCAGGTACATTTATTCCGAATCGTACCAAAATACAGTCAACAACAGTGTTATCTTCAAGTAACTTATAAAATATAAACTTACCTATAATTTTTTGATGAAATTTAGTCAATTAGGTTTTGAGTTTAAGTGGATACCTACACTGAACAGAGAAGCACACAGACTCACATACACACAGAGACGTCACGCTAAAAGAAAATTTTCGTGTTTTGGAGATTCCAAAAGCATCGAAAACTTGAGTTGCGATTTTCGACACGATTCCAATATTTTCTCTATACATTGTCATGTATTGTGGAGAATGTAAAAACATGAGAATCACAAATGACCGCATATTAAACCGCACATGAAACAGGCGATTCCGCGGAAATCCACATACACCCTAATTAATATGAAGCATCACCCATCTCGAATTCCTGGTTTCGCGACAGAGAAGCAAATCTATGATCGTGACACCGTTCCTGAAATGAAATTCAAATCACATTTTTCTCCACAGGTTTTCTAGAGTTTTAGCGTCGCAGAGGAAATTAGAGCCAATAAAATAAATAAAAACTAATTCGGAATTAAAAAAATAATGAGGAAGGTGCATTTATTCAGGTCCTGAAATAACTCTATACCAAATTTCTTAATCATACAACGCTTAAATATTTTCCTTAAGTCTGCACAGACACACACACAGGCAGATATATTTATTAAGTGAAATATTTGAAGTATTCATTCCAGTGAATCAGTTGATATTCCAGCAATTATTAATCAGTCATTATTCCAGCTCAACCTTACAGTTCGCAATGAACTAATTTTTCAAATTAGATCACGATAATATCAATTTTGTAATTTCTTTTGTGAATTACTTCATTAACTTCTGAATAACAATTTTTATATGTAAAGGGATTAAATACCGTCCCTAACAATAGTCATTTCTGGTAGGAAAGATTTCAACTTTAATAAAATTTAAAATATTGCTTTCAAAAGGCATTCTTCAATTGTAAAATGAATCACCCTATTATTAGAATATCAATAACATTCAGTCATTATGATATAGGCTTGGCAATATTCATTGTAAAATTTATATTCAATAATTGGCCTAATGGTACTGATATGGCAATATCTATGCATACGGCATTGTTTAAACGCTGAGACAAAACGGTCTGAAGTGGGAGTTTTCATTCGGCTTTCAATCCGAAATCATTGTTTATGTAATTTTTTAGGCTATTAAATTTATCCGAATTCATTTCTAATTGCCAGTGATTAATAACTTTCCCACACACTTTAAACCATGTTTGAATTTTTCATTTACATGTTAAAATTAACGTTAGCGTCGGCTGGCTAGTAGCGAAAATCCGTTCTATTTCCCGAAGATTCTATTCTCCGAAGATTCTATTCCCCGAAGATTATATTTCCGAAGATTCCATTTCCCGAAGATTCTATTCCCCGAAGATTATATTCCTCGAATATTGTATTCCTGCTTGGGGTAGCAAGGTTCTTTACAATTCTTTAGCACCAGTTTGAGCACCAGTTGTAGCACCAGTTCTTTAGCACCAGTTTTAGCAGCAGTATTAATTCTATATAGTATATCTATGAGAAAGCAGGCCGGAAAAGGGTGTCTTTCCCTTTCCTCAATTCACAAAATAATTAAACAACCCTGTAAAAGTGCGTGCTGTAAGAATCTTGGAGTAGGTGCCTGACAGTCAGCCATTCTGAGTAGGGTACAGTGGAAATGCATTTCCAAAGTGGTCAGGACCAGCAGTGATGTGTAGCACAATACATTAACAAGGAAGATCAATCATACAAAAAGCACTGATTATAAAACACTTTCCAACTGAAATGCAATTTTATTTAAATATCTCTAAAATGCGATACATTTAGAGCTGATATATTTTAAATTATCACAGTAGTACAATAATTTATTGTATTTGAAAACTTAAAACTTTATCTGAATAAATGAATTTGATTCAAATGACGTCATCGAAATATAAATCTCTACGTAAAAGCAATTAATTAATTGTCTTTCATATCACCTTTATTCCAGACTCAGGAGTTAAATAATTTTGTGTGAAAAAATTCAGCAATTCTTGTACAACTTATCCTGCAATTACTTGTTTAAATTCTGCGTCCATATTAAAATTAGGCTTCGTTGTAGAAATAATCAAAGTTTAATGATCATTTAAACTCAAAAATATTGTAGTTGCGTAGGCGCAGAATATAGATGCACAGAAAATGAGCAAAAATTAAGCGGTTTTAGGACGAATGCAACACTAAATATAAATGAAAAAGAACTTTAAAAATCAGGATTTTTACACTAAGAAAATAAAGATTAATGCCATATTTTATTTTGAAATGGATCACGTTGTTGTTGTTGTTGTTGTCGTGTCCCTAACATATTTTTACAAGGGAAGAATGTGTGCACTGCTTCTGTTTAGTCATAGACCCGGGGCACCCGAAGGTAGAAGTCTGACTTCTGCCCCAATAAGACATAACAACATCCATGCCCGCAGGCGGGACTCGAACCCGCAATATGGCAGCCGAGCCATCGTGAGGAAACGCCTGCCTCTTTGACCGCTCGGCCACCACATCGGCAGTGGATCACGTAATCTCTTCATATAATATGGGTTTAATTATTATTTTAATTTTTATTTAAAAGCTAACGAACATTCTTTGCTGAAATTCTGTTATACCTTTTATGAGGTAATTTGAATATATCCTGAAAATTTTAAAGCAATTTGTGATTTTTAACTTTGTTTAAAATATGTTTAAAAAATTAGGTCCCACAGGGTTCGATTTATTTCACTTTTTCTACCAGGGTTCAATCCAAAACTAATTGTGTGATATTATTCATTTACATTCCTATATGTCCCACAGAACGTCTCAACAACATACTAAAATTTTACTTTGATAAAGTCACTTTTACGGCAGTTATCGTGCGAACGGACCGACAGACAGACAGAATGACCAAAGTTATAAACATTTTTCAACTATGTTGGAAAGTGTTGAAAGAAGGAAAACGAATGTATCTCTAATTAGTAGAAAAAAATAAAACACGATAGCCACCTTCTAAAACATCCTGTGTATAGCAGTTTACTACATCCCCAAATCAAAATTATTTCACTATGTATCCATAAAATATGTATTGCGTGTAATATGAAACATTACTTTGATATCCTTATTTTTTCGTCGGTTTATTCAATTAACCATTTTATTTTATCATAAACACGAACGCTGTTCACTTCAACCGCGTCCACTGTTAAAACATTAAACTCCAAGCCATTTATTCAGATTCAAATACGATAAACCCCGTGAATTTGCTTTAATACGACATATGTGGATGCTACCCATCCGGTTTATAATCATCGCGGAAGCAATTAAAATAAATGAGTTTTGAAAATTTCCTCGTTCGTTAATTAATTAAAATATTTGGAGGAAGCTCAAAGCAGAAATGGTTTAGCAAGTTTTGAAACTACATTAAAAAATATGTTCCAAACGGCAATTAAAGGCTAACATTGAATTATTTTCCGGAACTGGTTAAGTTTTAAAAGATAATATAGTAATGGCGGAATTTCAAATTATCCTTCTTCGACCCGGACAGTCCGACCTACCCGAAAGGGTGAGGTATCTGTTTGGATGGCCATGAAGTGTCACCCAATTTAGACCAGTGGGGTTGTAACCTCTTGCCCCTACCGCCAACCTTTTGGAAGGACTTACAGGCCCACATATGACCGTACTCCGCGTGAATACAGGAGCAGTTTGGGAAGATCCGGAATTCGAACTCGGGTCGTTTGAGTGCAATCCATGTGCACTAACCACTGGTCTGTCCTACCCCGTAATGTCAAATTGACCGTTTCAAGAACTTGGCTACGAAATGTAATATCAAAATGGCGCAGTAATTATCTGGAACCTTCTTTTGATTTAAAATGTCGTAGCTGAAGTCGTCAAATCACAGATTTTTTTGCTAAATCAATCTCAAAATTCTTTAGCCTTATTCATATCTCTATTTTCATTACTTGCACGCAAAAATTATATTGATAACCGTAGATCGAGTCCATTTTCGCCCTTTAATTTTTACTAGATTATACTTTACTAGATTATATTTTTTTACTAGATTATACTTATACTTCATTAACTTTTTACTTGATTATACTTATACTTCATTAACTTTTTACTAGATTATGTTTATACAGACACAGACACACACAAATAAAAACACATACACAGACACAGACACACACAAACAGAAACACACATACAGACACAGACACACACAAACAAAAACACACATTCAGACACAGACACATACAAACAAAAACACACATACAGACACAGACACACGCAAACAAAAACACACATACAGACACAGACACACACAAACAAAAACATACATACAGACACAGACACAGACAAACAAAAACACACATACAGACACAGACACACACAAACAGAAACACACATACAGACACAGACACACACAAGCAAAAACACACATACAGACCCAGACACACAGAAACAGAAACACACATACAGACACAGACGCACACAAACAGAAACACTCATACAGACACAGACACACACAAACAAAAACACACATACAGACACAGACACACACTAACAAAAACACATACAGACACACATACACACAAAAACAAAAACACACATAGAGATACAGACACACACAAACAGAAACACACATACAGACACAGACACACATAAATAGAAACACACATACAGACACAGACACACACAAACAAAAACACACATACAGACACAGACACACACAAACAAAAACACACATACAGACACAGACATACACAAACAAAAACACACATACAAACACAGACACACACAAAAACACACACTCAGACACACACACACACAAACACATACACCCATACACACACACAAACCCATACACGCACACAAACGCACAAAAACACACACACACAAACACATAAACACACACACACACAAACACATAAACACACACACACACAAACAGAAACAGACATACAGACAGACACACATGCACACATTCAAACACAAACACACATTCAGATACACACACATACAAACACAAACACACATAGGCATGACCTCAAAAACGTACTATTTGAGTTCAAGGATGCTCAAAATGTAAATCCGTCGTAAACTCCAATTCAAGTTATCATTCCGATCAAATTACTTTTACGATACATTTTACTATACATGTACAGAAGGTAAAAATGATTTGCATCAGTATATTAAATAAATAAAATAAAACATAAAACATACCGAAATGAAACCTATCCTAAATCTTTAAGGAAATCGCTCAAATTGTGTAAAAATAACTGTAAAGCAAAAACTTAGTTAAAAATACAGTTTATCACAAATTATAATGGTATCAAGCATATTTAACAGACAAATTAACAACGTTTCAGGTAAAAAAACAGACCAGCAAAATACATATATTCTTGGTTATGCTGATTTGCCGTCTTTCTATCGTGAAGAAAGATGCTATTCATCTTTTAAAAATCAATTATATTTCGTTATTGAAGGCAAAAAATTTGCCATAATATTACTTTCATGAAATTATTTTCTTGAAACATCTATTTCTCAGAATCTGCTTTAAATAGAGCTCAAATGATGATGATTCATCATTTATTATATCCATCATCTATCTTGTATTCATCATCTATTTACCAAGGAGAATCAGAGGATTAAATAAGAATTTTCACTGTCTGCTGTTGTTTTTCAATTTAGGTTTTAAAAAAGTTCATTTTATTTGAAACATATATTTCTCAAGATTGGAAATAGTCTTGGATGGTAACTGTGTGATATGGGTTCAGAATTAAATTATGGAGAAGGTGGGGTTGTGCACTAAGAATTTTCACCTTCGGTTTCTTTTCCACTACCAGTTCAAAAATTTTCCTTAAAACATCTATTTATCAAGGTCTCCTATAAATATAGCTTAGATTATGTCTGACATGGATTCAGCATTGAAATCGTGAACAGATGGTGGTAAAGGGGGGGGGGGATCATTAAGATTTTCATTTCCTGTTTTGGAGATTTGTCTTCCGCTTTATCCGAAAATCCCTATGGCTGTACGAAATAAATATACAAAAGACAATAGAAATGTATAATAGTTTCATTCACGAAATTAGAAAGAAGAAGATAAACCTCCTATGTATGTAACGTTTGAAAATGACATAATGCTTTGAGAATTATATCTAGGTGTCCTTAGTGTTAGTAAAGTAGCTTCTATTGTTACTTGACACAACAGAAAGGTGTAGTATTTAGTTTACGTAGTTTTGCTTATTTTTAAGATAAAGTTTTCCTAATTATGAGTATAATTAACCAGAATTTTTCATAGTTGTACAATAGAGTAAAGAATATAAGGAGATAAAAATAAATTAAAGGTAAAATAATTTTGAATACGTAGGGACATTTTTTTTTGTTTCAGTTCTACTTTGCACTGCGCTAATAATTTATTTTTACAAAATTGACAGCTTAAATAAATATTTTAAATCTTTCTCCATAGAAATGCATACAATGCAGAACTTCATAACTTCTCCCGACGCTACCTGCATTATTGTCACAAACAATATTGGCGTTTTCTTAAGTTTTTACTTACTCGAACTTTGATAATCTTGTAATGGATTAACATGCAGCTCCTTACATCTTCGTAGCCGGAGATGTATTCTTTATACGCATCTTTCTCTTTCAAAGTTAGCTCATTTAGCATCCAAAACCATTTGTTTCTCTTTCAATTTTAAAACCTCTGGATGCATATATAGCGGATTGTCCAATTAAATGGCAAGTAACCTTCAAAATTTATTTTATTTAGATTGGTTATCAAATGTATCGGTTCCCAACCATATGAGAAAGGCGCGCTTATGTACCTATTTGGGTGACAGGCAACTTACATCTCTGCTTCGATCTGCGCCAAGCTCTCCAGGTTACAGAGAATAATTGAAATAAGATATCGAACAGTGCACGAGGACGTCAACACCCTTCTTAATTCCAGCCTCATTTACGGATATTTTTGAGTTGATTAATCGGTGTATATTTTCTAATAATTGATGAAGTAAGCTCACATAGTTTCTGAAACAGCTTTTCCCCTTTTCGTGTAATATCATTTGATGACCTAGTCTCAACCACTGTAAATTATTTAGTATCTTGTTTAATGAAGTTATCTCTCTCAACCGGTTACTTTTATTTATTATTTTCTTCTTAATCACCGACTCCTCTGTCTGTAATTTTCTACTTTTTTATTCTTTCCAAGGGCTTGACTATTACTCCTCCCTCCAAAGTATTTAATTTTTTGTCAATAATTTAGCGCTTCGTATATTTCTTCTCTGTTTTTTGGAGCTCATTTCAATGCATAAGATTTTATTCTCTGTGCCAGCTCCCCTTGCCTTCGTGGGTGGATAAGAGGTCTTTAACCGCCTGGTATATGAGTATTGGTATCTTTTAAGTACCGAATCAACCACTCAATCAACCTCAACCAAATTGCCTCTTCGCAGTTCGCTCTCGGGTTTAGTTAAGTGTGGATACTGTTCTAACTGTTCTATAACAAGAAAATAGCCAGTAATTCTATTCAAAAGGGCGCATATTACTATACAAACTGATAGATTGTGACCTTATAACACAGTAACTCTAAACTTGTCTTGCTTTTACTCTGATTTCAGGTTAGAGTTCCAAAAAGAATTTTTTTTTAAATCAAATATAACACTGTGTATATGCATAATTAAATATATTCTTCGACAAACTTTCTGCTGATAGTTAAAAATTAAGAGGTGCATTGTCAAAACTGCAAATTCCTCTTTAAGAAAAATAAAAAAATATATGCCCTTTGGCTAATCAGCGCATCAATTTACGTTTTGAAGCAAAGAGCCTATTTCTGCAGTGTTACAGAATAGAGACTGTCCAGGACGTGTTTTTTACTTGGACGGAGATTCTACCAAGGAAACAATCAGCTTAAATTCAATTTAGCTTATTCTAATATTGTTTTGTCAATTTTAAAATTGGAGCAGACGCAAACTGTGCGAATTCAGAAGCAACCTGCTATATAATATCAATATTCTTACAACTCTAACATTTTAATATTTCAATCCTACGTGTGGTATTTCTTCTTCGAATGTATATCATTTGATTTAAAATGGGAAACTACAGAAGTTTTGCTTGCAATCACCATTTCTATTCGATGAATATCTTTTAGAACCAAACTCTGCTATTTCTATTCTCTACGTAAATATTTATAATTATATATTATAGTTCAATAGAAGGTTTGCCCTTCATACAACGGAATTCAAAATTTGCAAATCATTACCTCCCATCTGGCGCCATTTTTATCAATTTGGCCATGGATTTGACATTGCTGTAGAGTTTCCAGTTCAATTTGCAGTCTATATGCTTCGGTTTTTTCTTTTTTAATTTTTATCAAAGATTCATGTCTTTGACATGCTCTCCATCTTCTCACTCTTTCTCTGTTTAACCGGCTTCTCTTTCTTGTCAATCCTCATCATTTTAAATTGCCCAACACGTTTGTGAAATAAAATTTGTTTTGCATGTCAAAATCTGTTTTTTTTTCAATATTTTTAAATATAAATTTAAAACTGCTGACAACACTCAAAGCAAAAAATAAGAAGAAAAGAGGAAAAATGAACCGCGTCCAAGAAAAAATTTAATTACCTAAGAAAAACGCTCTGGTTTTTAATATGAACAACGAATTCAAGCAGCAGTGAACGTGGAAAGTCAATGTTTAATCGGAAGAATTTAGTGTTCACGTGGAGGGTTATGAAAATGCTGATGGTCTGGTTCAGTATCTAAATTAAAATGTTTTTCCGGGATTGAAACACGTTTCGCACCATTTTGTAACAGGTTTAACCAGAGATAGACAGATAAACAGACCGATAAATCATGGTGTTTATTTAATATTATAGTACATTCTCAAGATCATGTTTTTTTATTTTTCTTAGTTCAGTAAATATGCCTAGCTTTCCTACTAGCTCACAATTATGAGTAATTTACTAATTGTAAGTTACAATCGTTACAAAAAATAACAGTTTTGACATCAAGACAAAATAGGAACACCAGACTTTTGATGCTTTAGGATTTATACTGATGTGATGCTTTCTTTCAAGTTTGTCTACAGCATAACTCTGTTGCAGACTGAATCTAAAACTCCTAATACTTATTCTAGTTTACCACTATATATACCTTGAGATTGTGCTACATTCAAAATTTTATCAAGTCCCTCACAAGAGATATTTGGCTCTAAATATGAAGGGAAAATGAAATTTGTTCCTTTTCAAGTACCCATAGAAAAATAATGTAACAAATCTTAAATTCAATACTTGGTGGGAATTGAATTAATATAGATAATATATAGTTATTTAATATATATATATATATATATATATATATATATATATATATATATATATATATATATATATATATATATATATAGTTCATGTAACAAATCTAAAATTGTCCACTTTGTGGACATTTAAACAAATACAAGATTGAAGCTCAAGCCTAAATTCAGGACATAATAAAACAACCTAGGCAAATCTGGTAAAGTTATATTTTAAGATTTTTTCTTTTTAAAACAATGATTTCTAGCGCTTGACCACGTGAGTTACGACCATGCATTATGAGACGAAAAGTGCTTGTTTAGTTGTGTTTTCTTATTTACTTGTATATACTTTAAATCATTATCACAACTTTGGCTTCTGGGGTGCCTCTCGGACTACTGGCGTTTGTGCAGTGGTCTTCCGTGTGACGTGGGGGTGGGGGTGATCGGATTCCGGCGGTATGTAAATGTTTACTTTATTTTAGGTATTTTAGGAACTTCTGTATATATGGTGTACTTTTATATATAATTTTAAATTTTGACTTATGTCACTTTAGACACACTATTTATAATAAAATACCACCAAAAAAATCTATAGATATTGTGAAAAATCTTCCCTTATCAATGTCACTCTACTTGGTTATTTCTCGAGTTCTGCACTTATGGATATTTGTGATGTTTATATAGCCTTGTGTTATATACCTAAATGGTAGTGGTGATATCGGCATTTCTTTCGGTTTGTATTCCCATTCATTAGTGATATTCTGATTAATGGAATATAGCATTTTACTGCCATATTGTTAGCATGATTCTATCTTTTTAAAAAAACTATGGAAATACGACTTTATATATTTAGCGACTGGCAAGTATGTGAATATACGTTCACATATGCCCGTTCGTATGGCATCAAGGGTAACCATACGACCGATATCCAGTGACCCTCGGCTCTCTTTCTATGATATGAAATCGATTACGCACTATTATCAACCACTAAGAAGACAAGAAGGGGAAGAAAAACAAAATGTATGTGATGTTATCTCGTCCTGTCCTGACCTATATGGAAATTTTTCAATATCCCATATGGAACACATCTATTTCAACTTCAAAAATATTAGATCTTTCTTATATAATCGGTGTAAATCCAGTAGATGCAAATTGTGCCCAATTGCAAATCAAACACAAATCGGTGTATATAAATATAATCATCTTTCCTTCTGCAAAGTTTATGGATGTATTTATTGCATTTGCTGCAAGATTTGTGGAATGAAATATATCGGCCAAACACAAAATAGGCTGCATTTGAGGATCAATCTTCACCGTATTCAAGTCAACAAAATTCGTGATACGGATACAAACGATAATTTGAAGTTAAGACACTTTTCCACACATGATTTTACAAATATATCTGTGACTATCCTAGATATTGTACCTGATTTAACTGCTCGACTTTGGTGGGAAAATACGCATATCATACAGTGAAACACCATGTTCCCCCATGGTTTCAACTCTATAAACTTTGGAAAGACATTCAATTTAGACTATTATTTGCACTACAAAAATCCACCAAATAACAGTTTACGTACCTCACATAAAACAACTAGAGGCAAACGTGCAGGAAATAAAAAGCGATTTAATTTCAATGCTTATCTGAATAAAATTAACGGAAAAGTTTTGGATATATGCAACTATGAACAACTTAGACCAAATTGGATAAAAAATATGGTCTATGGCATAAAGAAGAAATTCTTAAGAAAATTATGGGAGACGTGGGGAGAACAGCCCATAATACCGGAACAAGAAGGAATGAATGACATCAGTAAAACTAACCTGGCTACTTTTTATGACTATTTCAAACTACGGGCCAAACTTATGAAAATCCAATGGAAAAACGAAAACTACATGTGAACAGGGAATTTTTCATTATTACTTTTAGCAATAAGACTTTTGATCATCTGAAATTCAAACATATTCTTAAAACTTTTAATCATCTACTACCGACACAACAAATAGTTATTGATGTATCATTTCGTTATACCATGACTCACGGACGCACTATATACAACTTTAATAAGCTATGCAAGGACTTATCTGAATATGTGCAACAGGCATGTCAATGTATTGATGATCTATTATGTAGCCAAGATCACGGTCATATCGTCACAGGAGACATTAAACTTGCAAAAGACCTTCCTTTACTGCAATTTTTAAAGATGTGCACTAAATTTCGACATCAAGTATTCAAGGGAGAAGTAGAAAGTAATTTTAATAAGGATCTGGAAGCCTTTATTTACAAAACTGCAATAAAATACAGTTATCCATTGTCCACATTTAATGAATGGCGATATAACGTATTTAATGCATTTAAATCTCAATATAACCTGCTTAAACAATTTACGAAAACAGAAAAAATCAGTAAAGCAGTTTTGGAGACATTTCGCAACAGCTATGTCATCACCTATATGGATAAAGCCATTAATAACTACGCCTTTACTTGCAAATCATATTACGTACAACTCCTACTGGCATGCTATAAAGACAACAATATGTATTGTCCAATTAAACTAGGATATACTCCTAATGTTAATAGAATTATAGCCCTCTATAAACAAATTGGTATTAATATTACAGTGGTCAAATTTCCTTATTTAGTGCTCATACCAAAAATCCATAAAAAACCTGTTAAATTTAGACCTGTCACTATAGGTTGTAATACCTATTTAACCAAAGTGAATTCCATTTTATTAAAACTATTAACACCTGTTATGAAGAAAATACGAAAAGAGGGCTCTGTTATGATTAAAAACAGTTATGAAGTGGTCGACAGATTGAAAACTTATTCTGAAAGATTTTATTTTAGAACGTTTGATTTTAAAGACCTATTTAACAATATCAACTTACAAGATCTCTTTGATATTTTAATGGAAATTTATATTACATCAGATTTACACAGATATGTGGAAACCAACAAGTACAAAAGCCTCCTTAAGATTGTCATATTTGAGAATATACTATATAATGGAATCGCATTTTATAGACAAATCAAAGGCATCCCAATGGGAGGGGGATGTTCCTCGTTACTTGCGGATTTTTACTTACATCATTATGAGAAAGGCACGCATTTAATTAGTGAAATACCATTCTTTAGATTCGTTGATGACGTCATGATTGGAGTGGATAATCAATATACTATATTTGATTTTACATTCTACCCACCGTGTCTTGAACTAATCGAATCGGAGTCAGCGAAGGTAGGAACAGTTGATTTCCTTGACATCACTATTTATTATAATTTGGAACAGAAATTATGTTATAAATTATTTGACAAGAGACATCTATATGACTGCAAGATCAATTATTTTACCCACTGGAATACCAACTTGAGTTTAAACGTACAACGTAATTTAATCGTAAATCACTTGAACAGATACAGATTATTAAACTCATCTATTACAGAATTTATTAAATGCATGATGCATTTAATCAACGGAACTCGGGAACAATCATATCCCTTCCGCTTTGTACAGCACTATTATGATGTTTTTTGCAGAAATTATAGTGATAAAAATTATGTTAATTTATCCGACATCATGCAATACAACTCAAGTCTTACCTAGGATTATCTGATTGTTTCACATCCAGATGGCTCTATAAGTTAGACGCGACTTTTTTATGTATGCTTTCCTATTCGAAGTATATACGCTTTATGCAACTCTTCCAAGATTCTCGTCTTGCTGGTTAGTAAAATTTTTGTTATTTTGATCATTTTTATGTTGTCTGGGATTCGGCCATTTTTTCCCCACGGGCATGATCGATTGTTGTTTCGGCCGTGCAGAGTCTCTGGGAGCGTTTTCATGAAGTCAAAGCTAGCTTCTAACCAGGAAATAGGGGTCGCAATCCCCCTTGACCTTTCTGCAACCCTGTAAAAACAATCATTCCATCTATATATTTTCTTTTTTCATTTTAAATCTTATATTATATATATATATATATATATATATATATATATATATATATATATATATATATATATATATATATATATATATATATATATATATATGTATATATATATATATATATATATATATGTATATATATATATATATATATATATATATATATATATATATATATATATATATATATATATATATATATATACGGTGATTCAAAACTTTAAGGTGTGATTGGACATACATAAGCAATCGATAAAAAATATGTATGAAGATATAGAGGTATAGATACTGTGCATCATATTCATACATTATGTTTGTCAGGTATTTATTTTATTTCGTAGCTAAACGGAATGTTTTAAAAATATCACCAAATATATTAGTAAAATACACTTTGTGTGATAGATAAGAAAAACTTGAACATTGTATATAAGCAACATATAAATATTTGTATTACGTGTGCTTATATACTTTGATAAAATTTCTATTATCACCTAATTCCTTTACCTAACCCATTGTAGAGAATAAAACAAACATATTTAACTCAATAAAATAAATATCAGTTCGTTTAAACCCAATTTTGTCAAATCCACATTGTAACCTTGTTAACTAACCCTGTCTCAATTATTGCTGTTACAAAAGTGAAACTGAACTGAAATGAATAACATTTGAAACATAAAATATGTTCCCTAATAAATCTATCCGAATCCACATTCTGGCAGAAACTGGTGACAAAACGATTTTAACCTTCGGAAACAGGCAGAAACTACCATTATTTCCAATATGTTTCCGCTAATTTCTGACGTACGGCGGTTTCTCTGAAAGAGATATTATTTCAAAAGCGACGAAAAGTTCGTTACGGAAACGTTTGTTATCGACGAATGAAAAGGATGTAATGAAAGAAATACAAGCTGGCATATCAACGAAGGGCATGTTATCTGACACCTGTATCAATAATTAAATATTTGAAGAATCTATGAAATGCATTAATTATTTTTATAAAATAAGCACAGAAATGTTAGAGTTCACAACATTAATTATCCTACTTATTCAGATGAATTTATATCACGTGAACAGTGGCAAAGCATTATGAGAGACAAAGTAGATATAGACTACTCTAAATTACGATAGAGTAACTTTCATTTTAATTATATATTAATCAAAATAAATGTATAAAATATTTTTTGCAAATAAACGAAGGACGATGCAAACATGTTTTTACCCCATTTGGTATCACAAGTGAAGGTGTATTTTTCAAAAGTGACATTTTTTAATGAGTCTACCACATCAGGCAATATTGGAAATTGCATTGAGCAAGGGTGCAGAACAGGGGAGATTAGGGATCCGGAGCACAAAACGTTTGGAAACACCGGCGTAGATATTATTCGAAATACATAAAATGCTTAATTATTGAGTTTATGTATACATTAAATTTTAATATGTTTTAACTACCGGTAACGTTTCATAATTAATTTATTTTCCGGACCACAAAACGTTTGGAAACACCGGCGTAGATATGATTCGAAATACATAAAATTTTTAATTATTGAGTTTATGTATACATTAAATTTTAATATGTTTTAACTACCGGTAACGTTTCATAATTAATTAATTTTTAAATAAAATATAATTTTATTTATTGCTCCTTTAGGTCATATGCTGACAAGTATCAAGAAAGCTGCTCCGAGAAAGGAAACAGCAAATTAAAAATATTTAACAGTGGACGCTTTAGTGCTTTGCATATTTTGTTATCTATTAATATTTACAAAATGAATATGTTTACAGATGCAAAACTCGGTATTCTACAGATTTTAATTAACGTTCTAAGTAGAAAATCTGCAGCTGGATAATATATGCATTACTATACGTACAAACAGTAGAGTACTTATATGCGGCTCTGTCATTATAGTATTACTGATGCCATATAGTCTACCATTTTAATTTCGTTATATGAAGCATTTTTAGTTGTTTAAATGGAGGGTTTTTTTTGTAATTTTCATTTTTATGTGATTTAATTGGATTCATCTCAGTAACGACGTGATGTCTTTCTGACATCCAAACCACTGCGAAAAGTTTTAAAATTACATTAGAGTTTCCTTTGTTGTAAAAATATCGTTAGGTTCGACCTCCGAATCCTTCCAGTAACATTACACACACAATTCTCGCTGGTTGATGCAGCAGCTATTTGTCCATCAACTCAATTATATCTGTAATTCTTACTCAACATCAAATGCACTATTGCTTTGTTTAAATTCGGCCGAACAGAAAAGAAAAAGACACACGAAGGGGTGGGGGAGAAACGGGATGGAAAGAGAGGGGGCAACATGCTTACACCAGTTTTATGTTCGAATCCGCAGTATAAACGAGGTCATTATATCAGGAATTCCCTGCATTTCATAACGAACTTTGTGATCACTATCAGTTGACTTTAGATAAACTTAACATGACTATAGATAGACTTAATATGTACACTTAGGTATTTTTACTCCCTAAGTCATTAGTATGTTTAAAGAATTACGCAGGAATCCTGTATATGAGACAACTAGTTAAACGGTGCAGACGTGTAATTGCAATATATTACATAATTGAGGAAATTACATATCTGTCTGTTTTTGTGTCTGTACGGTTTGTAGCCGGAAATCTGAAAGTTAAAATAGTAAAAGAGTTTGTTTGTTTGTTTGTATAATAAAGGAGTCGTTTATTTGTTTGAATGTTCGTTTGCTCTTCTGTGTTGTTTGTAGCAGAAAATCTAAGCGACGTACGGCCATAAAATTAGATACCACATGTATTTCAGGACACAGGAAGGTGCACCTGGGCGATATTTTTTCATTTTTTAATTATAATTAGTTTTTTTAGTAATTATTTTATGCTTTATCATTTTCACACAATTCGAGTTCGTTAGCGACCGAAAATATTATCACAGAGTTTATATAAAAGAACTTTCTTTCCATCGATGATTGAACTCAATTCGTAGAACAATTGCTTTATTTATATAATTATTTAAATGCATATCGAAATTTGCATTTTTTACGATATCTGATATATACATCGCCGCATCCAAAATACTAAACACAATTCTATAATTCCGTTTGAAATTCCGTATATTTTTTCTCATTCTAACAAAACAACAATCGATTTCTTAAGTAATTTTAATTTTTGTAATTTTTCAGTAATCACATCAAGTGATCGCGAAGCAACCAATGCATCTTCTGTGAAGTTCTCGCGTGATTCACGGATTCCACCTTCTACTGATGGATTTTAATGCGCCCTCCCACCTAGGAAGCGGAGAGTTTTCTGTACTAGGGAAATTTTAAGCCACGCCTTCTTTCCTCAGCGTTCCATTTGTTTAATATTATTATTATTATTATTGTTATTATTATTATTATTATTATAGCTTTTGAGGAATGTTCGCAATTCCAATTTTAAATTGTGTTCATATGTATTGAGTATTTTGCACATATTTAATTATATATAAATAGTGGGAGCTTTTTTGGACCAGGGCAAAGGCTGCAATTTCCAGTTAAATATTAAGATTGATCTTTATTTGGTTCGCTAATCTAGTTTTAATTTAATAATTAAATATTTCGGATTATCTTCATTATACATATCCATGTCTCAAATCAACATATATATATATATATATATATATATATATATATATATATATATATATATATATATATATATATACGTATATATATATATATATACGTATATATATATATATATATATATATATATATATATATATACGTATATATATATATATACGTACATATATATATATATATATATATATATATATATATATACCGGGTGGTCAGAATTAAAACACCCCTACTCTAAGCTCTCAAGACATCGAACTACTCAGTGTAACGGCTCCAAAATTGTTGAACCTACTATTCAAGAGATGGGGAAAGGGATTACGCGAAAAAAAAAATTAGTTCCAGAAACACCGATAGGTGGCGCTGTACAACAGAAAATATGCTGAAAAGACACAAAATAATCACAAAAAAACAAACACATAAGATATGGAATTTTTCCTTTTTAATTTCTTTTGCTGATATGAAAAACAAAGAAGATAATAAAGTGAAGAAACTTAAGCTGTCATTGTAACTACAATTTCGCACGGTATGCACAAAAATTTGCATAAACCCTTGGTTTGCAGCTACTTTGTTCTGGGCATAAAAGGGGATTAAACTGGGAAATTTTCATTCTTATCAGCGATGGCTGTCACACTGCCAGAACGCGCTTTGCTTGTGAAGCTGTTTTATGAAAACAAAGGACATGCTGGAGTTGCACTTCGAGAGTTTCGTCGACTTTAAAATTTGCGCAAAGGACCATTACTTCCACAAGCTCTCAGGATACAGTTACCTTACACCTTTCTGGTAGGTCGGACGGTCTGGGTCTCAACAACAACAACAGGCTCTCAGGAGAATGATCGCTCGATTCGAGAAAACTGGACATCTTGGAGTTCAGCCTGATCGAGGACGCAAATCGAATCGTTCAGATGTCGTTGACGATGTTGCCACCGCTATTGTTGAACAATCAATGGATAACGTTATACGCAGCATTCCCTGCATCGATAAGGTCCTTGTGATATGAATGTTTGGAACTTTCGAATAAAATGTGCAACAAATGTGTATTTTGTGTCTTTTCAGCATATTTTCTGTTGTACAACGCCACCTATCGGTGTTTCTGGAACTTTTTTTTTCGCGTAATCACTTTCCCCATGTCTTGAATAGTATGTTCAACAATTTTGGAGCCTTTACACTGAGTAGTTCGATCCATAGAGAGCTCAGAGTAGGGGTGTTTTAATTCTGACCACCCAGTATATATATATATATATGTGTGTGTGTGTGAGTTTATGTATGTATATATACATTATATATACATATATAGCGATTAATGATTTCGCGACCGAGACGCTTATCCATGAGCCTTCCACCTCGCCTCGAATGAAATACGAGCCACATTTTTCTTCACGCGTTTTATTGAGTTTTAACGGTCGCAAAGGAAATTCGAACCTATAAAATTAATAAAATACCAATTCGAAATTAAGAAATCTGATGAGGACAGCACATAACTTCCCTACAAACTCAAATCCATTTTCTCTTTATTTCTTTAATGGTTCCTTGAATTAATTTTAATTGCATAAAATAACACACATAATTATTTGAAATTACACTGAATTTACAATAGTATGCCAATTTTAGTTTTCATTTGTTAACTGGACGTATTCTCCAAACCGATGTAGCAAAAATTAAAAAATATATAAATTAATTAATTAATTAATTAATTAATTAAAAAAAATTAAAAACAAAATAAAAGAGTAAACTAAAATATTTGGGAAACGGCTAGTCCTAGAGTAATGGATTTGGTCTTAGTCCTTTCATCATCAAAAATTACGTATAAAACAAACATTTTATTGACACATTTGAGTATATAGTATTTTATTTTAGATTTCGATGATTTTTGCGGGTCATTTCGCAAAAAAAGCAGCATAGAAAGAATCATACCAAAATCTAATCAGCTCCAGGATAACGCGTAATTGACTTATCTACTAAACTTCATGAAATTTGGTCAATTACTTTTGCAGCTAAAGTGGATGCATAGGAATTTTGAGGCCATTTCGCATAAAAAGGCAGGTACTTTTATTCCGTATCGTACCAACATACAATCAACAACAGGGTTATCTACAAGTAACTTATAAAATTTAAACTTACCTATAAATCTTTTATGAAATTTAGTCAATTAGGTTTTGAGTTTAAGTGGATACCTACATTGAACAGACAAGCACACAGACTCACACAGACTCACATACACACAGAGAGAGAGAAACGTCATGCTAAAAGAGAATTTTCGTGTTCTAGAGGTTCCAAAGCGCATAGATTCGTCGAAAACTTGAGTTGCGATTTTCGACAAGACTCCTATATTTTCCCTATACATTATCATGTATTGTGGGGAATGTAAAAATATGAGAATCCACAAATGACAGCATATTAAACCGCTCATGAAACAGGCGATTCCGCGGAAATTCACATATATATATATTCAATAATGGTGAGGTGGGTTTATTCGGGTCCTGAAGTACCTCTGTACCAAATTTCTTATTCATACAACGCTTAAATATTTTTCTTACAGTCTGCACAGACACACACATCGGCAGATATATTTATTAAGTAAAATATTGACGTCATTATTCCCGCGAATCAGTTGTTATTCTAGTAGTTATTACTGAGTCATTATTTCAGCTCAACCTTACATTTCGCAATGTTCTAATTTTTCAAATGAGATCACGATAATATGAATTTTGTAAATATTTTTTTGAATTACTACGTTAACTTCTGAATAACAAATTTTATATGTAAAGGGAATAAATACCGTCCCTAACAATAGTCATTTCTGGCAGGAAAAATTTTAACTTTAATTAACTTTAAAATATTGTGTTCAAAAGGCATTCTTCAATTGTAAAATGAATCAAGCTATTATTATAATATCAATAACAGTCAGTCATCATGATATTGACATAGAAATATTCCTTGTAAAATTTATATTCAATCATTGGCCTAATTGTATTGACCTGGCAATATCCATGCATTTGTCATTATTTAAACACAGAGATAAAAAGGTCTGGAACGGTCTGAGTCTCCACGACTTTCAATTCGACATCATCGTTTCTGTAATTTGTTATGCTATTAAATTTATCCTAATTCATTTCTAATTGCTAGTTATTATTAACACTTTCGCACTCATTAAACCATGTTTGAATTAAATAAGATTAAGCACACAACTTTCGTAAAAGGTCTTTTATTACACTTCTTATAAGACGTACAAAATGGAAAAAGGCCAGAGCACTTTCGAGCGTTAATATGGTCTTCATCAGTGACTAAATGGAAAGTGAAAAGGATCGTTCATATATATAGACCAGTAAAGATAACAAATTTGCATAAACACAATTAGTAAATGAACATTCGATTATCTAAGGAAATATGCACAAAGAACATAAAATATTTTTTAACATATTCAAAAGCGAGAATATCTCAAAAGTACAATTAAATATACTATTTTATCACAGGAATGCAAATTCAGAAAGGACAGTCAAACCTAGAGCTCCTATACTACAGGCTGACTTATCAAGCATATTGAATCCCAGTAAGGTTTCTACAAATATATGGGTTACCATATTTGGCGGTTTAACACATGCTCCAAATATTGATTTTTACAGGTATTTGATAATGTTAACAAATATACAATTGAGTTATATTTTTATAAATATGAATTAGATTGGAGTAACATTTTTAATTACGCGATATGTATTAACAAGAATCAAAAATATGATTCTCACTCTATAAGTAGATTGACAAATAGATGGACATTTTTTTTTCTTATTATTTTTTTGCAAAAATCCGGTCTTATTAAAATTTATGAAATACTTTGATGTATATTTCTGTTTTACATCTGTTACAGTTCTAATATTATACAGAATGAAATATGGTCTTACTATGAGCTCAGAAAGACCTTGATTTATTTGAAATGCCTGTACTAAATAATGAAAAGTTGTTTTTGAAATATATATATTTATGATGATACATAGTAGTGTGCGAATTACCCCCGGGGGGGGGGGAGGGCACTTTAAAATAAAAATGTGTACTTAATTTTAAAGGTACTAAAATTTTAAAGAGGGGCAATTTTATTATAAACTTGTGGATGTATAGATTAGATAAATACAGCATTTAAAATCTTAATAATACTAATAAATTATATAAATCTGTATTGTAAACGATATATTTTTTATGCCTAGTACAAAAGAATTGACGTGCTTTAAAAGATAATATTGAGAAAATCGTCTAAACTGGATCTTCTAAACATAGCGCCAATATTTACATCAAATGACTGGCGCCAATCATCATCTTGGCGATGAAAATATCAGTGCCATTCCAAAGTAAATTCGAGTCATTCAGACATAATTTCTATCAGTTTTTAGTAAAAAAGTCCTATTTGATCATTCATTAACTTTTATGACAAATGCATTTCGAGTTATTTACCATTTTAGCTTATGTTTACATAATTATTATAATATGGTAAGATTTCCTCTTGGCGACGGTTTGCTATTGTTGAATCCTACTATTAAAAAACCGTCGCCAAGCGGAAATCTTACCATATTATAATAATTATGTAAACATAAGCTAAAATGGTAAATAAATCGAAATGCATTTGTCATAAAAGTTAATGAATGATCAAATAGGATTTTTTTACTAAAAATTGATGGAAATTATGACTGAATGATTCGAATTTACTTTGGAATGGCACTGATATTTTCATCGCCAAGACGATGATTGGCGTCAGTCATAGATATTGGTGTAACATGAATAAATCTTTAATATATATATAATTTGAAGCAATTATACTTTTACATTTGGAAGAGATAATAACACATTCAGGACTACAAATCACGTTTACTAAGATAAGACTATCACAAATAAATGTCAATAATAATACATACTGTTGTGAAATGCTTGACCTCGTTTAATATTATTTTCTTTCAAAATTTAACTTCCCGCAAATTCTAATTCACTTTCGATTCTAAAACTTGTTCTCAGAAATTTATTCCAAATTGATAAAGCGCCATTTCTGTATTCGGCCCTTTTGGATATTTCCCGCCAGTTTCGGTAAACCTTGGTGTAGAGTTTTGTCCCGCGCTTTAGTACATGTACTTCGTATTTGCATTTCATATTCCATAACATTGGAACTCTTTTTCTTTGCGTCATGAACGCGTAATAACATTAAAGATGCTTAAGTCTGTTTTCGGTGAATAGTTTTAATTGGCGATGTGACGCGGACGGGGTAGGACGCGCTTTGCCTACGGAGGCAACATAATGAGAATTCTAAAGTTCTAAGATGTTCTGAATTAAATTAAAAGTAATTAAAAGATTAGCGAGCAGAGTCACTTCAGTGGTGAGATGATGAATTCGAAATGTTTAATTGAAATATGATTATTGAAGATTTTGTCAACTGCTTTGGTTTTCGATATCAAGTTGTTTGTTCCTGTCCTAAGGTTAATTATGCTCGAGATGAATAAAGTTATTTAAGTTCAAAGGCCAAGATTGTTCGTCTCATTCTTCAAATGCTTTCACCACCTGCATCCCGAGGTATTCATCATAAGCGTGTTCTCGTCGACTATCTCCAATTCCGGAATAATCCGTCATCCCGGAATGTCTGAATACTTCTCGTAGTTTTCGATTTACGAATATAATACACAACGCAAAAGAAGTTTAGTGATGCTTCATCACCACCCAGCGACCACTTATTCCGACACGAGCCGCAACATATGATGCTCACTCCCGATCAATGCTTACAAATGGTGAACGCAACAGCTTATAACAAATAGTACCAAAAAGGGTACTACAACAAATGGTGCCGTATCATCTGAGTCTGCAAGAATGACTCTTACGATCCTGTGGTGTGCCATGAATGCCTACACCAGCTGTGTTAATCCTACGTTGACATCGGGAGGTCGATTCCCGAGTCGGCAAAGTGAATTTATTTTTTTTTAGCTTTAAAAGTGGAATGCATCTGTGAATTGAAAAGTGGTAAAAGAGGGTGAAATTTATTGTTTAAAATAAAATAAAATATGTTTTATTGTTAATACCTGTTGAAAGGTAAGTCTTGAAAAGCTGAAAAAATGGTATATCAACTAAATATGAAATTGAAATTTTAAATAATATACTTGTTATACTTTAATAATTATTTTTGCTCATTCATTATTGAAATTTTTGTATTGAATTTATGTTTATTACTGATATTGTATACATCTAAAAAAATGTCAGCAGACATAACTAGTGCTTTAAGTTTAATCTCTACATTTGGTGGAGCAGTCGGGGAATCCTTTTCAGAATTTATCACCAAATTCAATAACACTGCCAATTTCTTCCAATGGAAGGAGGAAGAGAAAATTTTTGCTTTGAATACCAAACTAACATCGCAAGCAGCAATCGCCCTTAGGCTGAATACCGGCGAAAGTTTTGAGCAAATTGTCAAAAATCTATCCTTGAGATTTAGCACTGGTGTGTCAATCGCCAACCATTGGCAGAAATTAAATAACATAAGTTACAAAACACATGACATATTAACCTTTTTTGACAACATGGAGATAACATTTGGTGAATGTTTCCGTACCAAAGAGATTGAAAACATCCGCGACACAATTCTGTTATCTATTACAATAGATAAACTGCCACCGCACATCAAAAGAGCTGTCCTGGCTAACGATCCAAAAACTTATGCAGAAGCGAAAAAAACTGCCATTCTTGAGCACAATGCTTGGCTCGCCATAACTCCCCAGTCCAGCGAAATGCCTGCAATTGCAAACACGTTGCAGTCACCTGAAATGCAACAAATACAAAGTAAAATTGATTTTTTGGAAGAGGAATTACTAAAATTCAAATTGGAAAATGAAAATTTAGAAAATTGGAGAAAAATTCCAGAGTGTTATTCATGTGGCAAAAGAGGCCATATTCAAAGAAATTGTTTTTTTAGAGAAGATTTTGAACAAGAGAGACAAATAACACAGAAACTGAAATCAAATAACCGCCAGAATAGAAGATTCAGACAATTTAGTCAGGAAGGTAGAAGGAATGACAACCTTGAACAACATCCCATTGAAAATCCTTCATATCCTGCATACAATCCAAAAATCAGGGACACAATTGTAACATCACTGACTGATGAAAATTTAGGATCCTTAGAACCGGTTAGAAATAATA
Source organism: Amaurobius ferox (assembly GCA_951213105.1). NCBI lineage: Eukaryota > Metazoa > Arthropoda > Arachnida > Araneae > Amaurobiidae > Amaurobius > Amaurobius ferox. The sequence goes on from OX578152.1 coordinate 52,730,625, forward strand.
TAGGAAATACTTTGGTTACAATAGGTGAACAGGTGATCCCTAGTAAAACACCCATCGTAAATACTTCCATTTTTGGGACAAATGTTCCACTCCTTGTTGACACTGGAGCATGCCTTAGCTTAATTTCAAGGGACATTTTGAAACAAATTCCTTTTAAAGTCCAAATAAACCCAGCTCAATTGACTGTATCACTTGTTACAGGAGACTTTATGCAACTAACTGAAAAAGTCACACTCCCTACCATCATAAATGGAGTTGAATACAAAATTACATATCATTTGGTTAATAATCTAAAATCTCAAAATTATAAAGGAATCCTAGGGATTGACTTTCTTTCTTGCCAAAATTTTATGATACATTGTAATAAGGGAACAATTGAAAATAATGCATCTAATTTATCAGCAATCCCTAAAAGAGAAGTTCCAAAAATTGTACAATGGGAAGATCAATATAATGAAAAAATAATCCCTGAATCACAGGAAATTATTAAACAAAAAGAAGATAGAATAAAAAGTTTAGAAAATCTACATCTGGCAAACAAAAGAATTGATGAGGGTAATAAAAGATGGATTGAATTAGCTAACTCTTATGAAAAAGAAATATATGATTTAAAAAACTATTGTAAAGGATTAGAAAATGACAATCATGAACTTTCTCAAAATTTAAAGGCAGCTTGCCAAGATGTTAACTTTTTGGAAAACAAACTTTCAAATTTCCAACAAAATTATTTTCAGTCATATAAAAATAATAGAAGGAATAACCATCAAAGATTTAACGGAAATTTAAGAAATCAGAATAGAAGTAAATCCTTTTATAATACCCAATATGGAGTGAAACCATCTTATCCCCAATTTCAACAACAGAAAAGTAGCTATGGCACAAATAAATTTCGCAGTGAGTTTCATCATCAAAATCCCATAAATCCAAATATAATACAAGGTCCACAGATAAAAGAAAAATTTGAAAAAGCTTTCAATTTAATCAACAATCAGAAATCTCTCAAAACTGACATTGATATTTGTAAACAAGTTGCACAAAGTAATAATCAAAATTTCCATAATTTAGATCTAAGAGTACAACAAAATTCTAATCCTGAAAATAACAAAATGCAACAAATGTCACAACCTTGTATGGATAAATTTAAAAGTAAAGAAAAAGAAAATATAGATGAATCCGTAGAGTCAGATGACTTGTATGAAAATCAACCATCTCATGCAGATCAAATGCAACTTTTAAAAGATTTTGAAAAAATTACTGTACAAATTTTAGAAGTACATAAGAAAACACAGAGCATGTATGATACCCAAGACTTTAAGTCAATTCCACATATTTTGGAAGAGGTAACTCAACTTTTGTGCACACTAGATGCCCTTCAGTTACATGATAATCAATTTGTAAGACAACATAGAAGATCTCACATAGAACGATTAAATGCTATAGCAGATGATCTCCAAAACACACTAGAAGAACAAAATATGGAAATTTCAAAGGAAGAAAAAGTCACTAGTCCTCTAAATGCTATTAGCATCTGTACTGATAAGGTGAATAATGCATCTAACAGCAAGGAAAAAAATGCTCTAATACCAATTGAGGAAATACAGAAAATCATAAAGGAACAGAAAACTGACCCTCATTGCATAAAAATTCGAAGAGCTGTTGAGGAAGGTAGTCAACCTCCAGCATATAAACATATAAATTTTCTTATATACAACGATGCTCTCTATGCTAAAAACAAGAGGCATAACCATGTTCAGAAATCATTCGCACAGGAAAGATTAGTAGCTCCAAATTCGTGCATACCTACATTATACAAGTTATTTAACACATCCACAAATTCAACCCGATGTGAAATGTCAAAAATTATGTCAGATATCAAAAGAAACTTTTTTGTGCCAAATTTGAAAAAAGGTATGACAAATCTAATATCCAGTTGCGACGCTGAAAGAAAATGTGTGAAACGTGAAAGTAAACAATTCCCAGAAAAGACATAGTCAGGAGTTGACTGGAAGTTCACACTGGTGCCAAAATCAAATGATTGACTATTCCAAAATCAGAAAGGCACAGAATTTTCATGAAAATCCGAAATCCAATATTTCCAGAGGCACTCCCCAACCGCAAGAGTGGAGATACCCCAAGACCTCATCTGTGGCAAAACAACCCAGAATGCAATCGTTTGTGCAGAGAATGTCAACAGCGCAACCATCCCAGCTGAAACCTCGCACATTTACGAACAAATATTAAAAGGGAAATTATTCAAAATTTTTTTTGTATATGTCTATTTTTTTTTAAAGAAAGGAAATGAGTTAATTTTTTTTTGTTTATTTTGGAATAGGAAATTGAAAATAATTTTATTAAAGGAAAGAATTTTTTTTTGTATAAAGGTTTAAATTGAATTTTTTTTTGTGAAAAAGTGGATTTTTTTTTGAGGAAATTTTTTTTTTTTCATGGAGTTATAAAAGAACTTTCACATTTTTTTTTTGGAAGTCTGATTTTCGCGAGTACTCGCACTTATTGAACTTTGACCACAGTCAAAATTTTTTTTCAAATAAAATATGTTGTATTGTTTACGCGCGCATATAATCTGTTTATTTATTTTTGTGATCACAAATTTTTTTTGGCTAGCCAGTTATTGTAAATGAATATGTATCATTATATTAAGGTTTGTTAATGTGATATTGTATATAAATTGTAGTAGAATGATTGAAAAAGAATGTAAGTATTTTGAATATCTGAAGATTAGTACAAGTCTCAAAGGGATGTAAGTAATATTGGTATAAATGGAATATTGTTACTTGTATTGTATATATATGGTATTTTTTTTAAAGACATCTCACCCGGTTAGGTTATTCTAAGTAATTTTTTTTTGCGCAATGTTCATGACAATCTGATATGCAATAGTGATAAGATTTTTAATTTTTGAATTGAAACACATTGAGGAAAATTTGAAAAACTCAACCCCCTCACTTTTATCTAGCATGTAAGGACTTCTTTGGTGAAAATGTGTGTATGAATGTGAGCGAATGCAGTGTTGTATGAATCAAATTTTCACATCTGTCCTTGTTTTCGTTGAATTTCTGGGTTGAGAAATACACATATTTAGGAAATAAGAATTGATTGCATTTGACAATCCTATTTGCATAACAGATCCTAAATTTTTATTTCAAATTTTTTGTGGCATATTTTTTATCCAGGAAATTGTTGGTTTTTTTTATGTCACCGTTTTATTTAGGCATATTTGGAATATTTTTTTTTGGTTAGTCTTTGTTCTGTACCAGAACAAATCCTCGTTTGCGGCGGGGATATGTTGTGAAATGCTTGACCTCGTTTAATATTATTTTCTTTCAAAATTTAACTTCCCGCAAATTCTAATTCACTTTCGATTCTAAAACTTGTTCTCAGAAATTTATTCCAAATTGATAAAGCGCCATTTCTGTATTCGGCCCTTTTGGATATTTCCCGCCAGTTTCGGTAAACCTTGGTGTAGAGTTTTGTCCCGCGCTTTAGTACATGTACTTCGTATTTGCATTTCATATTCCATAACATTGGAACTCTTTTTCTTTGCGTCATGAACGCGTAATAACATTAAAGATGCTTAAGTCTGTTTTCGGTGAATAGTTTTAATTGGCGATGTGACGCGGACGGGGTAGGACGCGCTTTGCCTACGGAGGCAACATAATGAGAATTCTAAAGTTCTAAGATGTTCTGAATTAAATTAAAAGTAATTAAAAGATTAGCGAGCAGAGTCACTTCAGTGGTGAGATGATGAATTCGAAATGTTTAATTGAAATATGATTATTGAAGATTTTGTCAACTGCTTTGGTTTTCGATATCAAGTTGTTTGTTCCTGTCCTAAGGTTAATTATGCTCGAGATGAATAAAGTTATTTAAGTTCAAAGGCCAAGATTGTTCGTCTCATTCTTCAAATGCTTTCACCACCTGCATCCCGAGGTATTCATCATAAGCGTGTTCTCGTCGACTATCTCCAATTCCGGAATAATCCGTCATCCCGGAATGTCTGAATACTTCTCGTAGTTTTCGATTTACGAATATAATACACAACGCAAAAGAAGTTTAGTGATGCTTCATCACCACCCAGCGACCACTTATTCCGACACGAGCCGCAACATATGATGCTCACTCCCGATCAATGCTTACAAATGGTGAACGCAACAGCTTATAACAAATAGTACCAAAAAGGGTACTACAACAATACTACAGTTACCGAAATTATAAAATGAGTGTTTAAAATAAATACATTTATATAAAAATAGAAGTTTCAATTACAATATTGTAAAATTTAACTTTCACAAGTATGCTCCTGTACCGGGTATCCAATGATTCTGCCGACTATTTATAAGCCATTTTTTTTATTCCCTCTTCATTTCTAGGAAAGCAAAATTATCTAAACCTTTTTCTAGTATGTTTAGAGCAGTTTGGTGCAGAACACCCACCAAAAATTATGTCAATAGTACTTCCTAAAGTGAAAATACAAATAGAGCTAATGCTAATGGATTACGCTCGCGGCCTCGGTGGGCTTCAATATGTTTGACGAGTCAGCTCGTATATAGAGGAGCCTTAGTCAAGCCCAATCCCCATGAGGATGGCGTCAAAAGTTCTTTTCTAGTCTATATATATGAACGATCCTCTTTACTTTCCATTTAGCCACTGATGTAGAGCATATTAACGCTCGAAAGCGCTCTGGCCTTTTAACGTTTTGTACGTCTTATAAGAAGTGTAATAAAAGACCTCCTATCAAAGTTGTGTGCTTAATCTTATTTATTCTAAATTAGACGTGATACCAACTTATTCATGTTTGAATTTTTCATTTACATGTTAAAATTAACATTTGCTTCGGCTGGCTAGTAACGAAGATCCGTTCTATTCCTCGAAGATTCTATTCTCCGAAGCTTCTATTCTCCGAAGATTCTATTCCGAGAAGATTCTATTCCCCGAAGATTCTACTCTTCGAAGATTCTATTCCTCGAAGATTCTATTCCTGATTGGGGCAGCAAGGTTCTTCACCATTCTTTAGCATCAGTTTGAGCTGTACGTAAGTCTATATAGTATATCTATGAGAAAATCAAGCCGGAATGGGGTGCCTTTCCCTCCCCTCAATTCACAAAATGATCGACTAAGAGGGGAGAAAGCACTGTGCGAAATCCACTTCCAGCAAAACCGCAGCCGAGGGCCACGTTCTGGACGGGATCATTCACCGGATAGGGTCCCGAAGAACACCCGCCAAACCAGACTCCAGCCACCGTCCGGGCCTTGGCTCAGGCCATGAATAGGCGCAGTCCAGAGGTCACGGACACCCGGAAGAGTTTGGGCCTGATAGACTCGCTGGTTCGACGGACAGCCCCCCACAGACAGCCATTCTGGGTAGGGGAGAGTAGAAATGCATTTCCATAGTGGTCAGGGCCAGCAGTGATGTGTAGCACAATACATTAACACGAAAGATCAATCATACATAAAGCATTGATTATAAAACGCTTTCCAATTGAAATGTAATTTTGTTTAAATATCTCTAAAATGCGATACATTTAGCGCTGATATATTTTAAATTATTACAGTACTACAATAATTTATTGTATTTGAAATCTTAAAACTTCATCTGAATAAATGAATTTGATTCAAATGACTTCATCGAAATATAAATCTCTATGTAAAAGCAATTCATATCACCTTTATTCCAGACTCGAGAGCTAAATAATTTTGCGTGAAAAAATTCAGCAATTCTTGTACAATTTATCTTACAATCACTTGTTTAGATTCAGCATCCATATTAAAATTAAGCTTCGTTGTAGGAATAATCTAAGTTTGGTGATCATTTAAGTTAAAAAATATTGTAAGTGCGTTGGCGCAGAATATAGATGCACAGAAAATGTGTCAAAATTAAGCAGTTTTAGGACGAATGTAACACTAAATATAAATGTAAAAGAACTTTAAAAATCACGATTTTTACACTAAGAAACAAAAAGATGGCTGCCATATTTTATTTTGAAGTGGATCACGTAATCACTTCCTATAATATGGGTATAATTATTATTTTAATTTTTATTCAAAAAATTAACGCACATTATTTACTGAAATTTTTTTAATATATCCTAAAGATTTGAATATATCCTAAAGATTTCGAAACAATTTGTGATTTTTAACTTTGTTTAAAAAATGTTTGAAAAATTTCGTCCCATAGGGTTCAATTTATTTCATTTTTCCTACCCGGATTCAATCCAAAACTAATTGTGTGATATTATTCATTTACATTCCTATATGTCTCACAGACCGTCTCAACGACATACTAAAATTTTACTTTGATAAAGTCATTTTTACGCCAGCTATTATGCGAATGGACAGATAGAGAGACAGACAGAATGACCAAAGTTATAAACAGTTTTCAACTACGTTTGAAAGTTTTGAAAGAAGGAAAGCGAATTTATCTCTAATTAGTAAAAAAAAATAAAACACAATAACCACCATTTTAAACATCCTGTGTATACCAGTTTACTACAGACCAAAATCAAAATTATTTTACTATGTATCCATAAAATATATATTGCATGTAATATGCAACATTACTTTGATATCCTTGTTTATCCGTCGGTTTATTCAATTAACCATTTTATTGAATCACAAACACGAACGCTGTTCCCTTCAGCCGCGTCCACTGTATTTAAAACATTAAACTCCAAGCCATTAATTCAGATTCAAACTCGATAAACCCGGTGAATTTGCCTTAATACGACACATTGGGATGTTACCCATCCGGTTTATAATCAACGCGGAAGCAATTAAAATAAATGGGTTTTGAAAATTCTCCCGCTCGTTAATTAATTAAAATATTTGGAGGAAGTTGAACGCAGAAATGGTTTAGCGGGTTTTGAAACTACAAAAAAAAATATGTTCCAAACGGTAATTAAATGCTAACACTGAATTATTTGCGAAACTGGTTAAGTTTTAAAGGATAATATAGTAATGTCGGAATTTCAAATTCTCCTTCTTCAACTCGGACAGACCGATCTACCCGAAAGGGTGAGGTATCTGTTTGGATGGCCAAGAAGTGCCACCCGATTTAGACCGGAACCTAGTGGGGCTGTAACCTCTTTCCCCTACCACCAACCATTTGGAAGGACTTACGGGCCTACGTATGACCATACTCCGCTTGAATACAGGGGCAGTTTGGAAAGATCCGGGATACGAACTCGGGTCGTTTGAGTGCAATCCATGTGCACTAACCACTGGTCTGTCCTACCCCGTAATATCAAATTGACCGTTTCAAGAACTTGGCTACGACGTGAAATATCAAAATGGCGCAGTAATTATCTTTAACCTTCTTCTGATTCGTAGACACACATAGAGACACACTCAAACAGAAACACAAATACAGACACAGACACACACAAACGAAAACACGCATACAGACAGACACACACACACACAAAACACATACACACAAAAACACACACACGAACTCACACTCACATGCACAAACACACATACAGACACACATACACAAACAAAAACACACATACAGACAGACACACATACACACATACACACATGCAAACACAAACACACATACAGATACACATACATAAAAACACAAACACACATAGACATGACCTCGAAAACGCTCTATTTGAATTCAAGGATGCTCAAAATGTAAATCCGTCGCAAATTCCAATTCAAGTTATCAATCTGATCAAAATACTTTTACGATACATTTTACTATGCAAGTACAGAAAGTATATTAAATCATCGTCAGTATATTAAATAAACAAAATAAAACATAAAACATACCGAAATGTAACCTATCCCAAGACTTTAATGAAATCCCTCAAATTGTGAAAAAATAACTGTAAAGCAAAATCTTAGTTAAAAATACAGTTTATAACAAATTATAATGGTATCAAGCGTGTTTAGTAGGCAAATTTACAACGTTCCAGGAAAAAAATAGACCAGCAAAATACATATTGTCTTGTTTATGCTGTTTTGCCGTCTTTCTATTGTGAAGAGAGATGTTAGTTTTCTTTCCAAAATCAATCATATTTTGTTATTTAAGACAAAAAAATTTTGCCATAACATTACTTTTATGAAATTATTTTCTTAAAACATCTATTTCTCAGAATCTGCTTTACATAGAGTTCATATGATGCTGTTTTGTATTGATCATCTATTTCCCAAGGAGAATCAGAAGGTTCAATTAGAATTCTCATTGTCTGTTTTGTTTTCCATTTAGGCTTCTAAAAAGTTCATTTTACTTGAATGATCTATTTCTCAAGATTGGCTATAGATTGATCTTAGATGATAACGGATATGGGTACAGAATTATATTATGGAGGGGATAGGGTTGTCCACTGAGAATTTTCGACTTCGGTTTTTTTTCCACTACCGGTTCAAACATTTCCCTTACAACATCTATTTAGCATGGTGTGCTGTAAATATAGCTTAGATTATGTCTGATATGGATTCAGCATTGAAATCAAGAGCGGATTGTGGTAGAGGTGGGGTGGATCACTAAGAATTTCCATTTCCTGTTTTGGAGATGGTTCTTCCGGTTTATCCGAAAATCCATATGACTGTAGCGAATAAGTATACAAAAGATAATAGAAATGCATAATATTTCCATCCATGGAATTAGAAAGAAGAAGATAAAACTCATATGAATGTAACGGTTGAAAATGCCATAATGCTTTGACAATTAAACCTAGGTGTCGCTAGTGTTAGTAAAGTAGCTTCTATTGTTACGTGGCACAACAGAAAGGTGTAATATTTAGTATACGTTGTCTTGATTATTTTTAAACTAAAGTTTTCCGAAATTCGAGTGTAATTAACCAGTATTTTTCTTAATTGTACAATAGAATAAAGAATATATGGAGATTGCAATGAATTGAAAGGTAAAATAATTTTGAATACGTAGGAACATTCTTTATTATTTCAGTTCTACTTTGCATTGAGCTAATAATTTATTTTTGCAAAATTGACAGCTTAAAAAAATATTTTAAGTCTTCCTCCATAGATATACATGCAATGCTGGTCTACATAACTTATCCCAGCGACACCGGCATTATTGTCTCTAACGATATTGGCGTTTACTAAATTTTAACTCCTTACTTTCACCTCCATGCTCACATCAAAAACAAAATGTAAGAACAATTTGCCCCATATAGATGCTCCTCTATAAATTTCTTGTCTAATTTTGTTTAATGGAGTTTTTACACTTACCTACACAAAAGCACAAACATGATAAGTTCTCCAAAGCTGACATAAAACGAAATATTTAACTAAGTTTGTCCATTCCATAAAGTTCACAAGCCATAACGAGAAATGAGTTTTGAATTTTTTTTTCTTGTTAGTTAATTAAAATACATTCAGAAAGCAGGATAAAAAAAGTTGAAAAACAATAGCCATAAAACTCATGTTGTGTATGTTCGTCATTTCTCACTAGTTTCAGTACGTGTTTATGATGAAAGCTACTCAAATTATTTCATTAATGTAAAAAATCAATTGTAACTACTCATGTCATTGATGACTACATTTAAATTTGTGGTCAAACAATCACATAATGGGAATATTAAAAGAGAACATACTTCACTTTAAATTCTTCGATAATTAAGATTTATGTAAATAATTCACACTTATTTCTTCATGTATGTATATCTGTAATTGGATTTACAGTGCCTGCCGCCTTTAAGGATCACTGCATTATTGGTATAGTTGATTTATTAATATCAAAAATATTAATTCAAATACCTTATACTAAAGAAATCATCGAAATGGGGCGTTCTATAAGCTGAAATCGCGCTCCTATTGCAGATACCAACATCCGTGGATCTCGTTAGAACGAAATAGCAGATATGTTAACGAAAAAATGTGCAACTTGCCACAACATTGTAATCTGCGTGAAGTCCGACAAATTCAAGCGTGCCACGCACCCAGCATTACGTTCTCTTAATAGTATTATAATTATATGCGTAATTTATTCGGCCGCTTCGTTGACTCAAAGAATCCTTGGGCAACGTGAGTTAATTAACATCCTTTACTACATGTTGAAGTTAGGTGGTGGTTATCGAAGGGGCGACCGTTGAAGCGATTAATAGAGTTGAAAAAACATCTGATGTGGGCAACACATGACTTCCCTTATATAATGCAATGAATTTACAACTTTTATAGTTAAAAGAAATGTTATTCTTATCGTAGATACTTATATTCTTTCCAAGATATTGAATTTTCTTCAATAAGTCGTCATTTTCATTGATTTAGCGTCATTTTTATCAATTTGGCGAGATTTTTGTTAATTTGGCAACAATTAAAAATGTCGCCAAGTTGGCGATATTCCGCCAAATTCGTCGCCAAAATCTCGCCAAGCGTTATGGACAGAGAAATAAGTTCATCTTATAGCAGATAAATGACTATTGGCGTTCAAATACAAAAGTATTACTCAAAGTATCTTTTTTCATGAATAGAGCGAGCTAGATCCACGAGAATGATGTCACCTTTTTATCGCATGGTATTACATATGAAAAGTGAACATGTTTCTCAATAGGAATTTTTTTTTTATTTTATATAATTTTTGGATATTTTTTTTGAAAAATGTGCAATATCTCAAGAATGGCTCATGTTAGCATTCTAAAATTTATGTCAATCGTTTTCTAATGAAAAATTATATAAGACATGTCTATTTGCGTAACTTCATTAGCGGTTTTTATTTTTTGATAATTTTTTTCAAAATTTCACTCGAAAATTTAGGGGAGTTATGAACATTCGATTGCGTATAAAAACAATAGGCTTCCAGTGTTTACGGATTGTGATTTTTGTACCAAATTTCGTTCGAATCGGTGCATTCGTTCGTCAGTTATCGTCTCCACAGACTCACTGATACACACAGACAGACATCACTTCAAAAATGTTTGATTCGTGATCAGGGATGCTTGAAACGTGCTCTCCCGTCGAAAACTCGAATTTGAATTTTCGACCCCGTCACAATACTTTTCTTATACATTATGTATATAAGGAAAGGAACAAGATAAAGATATTTTCATCCGAAAAAAATCTTCCTCTTCTAATCTCTTCCACAATGATGCTTGGGTTAGCAAATTGTGTTTTTGTCAAATACGTTTGAAAAACTTAACGAATTGAAATATCTGTATATGGTGAAAACACGGACTTATTCATTTTGTGAGATAAAATCCATGTGTTTATGAAAAATATAAACTGAAGGAAGTCTAGTGTGGAAAATGGCACATTCAGAAACTTAATGAATTTGTAAAAAATTCCTACAATTTGAAAACACCAACATATTCATTTGGTACGATAAAAGTTCTATGTTTAGAGAAAAAATAAGCTTATGAAAGTCTATGTTTAGAGAAAAAATAAGCTTATGAAAGTCTATGTTTAGAGAAAAAATAAGCTTATGAAAGTCTATGTTTAGAGAAAAAATAAGCTTATGAAAGTCTATGTTTAGAGAAAAAATAAGCTTATGAAAGTCTATGTTTAGAGAAAAAATAAGCTTATGAAAGTCTATGTTTAGAGAAAAAATAAGCTTATGAAAGTCTATGTTTAGAGAAAAAATAAGCTTATGAAAGTCTAGTGAAAAATATAGCATATCCAAAATATTTTCGATTACATTAGCTTTTCTAACAAAAAGTAATTTAGATAATATTTTGATTAAGTAGAACATAATTGATCATTTGTAATATGTTTTACACAACAATTTAGGAAATATTAACTGTCAGATTTAAATATTGAACACTTTATCTGGATACAAGAAGCATTCATTTTACCATTGTACAAATGGCAAATATGAAACATCTTCCACTGTATGCCCAAGAAACATTTTCCAAACTTAATATAGTGATAAAAAAAAATTAAAAATTGAGTTTGTCAGGAAAACCTTGAATACTCGCTGACTTAGTGTGAAAATATAATACCCATTACTCTCTGAATTGGTAATGGAAAGTCTCTTATCATTTGCAATCGCTAATTTATGCATTTTTGACAATGATTCACATAAAAGCATAACAGCTCTTTTGTCTTAGGAATATAAGAATCGTTATGAGACCTGATCTGACAAAATAAAGCTAAGGTTTAATTTATTGTGTCAAAATAAGCAAACTCATACGTCTCATTAATATTACAGTTTTAATTTTTTTGTAAATTTAAAATTTTAATTTTTTGTGATATTGCTTTTCATTGTTATATTTCGTTTAAAGTACCAAAAACAGATTCTTATTTTTTTTAACGATGTATTTTATACTAAAAATAAATTTGTTAGTAATCACTATTATGAGTAATTAATTTAAATTAAATATTATATTTGTTAGTACTGTTTTCCATAAAATGTAGACTCTTTTTTTTTATCAATTACAGCCAGCCGGTGCCGTGGATGAGCCGGTGCTCTATGATATATAAAAGTGAAAGGGAATCGTACGACCAATAACGTTAAAAACCATTGGTTTAGAATATTCTATGCATATAATAGTAAGTATATTTTTTACCAACATCGTCATATAAAATATGCTATGCATAAAATAGCCTTTTTTCTTACCAACAACTTCGTTTATAATATTATATGCTTACAATTGTGAGGTGGGGTTTACCAACAGTATAGATTTGAATATTCTATGGATAAAATAGTAAGTTTTTTTATAGTTTTAGCATTATTTCGTTTTTTGTAGCTTTAGATATTATTGTAATGATGAAATATTTAACTTACTAAACATTTGGAATTTCTACTTTGAGAGAGTTGCAAATAATACATTACCCTTGAATTAACGAACTATCACTCTGTAAATTCGAACAAGAAGACTAGAAAAGTAGTTTACAAAAATGCTATTATTATTATCTGCCTTAACAGGGTTTACTATCAGTTAAGAATTGATGAATTAAGTCCCCATCTCATCTCCTGTGGTTTATTACATAAAATGATCTTCCCAACTTTTCTCGTTAGTTAATTAAAAATAGTCGTAGTGGCGGTAGAGAAAATGGTAAGGATGGTAATGATAAAGGATAAAACTGATTAGAAGTGTATTTCAGGCCTTTAACATTGAACGTATTTCAGACGTTCAACATGAACGCCAGTTTATGCGCAAAGTTGAAACAAACGTAAAATGCGTTATTTCATTAACATAACACATACCATTGAAGATTGAATTAAAATAGTTTATTTTTATTTGAGGCAATGATCCGATTTGAAATATTAACTATGTGGGATTTTTTAACGTGAATAACATCTGTGATTGGTGTACCTCTAGCTGAAATATCAATGTTACGAAAAATATAAACACTTTCGACGCATATATCTCAGAGTTTAATAGAAAAAAATCTGATGTGGGCAACACATGACTTTCCTTATATAATGTAATGAATTTACTACTTTTACATTAAAAAAAATAGGTTTTTCTTATAGTAGATACTAATATTCTTTCCAAGATATTGAATTTTCGACAATTGGTCGTCATTTTCATTGATTTCGTGTTATTTTCATCCATTTGGCGAGATTTTCGTTAATTTGGCAACATTTCAAAAAGTCGCCAAGTTGGCGACATTCCGCCAAATTCGTCGCCAAAAGCTCGCCAAGTGTTATGGACGAAGAAATAAGCTATTCTTACAACAGATAAATGACTATTGGCGTTTAAATACAACAGCATTACTAAAAGTATCTTTTTACATGAATGGAACGAGCTAGATCCACGAGAATGATGTTACCCAATTTATCGCATTGTATTACATATGAAAAGTGAACATGTTTCTCAATAGGAAATATTTTTTTTTATTTTATATGACTTTTTGATAATTTTTTTTAAAAATGTGCAATATCTCAAGAACGGTTCATGTTAGCGTTCTAAAATTTATGTCAATCGTTTTCTGATGAAAAATTACATAAGAAATGTCTATTTGCGTAACTTTATTAGCGGTTTTTATTTTTTGATGATTTTTTTTAAATTTCATTCGAAAATTAAGGGGGTTTTGAACATTCGATTGCGTATAAAAACAATAGGCTTCCAGTGTTTACGAATTGTGATTTTTGTACCAAATTTGGTTCGAATCGGTCCATTCGTTCGCCAGTTATCGTCTCCACAGTCTCACTGACACACACACACACACACACACACACATACACACACATACTTTCACACACACACACACACACACACACAGACATCACTTCAAAAATGTTGGATTCGTGATCAGGGATGCTTGAAACGTGCTCTCCAGTCGAAAACTCGAATTCGAATTTTCGACCCCGTCACAATATTTTCCTTATACATTATGTATATAAGGAAAGTAAAAATGTAAACAATTTCATTTTGTTTAATCAAAAATATGGTTCTTATTTAAAATATATTAAAATAATTTAGATATTTTATTATTTTAAACATTTTTTTTCCATAAAAAAAAAGAAAAGTTTTTATTCGAACAAGCTTTTGCCTCACTTTTCTTACTTTCACTAGAAATGTCCTCTAAACTATAAGAGATAGATGTGAACAGTAAGCGACAAAAGTGTTTAATAGGAAATTTAATTTCTAGATTAGTACATTTTTACTGAGCTCTTATAGTTTTCGAATATAAGAATCGTTTTGCCAAGTTAGAGAAGATTCTCACCCCAGGCTGAGCTGCTCACCTTGCAGCTTACAGCAACGGCTTGCCCAGCCGGGAGAAATTTAAGGAGATTGAACATTTTTGAAAATTTCTCTTGAAACCCAAAAGTGATAGTTATGAACAAAAACCCAAAGTGATAATTGTGAATACTGTGTAGCTATTTGATATTCCCTTAGAAGGACATGTTATATTTCAGATCAGGTACATTGAAATACAGTGGTTATAATTTTGATATTTCAATATTTATAACTGCTTCGGAAATGTTTAAAGTATATATGCCACCCACAACGAAATTTGTTATTCACACACAACCTGTTCGGTTTCAAGTGACTCGCGCCACTGCTGATTTTTCTTTTAATTTTTCACTTCATCATGGTTAAAATTTACGTAAATCATAGTCACATATTCTCGCAGGCATAAATTTCATCAGTTGAAATTATCATTGCTTAGCAGCATAGAATGCCTATATAGAAAGCCGTATGTTTACAAAGTTCAAATTTTAAATAAATTTAGTTGTCAAGCCCATTATATGTTGGATGCTTAGGGCCAAAAAATAGAAACCTCCCTGCTAAGAACAAGAAACAAAAGCCTCTTTCCAAAACGGTTATGAAATTTCATAATGATTTGCGCAAAATCACTGAAGGATCGAATCTTTACTTTTAGGTCGAGGGTACCCTGTTGAAGGATGGGATTAGTATCTTTTAACGTGTATCCTAGACCTGAAAGTACAACTTCGGGTCATCGGAGACTTGGTGCAAATAATTTTGTGATTTGATAACATTTTTGGAAAGAAGTTTTTGTTTGTAGCATTTGGCAGGAAGATTATTAACATAAAGAGGTGCGTTTTGTAAGACTTCAACACTCTTTGTAAAACTATTTATGAAAATGATTATGTAACAGTGATATAGCAGGCATTTTTCAATTTCTAAAATGAATTCATTTTTAAATTTTAAATGAGAGGTATTTAACTTCTACCAAAACACACAAAGAGAGACGGCATTCATCAAAATCGCCGTCATCAAAATCGGCATTTATCAAAGTCATTGAATATTTTGCTACGGTCAAGTGATTCAGACCTATAAATTATAACATAACTTTTTGCTACGTATGCATAACAAAATGATGTAGCGGGTGGTCAGAATTAAAACACCCCTACTCTGAGCTCTCTATAGATCGAACTACTCAGTGTAAAGGCTCCAAAATTGTTGAACGTATTATTCAAGACATGGGAAAAGGGATTACGCGAAAAAAATTAGTTCCAGAAACACCGATACGTGGCGCTGTACAACAGAAAATATGTTGAAAAGACACAAAATACACATTTGTAACACATTTTATTCGCGAACGTACCAAACATTCATATCACAAGGACCTTATCGATGCAGGGAATGCTGCCCAATATGGTTCCCTTCTTCAAGATGTAAAATCTGCAGTCTGTAGGCAGCTTGTTCAACTGCGGATCGTAATTGGTCGATTCAGATGCTTCTCACATGCAGAGTGATACTGTCCTTCAAATCTGAAAAGGTTACCAGACGTCCTCGATAAACAAGACTTTTTAAGTATCCCCACAGTCAAAAATCACAGGGATTAAGATCTGGAGAACGAGATGGCCAGGTTGTCGGAAACGCACGACTAATTACTCCACCATTAGTAAAATGTTTCCGAAGAAACTGCTGTACACAGAGTCCAATGTGTGGAGGCGCTCCATCTTGCATAAAGGTAATTGAATCAAGACATTAGTGCTGTTGCAGTTGGGGTACAACAAAATTTTCGAGCATATTTTTGTACCTCCTGGCCGTCACGGTGCATGTCACAGAGCCATTGGGAGTAGCCTCTTCGAAAAAGAAAGGTCCAAGAATGGATGTGGCTGTAAATCCACACCAGACTGTAACTTTCGGTGGGTAAAGTGGAATCTCTTGGAAGGTACGGGGGTTTATTTTGTGTCTTTTCAGCATATTTTCTGTTGCACAGCGCCACCTATCGGTGCTTCTGGAACTAATTTTTTTTCGCGTAATCCCTTTCCCCATGTCTTGAATAGTAGGTTCAACAATTTTGTAGCCTTTACACTGAGTAGTTCGATCTATAGAGAGCTCAGAATAGGGGTGTTTTAATTCTGACCACCCGGTATCTAGTGAGACCCGCAGGCATTCTGCCTTATAAGTAATAAACGAAAGACACGCAAGAAAATTTCCTAATTTTGTTGAGTTTGTTTATCGAGTTGAGTCTTATATCTGAAATAAAAATTTATAAAAGGATAAGATATAAAAGAACATCATGGTCTTACTTTCAGTATATGATGTTATACGCTAGGTAAAGCTCCATGGTTACATCGCAGTTTTTCGCCGTGAAAGAAGTATAGTCATTACATTATGTAAGGAACGGGCCGTTCACAAGATGGACTCACTTTCAGTATTTGCTGTCACACGCTCCTAAAGCTCCATGGTTTCCTCACAGTTTTTTGCTGTTAAAAAAGTATAGTCATTGCATTATGTAGAAAACGGGACATCCACATGATGGACTCACTTTCAGTATTTGATGTCATACGCCCCTAAAGCTCCATAGTTTCCTCGCAGTTTTTTGCTGTGAAAGAAATATAGTCATTGCATTATGTAGGGACCAGGCCGCCCACATGATGAATCCACTTTCAGTATCTGATGTCATACGGTCATAAAGCTCCATGGTTTCCTCGCAGTTTTTACTGTGAAAGAAGTGTAGGCATTGCATTATTTAGAGAACGGGCTACCCACATCATGGACTCACTTTCAGTATCTGATGTCATACGCCCGTAAAGCTCCAGAGTCCATGAAATACTTATCCGTGATTGAAACACGTTTGGAAGCATTTTATAGTAGCGTTACCTAGAGATAGATAGATAGACAGATACATCAAGGTGTTTATATTGCTAATTTTCGTTATATACTTCCTTTTCATCCACGTCGCATTTCTTACGTGGTTTACTCCATCCCCTACGTCCTAAGTTGCAGTAATGTTGTTACTTTATTGAAAATCAATCCATTACATAACTGGCATCTAACAATGATAACCATAGCCATTATCCGTTACTCATTTAGCACCACCCTGGAGGCACATGTGACTTAAGATTTGTCACGGACGCAAGTAAAGTTGTCAGGAATACATTACAGTAAAAACATTCAATATGAGGTCACATTATTACATAAATATAAAGAGCAAATTTAAAATAATTATACAATCAATATTCCAAAGAAATCGATGGCATCATAAAAGACATTATTGACATTAAGAAAGTTAAGAACATGGAGTTAAAAAGAAGGAGATAAAACTGCTATGGGTAAAACGTTTGAAAATACCGTAATGCTTTGAGAATTATATCTAGATGTAGCTAGTGTTAGTAAAGTAGCTGCTTCTGCTATTGTTAGTTGACATAGCAAAAAGGAGTAGTATTTAGTATATGTATCTTTGATTATTTTTAAAATAAGGTTTCCCTAATTATAAGTATAATTAACCTGTAATTTTTCATATTTATAAGGTAAAGTACAGAATGTATGAAGATAAAAATAAAAATAAATTGAAAGGCAAAATAATTTTGAATACGTAAGAATATTTTTTATTGTTTCAGTTCTACTTTGCATTGCGTTAATAATTTATTTTTACAAAATTGACAGTTTAAATAAATATTTTTAGAAATTTCACCATAGAAATGCATACAATACAGAGCTACATATCAAAAGAATTTCTGTAAAATCGGTACTTTTTAAATAAAAATTAGAATAATAATTACACTATATGAAAAGATCACGTGACCCACTGCAAAATAAAATATGGCATCCATTTTTTTTCCAGTGTTAAAATCTTGATTTTTAAAATTATTTTAAAATTTTAATTTAGTGTTGCATCCTTCCTAAAACCGCTTTATTTTTGAGTATTTTTTGTGGATCTATATTATGCGTCAACGCAATTACAATATTTTTGAGTTTAAATGATCATCAAACTTTGATTATTTCTGCAACGAAGCCTAATTTTAATGGATGCAGAATGTAAACAAATGATTGTAAGAGTTTCCATAGAGCAGCAAATGATATAGCATTGTCCTTTTTTATGAAGTTCTAAGTTTCCAAGTTTAATAAACTATTATTGTACTGTGTTAATTTAGAAAATATCAGCGCTGAATGTATCGCATTTTAGAGATGTTTAAATAAAATTGCATTTTAGTTGGAAAGTGTTTCATTATCAATGCTTTATGCATGATTGATATTTCTTGTTTTTCCTTTACAACATACTTCCATTTGCAAAAGTTTCTCTCTGTTCAAAAACTTCAATATACATAATACATTAAATTAACGAACAAAGCATAAAACGTCATACAATACATTCATACAGATACAAAGGCGATACGATCTTTAGAACGAGCTATACAATATTCAATCCTTTGCGGTACCAGATTCAGTTACATTCAGGAAGCCATTACGTGGAATGAGGTTCTCAAATTTTCTCGTTAATTAATTCAATTAAAATATTTTTAGGAGCCCCTGCTGAAGCCGGTTGAAATTGATAAAACGTACGTTTTCGGCGCTCATCATTTTACGCCAGTTTCAGTATAAGAATAGGGCGGAAACAATACGAATTATCTTACCGGATTAAAACATGACGTTTGGGGTTGCCATAAAAAAATTATGTTATATTTTGCTTTTAATAAAGATACAAATGCCGTTTGATTATTTCTAAAAACTTTCCAACATAGTTGACAAGTGTTTATGACTTTGTTTATTCTGTCTGTCCGTTTGCACGATAACTGCTGTGAAAATGACTTTATCAAAAAGAAATTTTAGTATGTTGTTAAGACGGTCTGTGGGACATAGGGGAATGCAAATGAATAACATCATCCAATTAATTTCGGATTCAATCCTGGTTGAAAAAATGAAACACATTGAATCCTATGGGACCTAATTTTTCAAACATGTTTCAGGCAGAGTTGAAATTCAAAAATTGCTTCGAAAATTTTAGGAAATACTCAAATTATCTCGTCAAATGTGTAAAATGAAATTCATCAAAATATGTTAAGTAGTTTTTTTTTTTAAATTAAAATTGAAATAATAATTACACCCATGTTATATGCAGGCCAACGGCCGTACCGTGCTGAAAACACCGGTTCTCGTTAGATCACCGAAGTCAAGCAGCATCGGGCGCGGTTAGTAACTTGGTGGGTGACCACCTCGGAACGCCGCGTGCTGTTGGCCATCTCGGGTGCGGTATCCCCGTGGTTTGCGCGCTAGATTTGCACGCTGCCACATATGCCGCCGTGTTCATGCGGAGTACGATCACGTTAAACATGTGGGTCCGTAAGTCCTTCCGAGAGGTTGGTGGTAGGGGAAGGAGGGTACGGTCCCTGTGGATGCCTCCCCCACTGGGTTCCGGTCTAAATTGGGTGGCACTTCCCGGCCGTCCATACAGTTACCTTACACCTTTCTGGTAGGTCGGACGGTCTGGGTCATCAACATCAACCCATGTTATATGCCGGACGACCACCCTGCTGCTCAAGTCCTTGGATGAGTCGGTCGTTCTGGGCTTTCGACCCATGTTATATGAAGATATCACGTGACTCATTTCTAAGTAAAACATGGCATCCACCTTTTTTTCGTTGTGTAAAAATCGTGACTTTTCAGTAACGTTTATATTTATATTATTGTTGCATCCGTCCTAAAACGGCTCTATTTTTGTGTATTATCTGTGCATCTATAAATTCTGTTCCTACGTAATCACAATATATTCCATTTTAAGTTATCACTAAACTTTGATTATTTCTACAACGAATCCTAATTTTAACGTATGCAAAATGCAAACAAATCGAGCAATTGTAAGATGAGCTGTATAAGAATTGCTGAATATTTATTGATTTTACATAGCGAAGCAGGCAGCTTTATAGCATTGCCTTTTTTAATGAAGTTTTAAATTTCTAAGTTTAATAAATTAGTGTAGTACTGTGATATTTTAAGAAAATATCAGTGCTGAATATATCGACTTTTAGAGATGTTGAAATAAAAATGCAGTTTAGTTGAAAAGTGTTTCATAATCAATGCTTTATGCATAATTAATCTTTCTTATTTGAATTATTTTATAATTTAAATTTACGTTAATATAATACGAGTAAGATTTTTGGTCTCAACACAATACTTTCTCGTTACATATACATTGTATTGTACGATAAGTAAATAGAACAGTACATTTTATTTGTCTATCTATATGGTTTTTATCTTGGAAACAAATGCATCCAGATTTTATAAAAGATCATTGAAAATTTAGTTCACTAGCCGCACTATTAAAGAATATAGTTGAAATGCTTTACAGAAGAAATAAACATTTGATTTTCCCCGAGGGCCAATCTGTAATCAGGGCCGGCCATAGGGGTATAGATACCTCTGGAGTAAAAGATCATTGAAAATTTATTTCGCTAGCCGCACTATTAAGGAATATAGTCTAAATGCTTTACAGAAGAAAAGACAAATTTTGATTTTTCCCCGAGGGTCAATCTGTAATCAGGGTCGGCCATAGGGGGATAGATACCGCTCGAGTAAAAGATCATTGAAAATTTAGTTCGCTAGCCGCACTATTAAGGAATATAGTCTAAATGCTTTACAGAAGAAAAGACAAATTTTGATTTTTCCCCGAGGGTCAATCTGTAATCAGGGTCGGCCATAGGGGGATAGATACCGCTCGAGTAAAAGATCATTGAAAATTTAGTTCGCTAGCCGCACTATTAAGGAATATAGTCTAAATGCTTTACAGAAGAAAAGACAAATTTTGATTTTTCCCCGAGGGTCAATCTGTAATCAGGGTCGGCCATAGGGGGATAGATACCGCTCGAGTAAAAGATCATTGAAAATTTAGTTCGCTAGCCGCACTATTAAGGAATATAGTCTAAATGCTTTACAGAAGAAAAGACAAATTTTGATTTTTCCCCGAGGGTCAATCTGTAATCAGGGTCGGCCATAGGGGGATAGATACCGCTCGAGTAAAAGATCATTGAAAATTTAGTTCGCTAGCCGCACTATTAAGGAATATAGTCTAAATGCTTTACAGAAGAAAAGACAAATTTTGATTTTTCCCCGAGGGTCAATCTGTAATCAGGGTCGGCCATAGGGGGATAGATACCGCTCGAGTAAAAGATCATTGAAAATTTAGTTCGCTAGCCGCACTATTAAGGAATATAGTCTAAATGCTTTACAGAAGAAAAGACAAATTTTGATTTTTCCCCGAGGGTCAATCTGTAATCAGGGTCGGCCATAGGGGGATAGATACCGCTCGAGTAAAAGATCATTGAAAATTTAGTTCGCTAGCCGCACTATTAAGGAATATAGTCTAAATGCTTTACAGAAGAAAAGACAAATTTTGATTTTTCCCCGAGGGTCAATCTGTAATCAGGGTCGGCCATAGGGGGATAGATACCGCTCGAGTAAAAGATCATTGAAAATTTAGTTCGCTAGCCGCACTATTAAGGAATATAGTCTAAATGCTTTACAGAAGAAAAGACAAATTTTGATTTTTCCCCGAGGGTCAATCTGTAATCAGGGTCGGCCATAGGGGGATAGATACCGCTCGAGTAAAAGATCATTGAAAATTTAGTTCGCTAGCCGCACTATTAAGGAATATAGTCTAAATGCTTTACAGAAGAAAAGACAAATTTTGATTTTTCCCCGAGGGTCAATCTGTAATCAGGGTCGGCCATAGGGGGATAGATACCGCTCGAGTAAAAGATCATTGAAAATTTAGTTCGCTAGCCGCACTATTAAGGAATATAGTCTAAATGCTTTACAGAAGAAAAGACAAATTTTGATTTTTCCCCGAGGGTCAATCTGTAATCAGGGTCGGCCATAGGGGGATAGATACCGCTCGAGTAAAAGATCATTGAAAATTTAGTTCGCTAGCCGCACTATTAAGGAATATAGTCTAAATGCTTTACAGAAGAAAAGACAAATTTTGATTTTTCCCCGAGGGTCAATCTGTAATCAGGGTCGGCCATAGGGGGATAGATACCGCTCGAGTAAAAGATCATTGAAAATTTAGTTCGCTAGCCGCACTATTAAGGAATATAGTCTAAATGCTTTACAGAAGAAAAGACAAATTTTGATTTTTCCCCGAGGGTCAATCTGTAATCAGGGTCGGCCATAGGGGGATAGATACCGCTCGAGTAAAAGATCATTGAAAATTTAGTTCGCTAGCCGCACTATTAAGGAATATAGTCTAAATGCTTTACAGAAGAAAAGACAAATTTTGATTTTTCCCCGAGGGTCAATCTGTAATCAGGGTCGGCCATAGGGGGATAGATACCGCTCGAGTAAAAGATCATTGAAAATTTAGTTCGCTAGCCGCACTATTAAGGAATATAGTCTAAATGCTTTACAGAAGAAAAGACAAATTTTGATTTTTCCCCGAGGGTCAATCTGTAATCAGGGTCGGCCATAGGGGGATAGATACCGCTCGAGTAAAAGATCATTGAAAATTTAGTTCGCTAGCCGCACTATTAAGGAATATAGTCTAAATGCTTTACAGATGAAAAGACAAATTTTGATTTTTCCCCGAGGGTCAATCTGTAATCAGGGTCGGCCATAGGGGGATAGATACCGCTCGAGTAAAAGATCATTGAAAATTTAGTTCGCTAGCCGCACTATTAAGGAATATAGTCTAAATGCTTTACAGAAGAAAAGACAAATTTTGATTTTTCCCCGAGGGTCAATCTGTAATCAGGGTCGGCCATAGGGGGATAGATACCGCTCGAGTAAAAGATCATTGAAAATTTAGTTCGCTAGCCGCACTATTAAGGAATATAGTCTAAATGCTTTACAGAAGAAAAGACAAATTTTGATTTTTCCCCGAGGGTCAATCTGTAATCAGGGT
The DNA here is from genome assembly GCA_951213105.1 of Amaurobius ferox. Lineage (NCBI taxonomy): Eukaryota > Metazoa > Arthropoda > Arachnida > Araneae > Amaurobiidae > Amaurobius > Amaurobius ferox. The sequence goes on from OX578152.1 coordinate 52,754,094, forward strand.
CGGCCATAGGGGGATAGATACCGCTCGAGTAAAAGATCATTGAAAATTTAGTTCGCTAGCCGCACTATTAAGGAATATAGTCTAAATGCTTTACAGAAGAAAAGACAAATTTTGATTTTTCCCCGAGGGTCAATCTGTAATCAGGGTCGGCCATAGGGGGATAGATACCGCTCGAGTAAAAGATCATTGAAAATTTAGTTCGCTAGCCGCACTATTAAGGAATATAGTCTAAATGCTTTACAGAAGAAAAGACAAATTTTGATTTTTCCCCGAGGGTCAATCTGTAATCAGGGTCGGCCATAGGGGGATAGATACCGCTCGAGTAAAAGATCATTGAAAATTTAGTTCGCTAGCCGCACTATTAAGGAATATAGTCTAAATGCTTTACAGAAGAAAAGACAAATTTTGATTTTTCCCCGAGGGTCAATCTGTAATCAGGGTCGGCCATAGGGGGATAGATACCGCTCGAGTAAAAGATCATTGAAAATTTAGTTCGCTAGCCGCACTATTAAGGAATATAGTCTAAATGCTTTACAGAAGAAAAGACAAATTTTGATTTTTCCCCGAGGGTCAATCTGTAATCAGGGTCGGCCATAGGGGGATAGATACCGCTCGAGTAAAAGATCATTGAAAATTTAGTTCGCTAGCCGCACTATTAAGGAATATAGTCTAAATGCTTTACAGATGAAAAGAAAAATTTTGATTTTTCCCCGAGGGTCAATCTGTAATCAGGGTCGGCCATTGGGGCATAGATATCGCTCGAGTAAAAGATCATTGAAAATTTAGTTCGCTGGCTCTCACTATTAAGGAATGCAGTACAAATGCTTTACAGATGAAAAGACAAATTTTGATTTTTCCCCGAGGGTCAATCTGTAATCAGGGCCGGCCATAGGGAGATAGATACCGCTCGAGAAGGAGGGGGCCCAAGTGCCAAAAGTAGACTATCCACCTAATTTTTAATTTCATTTATATTTATATTTATTTTTTAATTTTAAGGGAGAAGGAGATGGGAAAGATTCACAAGAATAGAAAATCAAATATGAAAGTAAGAAAGTTATAAATGTAGACCCGCAATGTGTATTGACCCTGCTTTCATCAATCGATCACAACAAATTTAAAAAATCTGATGTTGGCAACATATGACTTTCCTTATATAATGCAATGAATTTACTACTTTAACAATAAAAAAAAATAGGTTTTTCTTATAGTAGATACTTATATTCTTTCCAAGATATTGAATTTTCGACAATCAGTCGTCATTTTCATTGATTTGGCGTCATTTTAATCCATTTGGCGAGGTTTTCGTTAATTTGACAACATTTCAAAAAGTCGCCATGTTGGCGACATTCCGCCAAAATCTCGCCAAGCTTTACTGACGGAGAAATAAGTGATTCTTACAGCAGATAAATGACTATTGGCGTTCAAATACAAAAATATTACTCGAAATATTTTTTCTCATGAATGAAACGAGCTAGATCCACGAGAATGATGTCACCCAATTTATCGCATGGTATTACATATGAAAAGTGAACATGTTTCTCAATAGGAAATATTTTTCTTTTATTTTGTATGACTTTTTGATAATTTTTTTGACAAATGTGCAATATCTGGAAAACGGTTCATGTCAGCATTCTAAAATTTATGTTAATCGTTTTCTAATGAAAAATTACATAAGAAATGTCTATTTGCTTAACTTTATTAGCGGTTTTGATTTTTTGACGATTTTTTCAATATTTCACTCGAAAATTTAGGGGGATTCTGGACATTCGATTACGTTTAAAAACAATAGACTTCCAGTGTTTACGGATTGTTATTTGTGTACCAAATTTCGCTCGAATCGGTCCATTAGTTCGTCAGTTATCGTCTCCACAGTCTCACTGACACACACACACACACAGACATCACTTCAAAAATGTTTGATTCGTGATCAGAGATGCTTGAAACGTGCTCCCCCGTCGAAAACTCGAATTCGAATTTTCGAGCCATCACAATACTTTCCTTATACACTATGTATATAAGGAAAGTAATTATCTTCTACAGCGCAGCGACTTCGACACTATACACTTATGTTGTATAGTGTTTAATGAAAAAAAAAATGATACTGCCAATAAACCATAGATAGAGATACAAATGCGAAACCCTCTCTTAAAACTGACTCAACACGCAACATTCGGTTACATTACGATTCCATCGAATTCACGTTCGTCAGGCAGGCCATTACTGGAAATGAAATTTTGAAATGTTCTCTCTACTTGATTAATTAAAGGGTTTTCGCGTATGCAGAAACAGAAAATAGTGAAATTGGTTGAAATCGATAACACAAATGCTCCTCACACTCATTATCCCATGCCAGTTTCTGTACGAAATTGGAATGGAAGCAAATAATTGTATTACATCAGTGAAGAATATAACTGCGGTGAATTCAGTAAAGAAGTATCTTTTTAAAATGTTTGTGTTCAAAATATCTGTCAATTAGGATATAGATGATATTTTGGTTGTATTTTAAATCTACATATACACTCATATTTATAAAAATTGCAGCACCACGAAGGAATTGGCAGATTAGAATGACATTTAGACCACATATTATTAATGGTGATACAAATAAATGATTATTGTTTCAGACCAATACAACCACATTGCAAGCACAAAACCAGTATATTGAAGCCACCCCTGGCGGCAATGAGGGCTTCTAATCTTCGCGGCATCTAATTAAAGAGAGCTTGGATGTGTTCCTGGGGTATTGCCTGCCAGACTTCTTCGAATCGGGTCCACAGTTGATGACTGTTGAGGAACAGTAATGACCCAGTCGCCGAGTGACCATAAGTCATGCATGTTTAATTGGTGACATGTCTGGCCAACGGACTGGCCAAGGAAAAGCAGTGTGTGCTATGTAGTGAAAAAGGCTTGGGCATTCCAGTCAGTATATCATCGGGCGTTGTCTCGTTGCAATGTAGTGCCAGGAGCGTGCTGAATGAAGGATGCAACTTCGAATTCCAAAACGTCTCTGTTGTAACAGTGGCTGTTGATCGTAGCTGCCGGAATCGTTTATGATAGCCAATAGCACCCCCACACCATCACACTTAACGTTCGTGCAGTATGACTCTCTAAAACGCACGCAGAAAGATGGCGTTCACTATAATATCTTCTAATGTGTTTGCTGCCATCATTGTAATCCAGGTTGTAGCTGAACTCCTCCGAAAACACGATCTGGTGCCAATCCGCATGTACAGCCGTTCAGAGGGCGCTGCGAAGCCCCACATGCACCCATACTGCATTTCTAATCAATTGCATGTCCTTCCTTACTTGTATATCCTGTACGATTTATTATAATCTGACAATTCTTTCATGGTGTTGCAATTTTCATAAACATGAGTGTACAAAGTTCGACATAAAGTCTTTAAGCACTCAAATAATTTCCAAAGTCTCAAAGAGCACACGTTAAGTCAATCTATAGTAAAATGACTATTCACCATCGAGCAAAAGTGATTGCAGTGTACCTAGTGGAGAATTGAAGAAGTTAGGAACAGGAACTAGAACAAAGTGAGATAGAAGAAGCATGTCAATGACAAAATCGTAGAGAATTGCCTAAGCAGTTGTAATTAGTGCCAGGGACGCACAAATAATCAGAAATACATTAACAAGCTAATGAAAAACATCAGCCATATATAAATTATTATTACCAAATTACAACATCTGTCTCAGCATTGAGTAATTCACATCCAACGGATTCCATCGCATGTTGGAATCTTCGGCAATGAGATGACAAATGGCTTGACAAGAAGGAATTGCGAGGAACCATCTTTAACTTCAAGAAAACACTGCCATAGCAGATAACAGTATCCATGAACTGGTTTCGTGCTTATTATATGCTCATCAACAATTACAATGGCAGCAAGAAAACTTGCTATTTGACGCAATTTTGTGAAACTTCGTGTAGCCCAAGCTAAATTGTTTACGGTTTATACCGAGGTTACGTGGAAGGTTGGACTTATTCTGCGCAGTGGGAGTGTCGAAAAAACCGACTGTGTGACCTCGAAACGAGTTAAACAATCACTTTAAACAAACAAACAAACATTTGCATAATTGCTAACCTGGCAATTTTTAAAAATGTTATCAATGCGATGTCAAATAGATGATCAATATAGCCAAATTGATAAAAATGATGCTAAAAGGAGGTAATGTTTTACAAATTTTGAATTCCACCGTATGACGGACATATCTTGTAGAATGGAGGGCCAATAAAACGGTTGACTGAGCTGTTGAAAGAAAAACATTCAGAAATGAAGCTGATGGACAAAAACGGGCCGAAGAAAGAATTGGAAATAATTTCAGGCAACGAAGAAATGCAAAACGTAGAGCCAATTAAATTTTAACTTCCAGAGTCTTATCATTAAAAATTCCACAGATGCTTAGAAAGCAGATGATTTGTACGGATACAGCTATTACAGGCATAATGAATTATAAAGGAAAAAACTGAATTTAAGTATTCAGTAAAGTCATGTCCTGCCCACATCAGAATTTTACTTTTCCTCCTGTAACATTGTAAAGTATAGTGTAAACATTAATTTTTTTTAAATATCAATCAGTTTTAAGTAATTAAAATAATACTCTTAAACAATATATAATAACATTTTAACCAATAACTCTTATCAGTATAAAATAACTATTGACCAATTTTATCGTACAATATGTTTACTTTCCCTACAATACATGGTAATGTATAGGGAAAGTATTGGAATCGTGTCAAAAATGGGAACTGGAGATTTCGTCGGATCTATACTTTGTGTGTGTGTGTATATGCAATTTGTGATTGCCCTCCAACTGTAACAATTTTTTGATGAAACTTCACAAAATTTGGGCCAGTATTTCATTTCTAGGTTGTCCTGGGGCTGCATACGTTTTGGTACGCTCTAGAATAATATAATAAATTTGTTTTTGCGAAATGTTCTGCAAAAATCCTCAAAATTTTTAATAAAAGACTAAATATGTCGAAATTTATTAATTATAGTGTGCACCAAAAATATTTAAACCCTGACTTTCTTATTATTAGTGCATATGACTGCAAAAACACACCATATTAATTTGCTATGTTTCACGGTGTTTCTTCTGAAAAACAATTTGAGTAATAAACATAATATTAATTGTACTTATTCAAATAAACAGACATTAATTTGCTCAAACAAAATTTTATTAATTATTATAATTAATATTAAATTTTATCTCTAGCTGAATTTGAAATTAATATTATCTTTACAAATTACTATCTTGTATAAAATTATAGTTTCTTTAACTAAGTCGGTATTGATTCAGTTGTATTCTCTCACCGACTTCTCGTCGAGTTACAAGATTTCTCACATTAGGATATGAAAAGTTTACCTTTTTGCTCTTTGGAGTACAGTAAACCATCTTTGGCCATCCTTCCCTAAAAGCACCTTTACGCTCATATTCAACCACATAGACATTTTACGGGCATCAGTAACCACGATATTTAAGCCAGAGACTATTGGCACATTTTGACGTGTTATTTCACAGCAACTTCATAGATAGAGTTGGTAGCACATTTTTACGTGCACAGCAAAATTTATCGTAAGTGTTAGGATCACATTTTATGTGCTTATTCCACAACAAATATATCGAGAGTCTTGAACACATTTTACGTGCTTATTCCACAGCAACAATCCTAACTAATCCTGAGCACATTTTTACGCGCTTACTTCACAGCAAATATATCGAGTCTTGAGCATAGTTTACGTGATTATTCCATAGCGACAACCATAGCGAATTCTGAGCACATTTTTACGTGCTTATTCCGCAACAAATACATCGCGAGTCTTGAAATCAATGAAAATGACGACTATTTGTCGAAAATTCAATATCTTGGAAAGAATATTAGTATCTACTATAAGAGAAACCTATTTTTTTACTGTAAAAGTAGTAAATTCATTACATTATATAAGGAAAGTCATGTGTTGCCCACATCAGATTTTTAATATAGTATTCATAAACCTCATGCCAAACAAGAAATTAATTTCTGAATATAAGCCGACAGGGTTAATGTGAATTGTCTATGAATTATAAAGGTGGGCGTGTTACAGGAAGATATATCAAAATTTCAAGGTATAGTTTGTCAGGAATATTTTTGTATCTGATATAAAAGCACTGAACATCACGTTTTAATGAGAATCCATTGCCTACCTTGTAATATGTTTTTCCTCACTACGCTTGAATTCACACATAGTCATCTGTTAATATAGACTTACTAATTCCAGACGTATATCATTTAGAGTGGTAAAATATTTATAATAATTCTACCATATAGACAAAAAGACTATTCAACAGGTTTTCAATAATAATTATAAATTTAAAAATTAACTACATTTGCCTCCAAAGCCAGTTTATACCTATGCATACTTGTTTAAGTTATTTTATTTAGATGTATTGTAACACATTTCTCGCTATGTATCTATCTACCTCTCTTTGTCATTTAATAATGATGAAATATTTTAAATATTTAAATTTTTTATGGATGTCTGAATTTTAGGTGACGCGCAATATCTCAAGAACGGCGCATATAATAGGCCTGTTACATATATCATCCATTTCTAAATCAAAATTTAAGTATAAGTAAGGATCTGAGACAAAAAAAAAACAGATTTAACAAGAAAGTTCAACCATGCATAAAGCATTGATTCTGAAACACTTTCCAACTGAAATGCAAAATGCGATACATTCAGTGGTGATATTTTTTTAATTATCACAGAACTACGATAATTTATTTTACTTAAAAACTTCAAACTTCATCGAAAAAATGAACTTTATTCAAATGACGTCATCGAAACTTAAACGGTCTGGTTTTCTATGTAAAAGCAGTGACTATTTCATTCATACACTTTTATTCCAGACTCCAGAGTTAAATAATTCTGATGGGAAAAGCCAGCAATTATTATACAACTCATCTTTACAATCATTTGTTTGCATTCTGCACCCATTAAAATTAGGCTTCGTTGCAGAAGTAATAAAAGTTTGATTATCAAGCACAAAAATATTGTAATTGCTTTGGCGTAGAATATAGATGCACAAAAATTACACAAAACTAAAGCTGTTTTAGAAAGGATGCAAAACAAAATATAAATTTGAAAGAACTTAAAAAATCTCTATTTTCACTCTGGTGAAAAAGATGGATGCCATATTTTATTTTGAAGTGGGTCACGTGATCTCTTCATATGATATGGGCTTAATATTATTTTAATTTTTGTTTTAAAAACTACCGAACATATTTTGGTGCAATTTTGTTTACATATTTTATGGAATAATTTGAATCCTTCTTAAAACTTTCGAAGCAATTTGTAAATTTTAATTCACTTAAAAAATGTTTGAAGAATTAGATCCCATAGGTTTCAATATATTTCATTTTTTCAACCCAGATTCAATCCAAAACTAATTGGGTGATATTATTCATTTGCATTCCCGTATGTCCCACAGACTATCTCAACAACATACTAAAATTGAATTTTGATAAAGTCATTTTTACGGCAGTTATTGTGCGAATGGAAAGACATGCAGAATGAACAACGTCATAAACACTTTTCAACTATGTTGTAAAGTGTTTTAAAAAAATGCAAATCAAATATTATTCAATTAAAAACATTCAACACTTTTTTAAAGAAAGCAGGTGTATAATGACTAGGAACAAGAAGGTTCTTCTCATAACCATCAGTTTTACTTATTGTGATTACCCAACTTGCTCACATTGTTTTAGATATATAGCTTCCTATGCAGAAAATACCTCGAAAATGGATCTTGATAATTTATGTTTATTCATTTCAAAGTAAAATATTATTTTCAAAGAATTAAGTCATTTATTAATAGTAAATTTACTTTATTGTTTATTAATTTCCCATTATAATTCATAAATGCTAATTATCTCAAATAGAGCTATCAGCGTCTTATAAAAAGTAACACAAAAATATTCCCATATAAAATGTTTTTATCGCAAGAATGGTATTCGAAATTATGATTTATAGCATGCTTTTCACTTCAAAGTAAAATATTATTTTCAAAGAATTAAGTCATTTATTAATAGTAAATTTACTTTATTTTTTATTAATTTTTCATTATAATTCATAAATGCTAATTATCTCAAATAGAGCTATAAGCGTCTTATAAAAAGTAACACAAAAAATATTCCCACATAAAATGCTTTTATCGCAAGAATGGTATTTGAAATTATGATTTATAGCATGCCTTTCACTTTCAAAGAAAAGTGTTTGCAAAATAAGGAAATCTTCCCTTGATACGTTTGCCGCAAAAATAAACTAGCTTCTCTCCTTATCACGATCCTACCAAATGTCTTGCACGTTTATCAATTTATTCGAAAGACATCGGACACACAACATACATCATTGGTAAAATTGCTATTCGTGTTCAGGGATTCTCAAAACGTGGAGATCCATCAAAATTCGACAGTCGGATGTTTAACTGCATCAGAATATTCTTCCTTTAGATTTCAGAAGAGAATGTAATATGTACATTACAAAACCAAAAAAATATTTTCTTAAATTGCCCCTTCTTGGTGTCGACTGCTTGATTGCAGCTGAGATAAAGAGTTTTTGTATGGTTTTATTTAAGTTAATTTCTCGTTTTGTTTGTTTGGGACAAATCTTAAAATCAATTTTTAAATCGCATCTAGAGAGATAATTTTCTTTATATTTTACGCACATTTGCGATGTCAATACCATATTTCATCAAATTTGAGTTGATCCACCCCATTCTGACCCCCTCCTACATCATGCCAGGAAAATTTCCCTGTTACAAAATAGTTAAAAATAAGTCTAATATGCACTCTATATATATATATATATATATGGTGCTGTTCTCTTCTCTTAATATTACTTGATTTTTTTGTTTTTTTATTATTACATAATTTTTTTATTATTACATATTTCTAATATATATATATATGTGTGTGTGTGTGTGTGTGTAAAAAATATTTTATAAATATATAAATACCGTAGCAAACATAAAAAATTAAGGATACTTTGCAAACATGCAAATATAAAACATGAGTAAATAGGAATGACATTTTATAAGCCTGTTAGAAAGTTAGGTTTTTCGAGTTACAGCTTCTCACTTTTCTTTCATTGGACCTCCAAACATTTTTATTATATTTATATGCATATATATATATATATATATATATATATATATATATATATATATATATATATAATCTCAAATATTGAAAAAAGAAAAAAAGACGGACGAGGAAAGCTAACAAGCGGAGTTCCAATAAATAGCCGAAGAGGGGTTGTGACACCTTCTAAACCCCGGTTACAGCATGCTGCATGCTGCTAGGCCGCGGCAAGCACTCCCGGTAGCTACACCCCGTTGAAGCAGATGCATAATTTTTGTCAATTTGGTGACATTTTTATCAATATGATAGCATTTTTATGAATTTGACAACAGTTTCGTCAATTTGGCAACATCTATGAAAGTCGCCAGGTCGGCCATATGCCACCAATATTGATCCTCAAAATTTTTCAAGCGTTACAGATGGAGTCTTATATTCTTTCCAAAATATTGGATTTTAATCAATTAGTTGTCATGTTCATTGATTTAGCGTCATTTTTATCAATTTGGCAGTATTTTCGTCAATTTTTGCAACGTTTAAAAAACTCGCCAAGTTGTCGATATTCCGACAAATTCGCCACCAAAATTTCGTCATGCATTGTTTATGGAGACATAAGTTAGTCTTTTTGTAGATAAACGACTAATGACGTCGAATTACAACGCTATTACCCGAAGTGTCTTCGCTCGTGAATGGAACGAACTACATCTACGGGAATGATGATAACAAATTTATCGCATAATATTACATAAGAAAAGTGAACAGATTTCACAATTGAAAACAGATTGCAAAAGTCCCTCCGTGACAATCAAGTTGAGGCTGTGAAGGGAAGGACCTGGAATTCTTTGTTGCATTCTCAGGTCCCTAAGGACCTTCCTCGCTCTGTCTACACTGCAAATTTTAGACTTTAACTGGACATGACTTTCTTCAAGGACACCTCTATCGTATTGGCGTGGTTGATTTGCCTGACTGTGTTCTTTGTTCTACTGACGCCATTACGGATTTTAATCATCTGACAAGCTGTCCTGCGCTTTCTTTTATGAATTCTTCTTTTCTTGGCAACTTTTATAACAAGGCTGGTTTTTATTGGGCTGCCAGGGGGCTCATGGCCGATATGGCCTCCGCCCCGATGTAGGATAAAAAAAAAGTATGCAAATGAGGTTGTTATAAAAGAGCTGTAGTGCTCTGTAGATTCTTCATTTGATTCATTAGTAAACGGTGCAAAGAATAAGTTTTTGCGAGAATGTTAACTTTGATCGAGAAAGCCTTGTTAGTGAAGCTGTATTACGTAAGCGGAGAATCAGCATCAGATCTTTTGCGAAAATTTCGATTTAGGAAAAATCTAAAAAAAGGAAAAGGTCCTATCACCTGTTCTAGGTTACTGAAGCTTGTCACACGATTTGAAGAAACTGGATGTTTGGAGGATCGTCCACTAAGCGGAAGACCATCGTTAACGGACTCCCGTGCCAGTGCTGTGGCATCTGAAATTGAAACCTTAGCAACTGAAACAGCGACTGGGACTAGCAGCGCTTCTGAAGCTGCAAGGCGATTGGATATTCCTGTTTCCTCGGTATGGCGTATCCTTCACGGTATCTTAAATCTGCATCCTTACAAATTGCAATCACTCCATCAGCTTTTACCGGTAGATACAGCACAGCGAGAAACGTTTGCCTAATGGGCTATGTCAAAAAATCGCTCTGGAACCATAGTGGTTACTTAATGTTTTGTGTATAGACGAAGCCCACTTTTCACTGCATGAAAATGTTAATACACACAACTGTCGTATATGGGCGACTTTTAATCCACGTGAGTACATAGAGCAGCCACTTCATTCACCACGACTGACAGTTTGGTGTTGTTTCACTGGCTCTTACATTCTGGGACCCTTTTTCTTCGAGGAGTTTAGCTCAAGTACTGGTTGGAAAACTTGACCAGTAAATGCACAGCGTTATTTGACTCTTCTGCATAAGCAAGTCTTGCAGTCTTGGCGAGAACGATATATGATATCTACTGTAACATTTATGCAGGATGGAGCACCATCTCACATCGCAAATCCAGTAGAGAAATTTCTAATTGACACCTTCGGGGAAGACAGACTTATCAGTAGACATTGCAAGATCCCATGGCCAACTCGGTCTCCAGATTTGACACCAGTTGATTTTTGTTTTGGGAGGTATTTAAAGTCACGTCCTCAATCAGGTATCAGGTATCAATCAGGTCCTTCCACATTCTCGGAACAAAAAGATTCCATTCATCGTGAAGTGAGTTTGATCCACCCAGACATGCTGCATTCTGCAGTTACTGGTGTTTTCACTCGCCTGAATTGTGTGATACCTTGTGGAGGAGGACATGTCGAACACATGATGCTATAATAGTGGTAATGAGCGAACAGTAAGTTATTTTCTTTTTCTTTCTAATGCGTTCAGCGCCACCTATAGGTGATTTTTTAAACAAAATTTTTTTTTCAAATTATATATATTTAAATATATATATATAATTAATATATATATATATATATATATATATATATATATATATATATATATATATATATATATATATATATATATATATATATATATATATAATATATATATATATATATATATATATATATATATATATATATATAATATAAATATATATATATATATATATATATATATATAATATAAATATATATATATATATATATATATATATATATATATATATATATATATATATATATATATATATATATATATATATATATATATATATATATATATAATATATATATATATATATATATATATATATATATATATATATATATATATATAATATATATATATATATAACATATATATATATATATATATATATATATATATATATATATATATATATATATATATATATATATATATATATATATAAATATATATATATAATATATATATATATATATATATATATATATATATATATATATATATATATAATATATATATATATATAACATATATATATATATATATATATATATATATATATATATATATATATATATATATATATATATATATATAAATATATATATAATAATTTACAAATGTAAAGTAAGTTTGTGATAGCTACATGAAAAGAATTCACATGCGTAAAATTTGCAAACATGGCGCTATGATGCCCTTGTACATATTTACAAATATAATTTCTAAAAAGAACATCTCTTTCTTTTTAGAAATTATATATATATATATACAGGGTGTCCCAAAAACATTGACCTCGGCTTTTATTCCTTAAATATTGATCTTAGATATATATAAAAAATTAAACTTATGCGTAAAAAAAGGTACAGAATTTTATGAAATCGATAAAAATTTTCAGGGGATTAAATTTGAAGAAATACAAAATTTAAATTTTTATGCGGCCCCCGTACAAAAACATTTCCAATGAGTAAAATGTGCCCCATACACTAATAAGGTGATGTACAAAATTTCAGCATTTTATCATAAAAAGTCCCAGATATATGTTTAAACAAATTTGGTGAGGAATTAATCACAAATTAAAATGCAAATGTTTACGGCAAGACTGGAAATGACGCAACGCAGAAATGCATCATAGGCAAATAATATCTGCCTTTTATCTCTATTGGATATTTGGCATGGATGGAAAACATTTTGAACAAGCTTTGAAATCTCTGTGTAAAGTTATTAATTCTACACAGTATAGATACTTTTGTACCAATAAATAGCAAAATTATTATTTATTTATGTAATCAATGTTTTCTTTCGCAATTGGTGTATGACCCCTGAAACGTGATCTGCCGACATGATTTTTCCCCACTGAGAACCCATGACGATGCATCGAAAAGTGGCTTAAGTAAGCATTTTTGTCTTTTCATATCTCTGGGACTTTTTATGATAAAATTCTGAAATTTTGTACATCACCTTATTAGTGTATGGGGCACATTTTACTCATCGGAAATGTTTTTATACGGAGGGCCGTATAAAAATTAAAAAATTTGTATTTCTTAACATTTAATTCCCTTGAAAATTTGAATCGATTTTAGGAAATACTGTATCTTTTTTAACGCAACTTTGTAGTTTATAATATATGTCTAAGATCAATATTTAAGGAATAAAAGTGGAGGTCAAAGTTTTTGAGACATCCTGTATATTATATACATATACCGGTAATATTTATAAAGCGTATTTTATATAATAAATTATTTCGAAGGGTTACCATCACTGCTGCAAAGTTTTCAAAATGATTCTTGGAAGCTGCGCTTGATAAGACTGCAGCCAATCGGAACATGTAGAATAATCCACGGTCTGCCTTCTCCAGAGTAAATTGGTTAACTATGGGGGAATATGTTTGGATAATATTAATATAACGTAATTGATTGTTACTTCTCTATTTTGTGAAGACCTTCAAAAATTATGTGATATATAGATATATATGCTCTTTTGCAAAATATTTGCTCTTATCTATCTCACAGATATATATGCTCTTTTGCAAAAGGAAAGACACCCCTAAAAAATAATTTGATCAACTGGAAATTTCGCATACAAATTCCTTTATACCAAGTATGCAAATGATTAAATTTGCAAGGTCAATGTGTGCTAACTTCAGTCATATAGCGTGTTTCTACTGCTCAACTAGCATCCTATAAAAAGGTTAAAAGTTTGGACGGTTTATCTTTGTCCATTACACTAATCTGCATTTTTTTACTTTTTGTTCTGTTGTTCTGAAATAAAGGGATGTATCGGAACGGATTTTCTCTGCAGATTACGAAATGACCTTGAAAAATCCGTACCACTGTATCCGTATTTTTTCACAAATCACGAAAATGTAAAAAAAGGTAATAATTTAATGACATTGATACATCACAACGTTTGTAACGTGTGAAAATGTTCTCTGGCGTGAAGGAATACATCTGTAACGAATAGATGCACACAAAAACTACATCGCAGGTTAACGGAAATGAGTCATACCTCACCCCCACTGCTCTCTCTTTTCTTAAGGAGGTCACGTAGTTCTCGACCATCTGCCGCCTTTACGGCTTTGAAATAAGTATTTGTGTTTATCTATTCGTTACACATGCATACTGTCCGGCCAGAGAACATTTTCACACGTCGCAAACGTTATGAAGTATCAATGTCATTAAAAAATTACCTTTTTTAATATTTTCGTGATTTGTGAAAAAAACCTGGCGTGGTACGGATTTTTCAAGTTATTTTCGTAATCTGTAGCAAAAATCCGTTCCAACAGACATTTCCATTTCAAAACAACAAAACCTTGCGTATTAGTAATCGGCGTTGCAATTCCGTGGAGACATAACCAATAATGCCGTTACGACATTGCCGAAGGCATTATAAGCAATTAGACAAGTTCGAACGTGGTCATATAGTCGGGATGCGTGAAGCTGGCTGGTCATACCGAGCAATAGGCCGCCACCCTACACCGAACGGTCACTGCTGTGCAAAGATGCTGGCAGCAATGGTTGCTGCAAGAAACTCATCGGCGGAATGAAGGTTCTGGAAGTCCAATGTGCACGCATGGGTGGCAAGATCGGATGATTGTGCGACGTCCGCCATCCAACGTGTTACAGCCTCTTCCATACCACCTGTGGTACCTTCCACCATCTCACGGCGGCCTTTAAGACCTATGGCCATAACCCCACAACATCGACAGAGTCTTTTGGAGTGGTGTCGCAGCCGAGCATCATGGCTGCCAGCAGATTTGCATCGCATAGCGTTCAGCGATGAATCACGCTTCAGTCTTTCAGCAGAAGACCATCGGGTATGTTTGTGGAGGCGACAGGGGTAGCGGTCCCATTCAGCCTTTGTTTTATACAGGCACACAGCCATTACTCCTGGTGTGATGGTGAGGGGTGCTATCTCTTACGACAGTAGGTATACCCTAGGCATACTGCATGCAACTTTAAGAGAACAACGATATGTCGATGAAATTCTTCAGCCGATTGCTTTACCCTTCATGGCACGTCATTCTGGATATATTTCCAACAAGATAATGCCACGCCACATACGGACCGCTTATCTGTGGACTGTCTCCGTGCCGTTGATGCTGTTCCTGGCCTGAAAGGTCATCAGACCTTTCGCCAATCGAACATGTACGGGACATGCTAGGCCACTAGATAAGAGCACCCCGAAATGAAGCAGATTTGGAGCAACAATTGAGGAATTCCTGGCACAATGTATCGCAGGATGACATTAGGAAACAGTATCACTCCTTATCTAGACGTATAAAAGCATGCATTGTCACTAAGGGGGGTTTCACCAATTACTGATTTGAAAGTTCAATTTGCAATTGCTAACAATTGATAGGTCCTGCGACCTTGATTTTGTAATCATTCCCTTGCCTATGTATGAGCTGTACGCATATTCAATTTCAATAATAAAAACAGTCACTTCCTTCATGGTTCTTCGCTTTTTATTGCAAAAGAGTATATATATATATATATATATATATATAATAACTTCAATATAAATTCAATATAAATTGTAAGTTTACTAAAGAGTTATTGAAAAACTGGTAAAATGAAACAAAGTACTTACAAATTTGAGAACATATTTCGAGATAATTTTGTTTTGTGATTAACAGGCAGAAAAATACCAGTAAAAAGACTAAAATTGCCTCTGAATCTGACGACTAATTTTAAATTTCGTTAAAATAAAATTGAATCCACTAAAAGATAATAAATTGAATCCACAAAAAAATTAAAAATTGAATGATGATAATATTAATTAAATGATGATAAATTATATTAATTGAAGATAATAAATATTATTAATTGAATGATGATAAATTGAATTATGATAAAATTGAATCCACATCAAGTAAAAAAGATTAAATACCAAATCTGCCAACCGGTCTCCTTTCAGAAAGAATTAAAAATATGGCGCAAATACAAAGCGACGTGTGATAGCCAGCTAAAGATTTGCAAAAATACTAGTATGTGCTCTTTATTCTATAATTAGAAGTGGCTTTTACTGGCCACAGCTTTCTGGATTTAATGACCCTAGGATTGGGGTCAAACTGCGTTACTTACTGAAATCTATTTTTATATAAAATATACTTTAAAAATATTATCGATTGTTAATGATCGATACTGGAATATATTTCTCTTTGAATTTTCGTTGAACTCTGTGGGGGATTGAATATTGTTATCCGTTTTGGACCACACAGCCAGCAGAATTTTTAAGCCCGAATGCAGAAAATGGCCGCCCCCCCCCCTACTGCCTCTTTATTGATTTTTCTCATTAATTGTTTTTGCAGCCGGGACCCTCCCCCAAGCTCCAGCGATTTTATGCAATACTTCTGATTGCATACCCCACTATGTCGCACCCCCTGAACTTTATGAAGGGTTATCCATATGGCTGCAGTCGAAATCAATTGATTATTACTTGTCTAGGGTCGGCTATAAATAAAAAAAATGAAATTTAGACTTGAAAGTGCAAAATTAGTGTTCCTGTGAAATCTACACCAAAAGGTTATCAATTTCCGTGTATTTATTTCTTTGGTCATTTTAACACCTGCGGAAATAGTAATTTGGAATGAAACAATCTGTTTCAAAAATCACCCCTCTTTCATATTTATTGCAAATGAACACTATTTCAATACTCCAAGAAAAATGCGAATGTTGAATATGAGGTGTGAACAATTGTGAGTGGGTCATATATACGATCGCCATTTATGCAATGCCCCATTATTCGCAATTAAATCTCAACTAAATTGTCACGATTTTCAATTTACTTAATTTTTCATGGGAGGCAGTGCCACAGTAACTATTGCCTGGGCTCTCATGAAAAAGTAAAGTACAAAGTCCCTTTAACAGTTTGGGGATATATACATATTCCTCCAAAAAATTAAACACGGTAAATTTAATCGGGCATATTTAATAAAGTTCTGCTCCGATTGACTCCATATTACATAAAATAATACTTTGATGAATAATTTACTCCTACAAACTTTAAAGAGACAAAACATCTACATATATAGGTTTCATTCAGCTCTAAATCGCTACAGCAGAATTACGTATAGAAAGGATAGAAGAATGCACAGAAAAATCAAATAATGTTTAATATAGAATATGTCTCCTTTGGACAATGATTCAGGTTTGGATCCAAGGATTCATCAGTAGTGTGATTTAGATGATCTATGACAGTGATTACGATTTCTGTATAAAAGTAGTTTGCAGTTCTTGGAGAGTGGTGCGTAGGTGGGCAGAAACAGACTTCCCAAGGACATCCTAAACACTTTCGATAGGATTAAGATCCGATTAATGTACTGGCCCCTACATACGTTCAATTCCATCACTCGCCTGCCACACATTGCGATGCCTTAAATCTACTAACATTCTGTTCGATCTTAGTCATGGAATATCTTCTCTATGAAGGGAGTCCTACGCTAGTGTCGCTCTCTATGGACGAGCGAGTCAGCCATTAAACAAAAATCTGGACTGACTGCAACTTTTTTCAGGCTCT
Organism: Amaurobius ferox; assembly: GCA_951213105.1. Taxonomy (NCBI): domain Eukaryota; kingdom Metazoa; phylum Arthropoda; class Arachnida; order Araneae; family Amaurobiidae; genus Amaurobius; species Amaurobius ferox. The sequence continues at coordinate 52,771,719 of OX578152.1, forward strand.
TTATCTGGTCAGACTGCAACTTCTGACTGCAATGTCTTGTATAAGGATTAAGGACGTTGTCGCCAATTACGTCATCACAGAGCCGTCTAAGAAAAGACAAAGATCGGAACGACCTCCCCAAATAAATGTCAGCCTATACCATCACATTAAAATAACCAAAATAATAGTGTTCAACATTGTTACTGGACTGCTTGCGTGTCCCTTGTTCTCTTCGGCCTACTTATTGCAGGGTAAATCTCGATTCGTCCGTAAAGCAAATATTCGCCCATTGTGTTTAGGGCCAAATAATGTGGTCATGAGTATATAGTGGAGTCATGCATGACACCACTATAAACGTGCTCTTCTGGCCCTGAAGCTCAACGGGGCGTAATTGTATGATATCCATCCATCGATACTTCTCTTATTCCGCCTTTGTCGCATAGTACTGGTCAATATCGGCCTTCCTATAGTTGCAGTGATAACCGTCTGTAGAATTAGTGCTTTCCCTTGGTGATTTTGTCTCACCACTGAAACCATATACCAGATTATTGGAAGATGTTATGATCCTCTAGCATCGTCTTGTGACTATTTAACTCGTTTAGTATTATTATCTGTATATTGTCCCTGTTTACGCTTATTGGCGCTTTTAAGTGAAAGCGTTACCTATACAGGAATTTAAACCAATTTTTGTATTCTGATAGTACACCCACTATATGAGTGGATATATTGTAGCAATACGTGTTCTCTACGTGGCAATTCGCTCATGCGTTGCTAATTGTTGTGCGCGACTACACATACGCTAAAACTGAAGAATTTGGTGTGAATGATTTTGGAACAGGTGGGAATGATTTTTGTATAAAACCGGCTATTTTGAGATTGAGTTGTGTTATCCGTATCTGTATAATTTACGTTGCCGGCGCTTATTTAGGACCCGGGAAACGTTGAAAACTTCATTCATTCTTGTACAAAATAATTCCCTCAAACTGCAGTCTAAATTAACTGAAATATACTGTACGTTGGAAAACAGAAAAAAAAATAAAAACCTTCATGAAGACTCTTCATACGGAAGTGACATCTCCAGAATCGTAAATTCTTATTCAACTTCAAACTCCCTTTTAAATGTATTGCGGAATCCATATCAGCTATTATCTATCGCCAATTCTAACTAAGAAATAGATGTACGCGTTAAATTTTTCACAAAAAGGTGGGTAATAAAATTCACTGAATTTCAAAAACTCTGGAATTTCAATATTTTTTGTAGAAAATATTTGTGGTAGTCAACAAATAACTAAAATGCATAACTAAAATGCGAAAAAACTAAAATGTCTCGAACAAGGCTAGTTTTAGACTAATAGGGCAAGTCTTTCTCTTACATTTAATTGACACATTTCAGCATATGTAATCTTTTATTTTAGAATTTGACGACTTTTGCGGACCATTACGCAAAAAAAGGTAGGTTATTTTATTCGTTTTATCATACTAAAATCTAATCAGCACCAAGGTAACCTATAAGTGAGTTGGCTGCCAATTTTTGTGAAATTTGGTCTATTAGTTTTTCAGCTAGAGTGGATACATACGCTGCACAGATAGACACATACACTATTTTTTTTTTTTTAATCAATGGCCAGTCACTTGACTTTCATCATTCGCCTTTGTCAGCGGTCAGAAAGAGAACCATTTAGCCGTCCTAGCACGCTGCCCCAGACGTACCGGAGGGGGGAGCAACACACTGCGCCCACAACACAAACATCCATGTCTTACGTGGGACTCGAACCCACAATGCGGCAATCGAGCGATTGCTGTTGTTGTTGAGACCCAGACCGTCCGACCTACCAGAAAGGTGTAAGGTAACTGTATGGACGGCCGGGAAGTGCCACCCAATTTAGACCGGAACCCAGTGGGGGAGGCATCCACAGGGACCGTACCCTCCTTCCCCTACCACCAACCTCTCGGAAGGACTTACGGACCCACATGTTTAACGTGATCGTACTCCGCATGAACACGGCGGAATTTGTGGCAGCGTGCAAATCTAGCGCGCAAACCACGGGGATACCGCACCCGAGATGGCCAACAGCACGCGGCGTTCCGAGGTAGTCACCCACCAAGTACTAACCGCGCCCGATGCTGCTTGACTTCGGTGATCTAACGAGAACCGGCGTTTTCAGCACGGTACGGCCGTTGGCCTCGAGCGATTGCTGTGGAAACGCTCGCCTTGACCACTCGACCACTGCGTCGACTATACACTAAAAATAGTTTTACGTAATCTAGAGGTCCCAAAACGTGTAGATTTGTCGAAAACTCCAGTTGCGATTTTTGATGCGATTCCAATACTTTCCCTACATATTGTCATATATTGCAGGGAAAGTATAAATTGTTAACTCTTACAGACAAAGTTATAATCACTATTCTATTTTAAAAGATTTATTTCCTCATTAATAACTTTCTGTATAACCTAAATTTCATTACTAGCTTCCATAAAGCACGTTGTTTTCATAACTCTATTAGAAAATATATTTCTAAATATAAAACATACTCGTATTAACAAGCGGTAGTCAAAAACCAAAAACATTATATGAACCATTTTCCTTCATATTCTATTTTTAATACACTTTGCCATCAAGGACGAAGACAAGTTTGAAAAGGTGGTTCTGTAATGGAGCCAGCAAATATCGTTTGGATTTGATATTAATGACAAAAATGGTCATGTTAGAGAAAAAATCTATCAAAATTTCCAGGTATTATTCACTGGATTATTATATTTCTTCCAGCAAAGGTATTGCTGGTCATTAATTTTTTATGATTGATTCTATCGTTCCCTGTCGTGTTTCGTGTCAGGCTGTGTCCATATATTCTACCACTTCATAGGTGCAGGACATCAAAAACAAGCATTACAATTGAGATACTACTGTTTCATTTGTCTAATGCAGCTTCTTCTTAACTTAAGAGTTTGGCAAGGTCGCCGACAGGGGGAGATGCATTGCATAGTTCCCCGGGAAACTTGAGGTTCCCTGCCGCATAATTAATTAGTTTATGAAAAAGATAAATAGTTAGTAAAATAGGCGGGTAGTAGGAGCCCCGCACATTTGCTGCAGAGAGGTCCAGAAAATTAGTATTTTCTTCTACACCCCAGAATTCTGTCGATTAGCCATCCTCGAGAAAGAACCCCCCTTTTTTTTATCTCAATTTGGAATTCTACAAATTTTATTGAAACAGTCCCCGTCCCCTTTAAACATCATAATTTTTTAACAAAATTCATCGTTAAATGAAATACATTTATTGAAGCAATATCGTTGTTTTATCTTATGATCATGAACATGTGATTCCCCCTTTATGCACTATAATTTCCCGTCGCATTTGAGGTGACGGATCAAAGGAATTCTTGTTTATTTTTTCTTTTGGCAGAAAATTTCCAATAGGCTCCTCCCCCTACATTTTCCACGATTTTCCGTTGCGTTTAAACGGCATATCGACGGGATTCGAGGCTAGTTGCAATATATTTCAGCTAAATGACCTTATCATTTTTGTGGTCTTTATTTTTTTAATCACGATAGAATCCTTTTCGTCATGGCACTAGTTAATGAAAAATTGCTACCATAAATCGTAGGATCCGTGAAAAAAAAATTGACTATATTTTAGATCTCAGTGATTTACCATATGCAGCATGCAAGACTAAATCGCTTGGGTACCACCGGAGAACAATTCATCATATTCAACATTTTATATCTTATAAAGTAAACATTTTAAAAACACACTTTTTACTTTTAGTGATAAATCTATATTTGTTTTTCAATGTATAATTTAAGCACACTTTAAAGAAATACTTTTTATACAGGTTTGAAAATTATGTACGATTTGTCGAACGAAACATTGGCATGACAGATTACAGGTATACTCATAAATTTACATCCAAAACAAAATTTTTGGTGTCTTACTGTACTGCAGGTGTCATTGTGCACCTAAATCAATTTGTATTTAAATTACATTTCTATTTTATGCTGCACTTAATTTCCTTATAATTTTCTAAATTTCAACAAAATAATTTCCTAAAAAATTATTTTTGCAACAAGAAAAAAAATTAATTTGTATTTATATTACATTTCTATCTCATGCTGTTCTAAGTTTCTATATAATTTTCGAAATTCCACAATAAGATTTCTTAAAAAATTAATTTTGCAACAAGAAAAAAATTAATTTGTAGTTATATTATATTTCCATTTTATGCTGTACTTAGTTTCTCTATAATTTTCGAAATTTGAACAATATAATCTCTTATAAAATCATTTTTGAAACAAGAGAACAAAATTAAATTTAGATTCACTTTCTAGATACTAACATACATTACGAAAATTTCATGAAAAAATATTGAGAAGTTGAAACGTTATCCAGTGCAAGGATATCACATTCTGGTAAAATCACAGTCTGAAGAAAATTACTTTAAAGTTATTTCTTATTAAAATATCTCATACATAATTTTTGAAATTTCAGCAATATAAACTCTTAAAAAAATATTTTTGCAGCAAGAAAACAAGACGAATTTTTGCTTCACTTTCTAGAGACTAAAATATTGAGAAGTTTAAAAATTATCCAGTGCAGTGATATCACATTAAGGTGAAAAATGACTTTAAAGTTGTTTCTTAATAAAATTTCCTATACACGACCTGAGACATTTTGTGCTATAACTGCTGTAACAATAAAAAAAATTTCATGCGGATTATTTATGAATGATTAGAGAGGTTTATATTTTCATACATATTTTTTGAAAATAATTTAATCGACTAATTGAAGAAACTTCAATATCTTTAAAAGAATTTAAGAATCTATAAGAATAATCCATTTATTCTTCAGTAAAGTTTGCCAAAATTTTGATGAAGAATTTGTTGGAATATCTTCAACTCGCTGTGTTCAATTTGTGGGAACGGCCTATAAATTTTATGTGCGGACCAGATTTAATACGATGTTTATACACTTTTTTATAGAAGAAAATAAAATACAGAATCCTAAGTAACGTAAAGGAAAACTTGATCAACATATTTAAGCACACATTAAATACAATTTCAATATATACCTGTTTCGAGGGTACTGTAGATGTCCTTCTTCAGTGCTAAAAAATAAACATACTGGAAGTCAAAAGGGGCACAAATACAAAAAATAGAAGGGCATATATATATATATATATATATATATATATATATATATATATATATATATATATATATATATATATATATATATATATATATATATATATATATATATATCCAAGTGTTGGACTGAAATCTACATGAGAAAAAAATCAGAAAGCAGAATGGGTAACAGCCCAACCAATCCTAAATAGGAATTCACAGTTGACACGCAAGATTTGGATACGCAAAAACAGAACAGAAATGTCCCAACAAAAATTCGCATGTCCAAACAAGATTAAATGAGTCCCAACAAGACGAAAAAGTCCAAATGAAATACAAAAGCCACAAAGACTGAGAAATGGAACGAATATAAAGAAATTGGGAAAAATAACAGAACACCTCCCTCCAGACAGTAGACATAAAGGAATACTGGACAAATCAATAAGTAAATTACTAGAATTTTTTGAGGCTTCGAAAAAGTCAAGATCATAGATCGATGTGCAGTTTTGAGAAGAAAACTCAAAACGGTGAACAACAACTTGCAGAAGAAAATTCAAAACGGTGGTTCCCTCTTACTTAGTAATATAACAACGTTAAATAGAAGACCAAAACATTGCATTTTACATTTTCTGCCGTTGAAAAACAGTATTTCAACACCTGCAGACGATGAAAGATATTTATACTGAAATTCCCCACGTACTATCTACGGCCCAGTCGATTATTTAGAGAGCGCACTGCCTTTTGCGCTACATCAGCCTTCTACACTCTCTACAGGTAATGGCAAAGCATGAGCGAGGACCAAGAAGATGCGATCCCGTTTAATACTTCCCCTCCTAGCCGGAAATGGAGCACGACCAAAAGTTACCGTCCCTTCATTTGGGATATTGGGCTAGGCATACACAGTGCATTGGAATGGGCCAACGGCCGTACCGTGCTGAAAACACCGGTTCTCGTTAGATCACCGAAGTGAAGCAGCATCGGGCGCGGTTAGTACTTGGTGGTTGACCACCTCGGAACGCCGCGTGCTGTTGGCCATCTCGGGTACGGTATCCCCGTGGTTTGCGCGCTAGATTTGCACGCTGCTACAAATGCCGCCGTGTTCATGCGGAGTACGATCACGTTAAACATGTGGGTCCGTAAGTCCTTCCGAGAGGTTGGTGGTAGGGGAAGGAGGGTACGGTCCCTGTGGATGCCTCCCCCACTGGGTTCCGGTCTAAATTGGGTAGGCACTTCCCGGCCGTCCATACAGTTACCTTACACCTTTCTGGTAGGTCGGACGGTCTGGGTCTCAACAACAACAACAGTGCATTGGAACTTTGGAAATGTTTTCAATATTTTTTGTTGGCGACCTAAAGTTGCTTCTTAAAATATGAGAACATCATATTCTTTATTAAAAACTAAGCTACATGCATTGCATTGGGAAAAATTTGAGGTATTGATCAAACAAATGTTATGAACAACATAAAGTATTTGTTTTATGTTTGGTACAACATAATGTATGCACAATATAAAGAGTTTTGTTGTAAGTGTTTGCTGTACATCTTAAAATATTTGTTTGCTGTACATCTTAAAATATTTGTTTAAAGTATTTGTTTTATGTTTGGTACAACATAATGTATGCACAATATAAAGAGTTTTATTGTAAGTGTTTGCTGTACATCTTAAAATATTTGTCTCTTATACAATATTTATATTTTTCAGTTTTCAAATCTAGAATGTTACATGTCATAGCAAAACACAGAGTGTTGTGAATAAAGATCTGCTTTACGGTTGTATCTTTTGTTAACAAGGTAAATCACAAAAGCGTGCTTGTTAATTCCGAGAATGCGCTGGGGACAGGTGGATTTAATAAAAGACCATACTGAAAATCGGAATGTGTTTGTACTCCGTTTAGTTAACAGTTGTTAGAAAATCTGCAGGTCAAGACATTTTATTTAAAAATAAGATCCTTAATATAGGACGAGGAGATTCCATTAATATTTAATGCTTATATTTAAGCCAGTCAACGACACGTAACCTAAGACAATTAAAAAAAGTTGCAATTTTTTGAAAAGTTTTACACTCTTTCGCAAAAAAAAAGTACCCTGAAGAAAGTGACTGTTTTTATTGAAATTAAATATGCGTACAGCTCATACACAAGTAATGAAATGATTACAAAATCAAGGCAGCAGGAGATATCAATGGTTAGCAATTGCATATCGAATTTTAAATCAGTATTGAAACCCCACTTGGCGGCGATGCATGCGTGTATACGTCTAGGTAAGGAGCGATAAAGTTTCCTAATGTCATCCTGCGATGCATTCTGCCAGGCATTCCTCAATTGTTGCTCCAGATCTGCTGCATTTCGAGGTGCCCGAATCTGTCGGCCTAGCATGATTCATACATACTCGATTGATGATAGGTCTGGTGACCTGGCTAGCCAAGAAACAGTATCAACAGCACGGAGACAGTCCACAAATATGCGATCCGTATGTGGCGTGGCATTATCTTGTTGGAAAATGGCCTCAGAATGGCGTGGCATGAAGGGTAACGCAAACGGTCGTAGGATTTCATCAATATATGGTTGAGCTGTAAAAGTTGTACTCAGGATGACTAGGGGCGACTTGCTGTCGTAGGAGATAGCACTATATACACCATAACACCTGGGGTATTGGCTGTGTGTCTGTGTAAAACAAAGGCGAATTGATACCACTGGCCTTGGCGCCATCATACACGTACCCGATGGTCATCTGCTGAAATATTGAAACGTGATACATCGCTGAACGCTATGTGATGTCCGTCTGCTGGCAGCCATGATGCTTGACTACAACACAACTCCTAACGACTCTGTCGATGTTGTGGGGTTATGGGCGGAATTCTTAAAGGTCGCGGTGAGCGTAAGACCACCTCAGCCATGCGCCGTGAGATTATGGAAGGTACCATGGGTGGTATGCACGAGACTGTAGCACGTGGACGGCGGACAATGATGCCGCTGGGACAATTCGGGTCTGTCGCCCAATCATCCGATCTTGTCTCGTCCTTTTTATACATAATTCCGTTGTAGCGATTTAGAGCTAAATAAAACCCTTACATATTGATGTATTGTCTCTTTAAAGTTTTGTACGAGCAAATTACTTCCCAGGGTATTATTCTATGAAATATGGAGTCAATAGGAGCAGAACTTTATTAATTATGCATGATTAACTTTCCCATGCTTAACTTTTGAAGGGATCTGTATATATCCCCTCTAATAACTGTAAAAGTGGTTTCGTACTTTTACAGTTATTAGAGAGGATATATACTTTCTCATAAAAGGCCAGGCGATGGTAACTGCTGCCCTGCCTCCCGTGAAAAATTATGTAAATTGAAAACCCAGACAATTAAGTTCAGATTTATTTAAGAATAATCGGGGCATTGCATATATGGCAATTGTATATATGACCCCAACCACATTTGTTCACACCTTATATTTAGCATTCGCATTTTTCTTAGCCTATTGAAATACTGTCCATTTGCTATAAATATGAAAGAAGGAGAATTTTTTATACAGATGGTTTCATTCCAAATAATTATTTCCGTAACAGGTGCTAAAATGGCCGAGGAAAAACACTGAAATTGATAAACTTTTGATTTCCTAGACTAAACTTTCCTAGACTAATTCCCTTGACTAAACGTGTTGATTTCCTAGGAACACTAATTTTGCGCTTTTAAATATAAATTTGATTTTATTCACTTTTAGCCTACGTCCAACATGTAATAATCAAATGATTTTGGCGGCAGCCATTTCGATAACCCTTAGTAAAGTCCAGGGCGTACGACAAGGAGGTGGTATGCAATTAGACGTATTGCATAAGATCAAGGGGAATAAGATCAAGAAGTATTGCATAAGTTTGGGGGAGGGTAAACAATTAATAACATAAACAATTAATGAAAAATATCAATAAGAAGACAGAACCCATACAGCAAAGATCGTCACAAGTGTGACAGTGACGTTGTAATCACGTGACATATGAGTCACAATGTGATATCACAGTTGTGATTTCTATGTGACGTAGCACATTGGTAATATTGTGACCTTATTGTAACTATAGTTTGTGAAGTTTCTGCACCTTAATTAACACGTCACAATGTGACGTCACATTTGTGATTTGTATGCAACATCGCTAATTGGTGACACCATGACATTACTGTGACTATATTTTGTCACGTATCTGCAACTAAACATAAATGTCACAATGTGACGTCACATTTGTGATTTATATTTAACATCGCTAATTGGTGATACCATGACATTACTGCGACTATATTTTGCCACGTATCTGCAACTAAACATAAATGTCACAACGTGACGTCACATTTGTGATTTATATTTAACATCGCAATTGGTGACACCATGACATTACTGTGACTATATTTTGTCACGTATCTGCAACTGAACATAAATGTCACAATGTGACGTCACATTTGTGATTTATATTTAACATCGTTAATTGGTGACACCATGACATTACCGTGACTATATTTTGTCACGTATCTGCAACTGAACATAAATGTCACAATGTGACGTCACATTTGTGATTTATATTTTACATCGCTAATTGGTGACACCATAACATTACTGTGACTATATTTTGCCACGTATCTACAACTGAACATAAATGTCACGGTGTGACGTCACAGTTGTGATTTATATTTAACATCGCTAATTGGTGACACTATAACATTACTGTGACTATATTTTGCCACGTATCTGCAACTGAACATAAATGTCACAATGTGACGCCACATTTGTGATTTATATTTAACATCGCTAATTGGTGACATCATAACATTACTGTGACTATATTTTGCCACGTATCTGCAATTAAACATAAATGTCACAACGTGACGTCACATTTGTGATTTATATTTAACATCGCGAATTGGTGACACCATGACATTACTGTGACTATACTTTGTCAAATATCTGCAACTAAGCTTAAATGTCACAATGTGACGTCACATTTGTGATTTATATTCAACATCGCTAATTGGTGACAGCACGACATTACTGTGATTATATTTTGTGACGTATCTGCAACTAAACATAAATGCTACAATGTGACGTTATAGTTGTTACTTCTAGCCGACGATGCGTATTAGTAACATTGGGACTTTATTGGGACTATATTTAGTGACGTTTCAACCACTTGATAAACACATAACAATGCAACGTCACATATGTGACTTATATGCAGCATCGATAATTAGTGACACTGTGAGATTACTGTGACTATATTTTGTAACTTTTCTGCAAATAAACATAAATGTTACAATATGACGTCATACTTGTGACTTGTATGCAATATTGCATATTGGTTACATTATGCCATTGATGTAACTATATTCTGTGACTTTTATGCAACTGAATATTATTGTTACAATGAGGCGTAGCAGTTGGGATTTCTATATAACATCGCTAATTGATGACACTGTAACATTGTCGTAACTATATTTTGTGTTGTTTTCGGCCCTAACCATAAATGTTACAATGCAACGTAGCAGTGGTATTGGCAAAACTATGACGGCACTGTAATAATTTATTATTACTTCTGCTGTTTAAAACAGAGCACAATAGCTATATAAACGTCACTGTTGGGTCTGGTATTTCACATCATGTATTGATAGGGCGCGGTAGCCCATTGGTTAGCGCGCTGGAGTTGCACTCGGTAGGCCCGGGTTCGATTCCAGCCACTGCCAAAACTGCCGCCGTGTTCATGCGGAGTACGATCACGTTAAACATGTGGGTCCGAAAGTCCTTCCGAGAGGTTGGTGGTAGGGGAAGGAGGGTACGGTCCCTGTGGATGCCTCCCCCACTGGGTTCCGGTCAAAATTGGGTGGCACTTCCCGACCGTCCAAACAGTTACCTTACACCTTTCTGGTAGGTCGGACGGTCTGGGTTTCAACAACAACATCATGTATTGATGTTACCTTACACCTTTCGGGTAGGTCGGACGGTCTGGGTTTCAACATCATGTATTGATAACACTGTGAAATGTGCGATTAAGAACTTATATATTTTTTTCTTTTTCAAGACAAAGCATTTTGTAAATCCACTACGTATTTACCTTCAGCTGTAACTGCTTTCATTTAACTGTTGTTTTTCTAAGCGATACAAAAAACAGTGATCACTAGCTGCGGGACTCGCACCGAACCACAACATGTCCAGTGTAGTTTACGAGCAACGTAAATATAAGGTAATAACTGTGTATAACTATTTTTACTTTCCTTATATACATAATGTATAAGGAAAGTATTGTGACGGGGTCGAAAATTCGAATTCGAGTCTTCGACGGAAGAGCACGTTTCAAGCATCCCTGATCACGAATCAAACATTTTTGAAGGGATGTCTGTGTGTGTGTGTGTGTGTGAAAGTGTGTGTGTGTGTATATGTGTGTATGTGTGTGTGTCAGTGAGTCTGTGGAGACGATAACTGACGAACGAATAGACCGATTCGAACGAAATGTGGTACAAAAATCGCAATTTATAAACACTGGAAGTCTATTGTTTTTATACGCAATCGAGTGTTCAGAACCCCCTTAAATTTTCGAGTGAAATTTTGAAAAAATCGTCAAAAAATCAAAACCGCTAATAAAGTCACGCAAATAGACATTCCTTATGTAATTTTTTATTAGAAAACGATTGACATAAATTTTAGAACGCTAACATGAACCGTTCTCGAGATATTGCACATTTTTCAAAAAAGTTATCAAAAAATCATATAAAATAAAACAAAAATATTTCCTATTGAGAAACATATTCACTTTTCGCATGTAATACCATGCGATACATTGGGTGACATCATTCTCGTGAATCTAGCTCGTTCCATTCATGAAAAAAGATTCTTTGAGTAATACTTTTGTATTTGAACGACAATAGTCATTTATCTGCTATAAGAATAACTTATTTCTCCGTCCATAACTTATTTCTCCGTCCACTCTTGCCGAGATTTTGGCGACGAATTTGGTGGAATGTCGCCAACTTGGCGATATTTTTAATTGTTGCCAAAATAAAAAAAAATCTCGCCAAATGAATAAAAATGATACTAAATCAATGAAAATGACGACTAAGTGAAGAAAATGCAATATCTTGGAAAGAATAACATTTTTTTTAACTGTAAAAGAAGTAAATTCATTGCATTATATAAGGAAAGTCATATGTTGCCCACATCAGATTTTTAAGAATGAAAACTGCCCAATAATTTGTATGGCTAACTTCAATTTATGGTCAATGACCGTATTTTTATAAAAAAATATCTTATTGTGCAGTTTGACAATTTACAAAATTGTATTCAACTTTAAAATCAAAAATCAGCTGGTTGTGGGGGCCACATTTAACGTACTTTATATGTAACAAAGAAAATCCAATATTAAAATATGATGATGCACACAAAATTGTCTGACATAGATACTTTACAATTTTGTACATACAAATCAATCGAAGCACATTCCATATTTCTTAAAATTTTTAAAGAAAAATAATATATATATATGCATGTTGTCCAAGTTGTCAGTGTTTATAGATATAATCTATTACTGATATAAGAAACATGCATTTTGTGTTCATTTTTTTAAAATACTTGGACTTGATAAAGAGTTTTATCGAAATGATCCATTCATTATTAGGCCTAGGGCTTGTCCACGTCTAAAGCTTTCATGCTTGGATTTTATTTTATTTTATTTTATCGATTCATTTCCATTGATGTTTTTGTTTGTCTTCAGATTGATGACTAGAGGTTTGCATTTTATTTTCCACTTGATTGATGATTCTCTGTTTATATATATATATATATATATATAATATGAAAATTCAAAGATTGAATAGAGAGAAGTTGTAACTTAAAATACCCTAACTTAAAACATGCCTACAAATTAAAAAGACGTATTAAAAATAGAATCTTCAATCATGAGGGAAAATATAATGACGTAATCACATGTAAATGTAAAAGTATAAGTTCCGGAAATGAATCAAGCCGGGTAAAAGTTTATGATACTGTAATAGTGGTTCAATAAATATAACCCCAGAGGTTCGCCTTCCTACGAAGTTAATAAAATGGCAGAGACATGTATACAAAATAATGTTCATCATAATATAGAAAAAAAATCTTTAATTTATGTTTTAAGATATAATATCATTTGTATTAAAATAATAAAATATGTCTGCTTATTCGCGATATATCTGGCGAAGCACTCACTCACATTCACAATATTTTTGGAAAAAACATTAAAATTCATTAATTTTGAGTAATTGTTCTAAAATTCACAATTTTAAAGAAAAGCGTTTGCAATTTAAGAAAATGCTCAAATGTATATTTTTATTTAAAATCGCTAAATTTATCAATTTTATTTAAAAACTTTAAAACTTGTAATTTTAAGAAAACCTATAAAGCTAAAATGTACGAAAATGCGTAAAATTAAAAGTACTTCCATTCACGAATGTCACAGAGAACCGCGCTAATTCTAATGTTTCATGAAAATCTGATGTGGGCAACACATGACTTTCCTTATATAATGTAATGAATTTACTACTTTTACTGTAAAAAAATAGGTTTTTCTTATAGTAGATACTAATATTCTTTCCAAGATATTGAATTTTCGACAATTAGTCGTCATTTTCATTGATTTAGCATCATTTTCATCCATTTGGCGAGATTTTCATTAATTTGGCAACATTTCAAAAAAGTCGCCAAGTTGGCGACATTTCGCCAAATTCGTCGCCAAAATCTCGCCAAGCGTTATGCACTAAGAAAAAAGTTATTCTTACAGCAGATAAATGACTATTGGCGTTTAAATACAAAAGTATTATTCAAAGTATATTTTTTCATGAATGGAACGAGCTAGATCCACGAGAATGATGTCACTCAATTTATCGCATGGTATTACATATGAAAAGTGAACATGTTTTTCAATAGGAATTTTTTTTTTATGTGACTTTTTCATAATTTTTTTGAAAAATGTACAATATCTCGAGAACGGTTCATGTTAGCGTTCTAAAATTTATGCCAATCGTTTTCTAATGAAAAATTACATAAGAAATGTCTATTTGCGTAACTTTATTAGAGGTTTTGATTTTTTGACGATTTTTTCAAAATTTTATTCGAAAATTTAGGGGAGTTCTGAACATTCGATTACGTATAAAAACAATAGGCTTCCAGTGTTTACGGATTGTGATTTTTGTACAAATTTGGTTCGAATCGGTCCATTCGTTCGTCAGTTATCGTCTCCACAGACTCACTGACACACACACACACACACACACACACACAGACAGACATCACTTCAAAAATGTTTGATTCGTGATCAGGGATGCTTGAAACGTGCTCTCCCGTCGAAAACTCGAATTCGAATTTTCGACCCCGTCACAATACTTTCCTTATACATTATGTATATAAGGAAAGTAAAAAAAGAAAGAAAATATTTTGTCTGGCCTTACATTACCATCTTTTACAGAGACTTTACATCTACAGAAAAATTTAATTGGTCACGTGTTGCAACCGCAGCTGCTCCATAGTTTTGGGGAAGCTGTTCTAGTATTTATCAACAATCTTAGTGGCGGGAAATTAAAGAATGCCGTGTATCATTGCGTATGCCGTAGATGTAATTTCCCACAATCGTGTTTTTAACACATTTGAATACAAATCATATCGGGCTGAGACTTATTAAATCTTCGGGTCGCGTCGGATCGTACATTTATACGTTTCTTTGGATGCGGGCTGGGTTTAAACACTAGCGTTTCGGGTCTGTCCGAGTGGAAATCTGGATTTCGGCCTTGCAGACCTCTTATGCGCCGGCACGGATAAATAAATATAGATGAGCACCGAAAGCCTAAAATAGACTGAAAAAATCTCGAAATGACTTTTAAACAATGTTGTTCATTAATTTCAGATTAAATATATTTACAAAACATTCATTCATTTGACAATATTGAGTTTCTCGATATTTTATGAATTTTGTTATTTTGGATAAAAAACCTGATATATCGCGAGAACGGCGTATGTGTGCATCTTGTAAATGATAGCATTCGCATTTATATAAATATCCACATAAAATAGGAATTTTTGTAATATTTTATAACGTAATTATATTTTTATAACATTTTTATCGATTTTCGGAATGAAAAGTTCGTTATGTCGTGAACCTATACCGACGCATCTCATTCTCAATTTATATATATAACACCTGGACTTATTTTTTATGTATCAATCATTTTTACTTTCCTTATATACAGGGTGTAAAGTAGAATTCGAATTCGAGTTTTCGACTAAAGAGCACTCTTCAAGCATACCTGAACATGAATCAAACGTTTTTGAGGTGATGGCTGTGTGTGTGGGTGAGTGTTGTTGTTGTTGAAACCCAGACCGTCCGACCTACCAGAAAAGGTGTAAGGTAACTGTTTGGACGGTCGGGAAGTGCCACCCAATTTAGACCGGAACCCAGTGGTGGAGGCATCCACAGGGACCGTACCCTCCTTGCCCTACCACCAACCTCTCGGAAGGACTTTCGGACCCACATGTTTAACGTGATCGTACTCCGTATGAACACGGCGGCAGTTTTGGCAGTGGCTGGAATCGAACCCGGGCCTACCGAGTGCAACTCCCGCGCGCTAACCAATGGGTGTGTGAAAGTGTGTGTCATTAAGCCTGTGAAGACAATATCTCACGAACGGAGAAATTCGAATGAATTGGTACAAAAATTACAATCCTTGAATACTCTAAACCTATTGTTTTTCAACACAATCGAATGTTTAAACCTCCCCCCCCCCTCTAAATTTTTCGGTGAAATTTTGAAAAAATCATCAAAAAATCAAAATATTTAATAAAGTTACAAAAATAGATAAATCTTACGTAATTTTTTCTTAGAAAACGATTGACATACATTTTGGAACGCTACCATAAACCGTTCTCGAGATATTGCACATTTTTCAAATAAATTTATCAAAAAATCGCATAAATTGAAAAAAAATATTAACTTTTGAGAAACATGTTCACTTTTCATATGTAATATCATACAATAAATTGGGTGACTGGGTGACATCATTCTCGTGGATCTAGCTCGTTCCATTCTTGAGAAAAGATACTTTGAGTAATACTTTTGAATTTGAACGCCATTATTTCTCCGTCCATAACTCTTGGCGAGATTTTGGCAACGAAATTAGCTGAATGTCGCCAACTTTTTTAATGTTGCCAAATTAACGAAAATCTCGTCAAATGGATAAAAATGACGCTAAATCAACGAAATTGACGACTCATTGACGAAAATTCAATATCTTGAAAAAAATATAAGTATCTACTGTAAGAATAATCTATTTTATTTTTACTGCAAACGTAGTAAATTCATTTGAATATAAGGAAAGTCATGTGCTGCTCGCGTCAGATTTTTTTTTATCGGGTTTTAATTCATGAATGTGAATACACCTACTATTTCGAGGTTCAAAGTTCTTGTTTTTATCAATTTGATCATTTTCAGTACCCGGTATTAGTTCAATCAAATAATGGTACAAATACTGCTTCAATATCAAGACGGTAAATGTAAACTTCTTAAAATATAGAGTATATACAAAAATAAACTGGTCAACCGGTTTCAAAAGCGATGTTCAAATACTCATCTACTCAGTTGATGAGTAATAATCTTGAAATATCAATTTTTCAATAATTTTGAAAAAATTACTTTAAAATACCAAGGAATAAAAGACTACGGAATTTAAAAGAAAATAAAAAGCGAAGGAATCAACTGGTTTGGGAAGCTATATGAGCTATCTTTATCAACTAAATTCAAATAACATTTGATCAAACTAGTTTGAAAATGCCAGGAAATAAAAGCTGAAAAATTAAAATGAATGTTCCAAGAACTGAAGTAGATAGGTAATATTTTTTATATATATTTTTAAATTTTACAGTTTTTATTCTCTGGTATTATTAAATTGAACTTAGTTAAAATAGCTCATGTAATTTTTCAGATCTGTTTTTCTTTCGAAATATATTATGACTTGGCACTTTTACAATAATTTGAACGAATGTTTTGAATTTTTTTTTATGCAGGTTCCTTATTTAGCTCCCGAAGCAGCTTGTTTCCATCGTTTTCGATATACTGCATAATTTCACAACATTTATTCACATGCATTTTTGGAAGTGTTTGAAACCTTCTACTAGATCTAACAAAAAACTACTAGATACGAATAAAAAGTTTTGACACTACAGTTATTTATTTCTAAAATTAAGTTAACTTATATTTTGATGTGAATAACATCTATGCTTGGGGTATCAGTAGCAAAAATCGGAGCATTACGAAAATGTAAACAATTTGGACGTTTATGTCTGCCGAACTTAATAGAAATTTAAAGACTCAACTCTCGACTTTCGTATACACGAAATCAGAATATAAAATTTCATGAAAATACATTAATACTTGTAACAGCTATAGGGTACACAAAAAAATCGAGCACTAACAGACATCACTCCAAACATAATCACAGCGTGCTCAGGGGATCCTAAAACATGAATTGGCATCACAATCTCGAAATATAAAATTTTAATGAAACAATACTTTCTCAATACTACTTATGAGGAAGTAAAAATGTAAATATTTTTTTTTATTTTGTCGGAAATATGGTCCAGATTAAGAATATATAAATATAATTTGAATATTTTAATATTTTAAGAAATAAATATTTTTTCGAAAGAAAATTAGAAAGTATCTGTCCGAGCGTGTTTTTTTCTTCTTCTTACTTTCATTAATATCTTCGAAACTATGAAACATCTATATAAGGAATAAGTGGCAAAAATATATATTAGGAAATTAAGTTTCCAAATATATCCCTTTTCGAAAGAAAATTAAAAAGTATTTGTCCGAGCGGGTTTTTTTCTTCTCCTTACTTTCATTAATATCTTCGAAACCATGAAAGATCTATATAAAGAATAAGTGGCAAAGGTATATATTAGAAAATTAAGTTTCCAAATATATATATATATATATATATATATATATATATATATATATATATATATATATATATAATTTTGGAAGTATAGTGGATATAGTTTCAATGTTTAATGAAATTATCTAAATAAAAATTCCAATATAAAATATCCGATAATTAGAAAATAATAATAATAAAATCAGTGGTCCTTGTGGACTACAATAAAAATTTTGAACATAAGTAGAAAAATGACTATAGCTTTGAATTTTATCATAAAAGATTGATTTTCAACATCTTATTGAAATGTTATTTTCAATACAATTTATATTCTATAAAGTATTAAACAAATATAAAACTTTCTTACTTTTTCCACTCTAAAAAAAAAAAAAAAAAAAAAAAAAAAAATGAAAAGAAACGGATAGTGTAATCAATGGTAGCTGATATGTCACATTAAAGTTTTATTATAGTTGATTGCAATAAATTTAGAGAGAACGCGTTTTAATAGATATGTTTGATTGAAAAGTTATTATATTAATTCTCCAGTACTTTTAAAATTTCTTCGAAATATTTTTCGCTTTAAGAATTCTTGAAAATGTATTTCTGGAAAAAGAAAGTAAGTTTATAATCAAAATGACACATCTACTATAAATATTTTCAAAAACTCAGTTAAAATATATCCCGGTTGGAACATATTTATTCAATTTAATTCAATTCAATTTAAGTGGCAATTGCATATAAAATCCAATTAGAGTAATCTCAAAGAACATAAAATACTAGAATACTAAACAATAAAAAGCTAAGAGCATTAAAACTGGCATTTTAAAAAAATGGCAGGTGTCAAAATAAAAATATCAATATCCGCGCAATATGTATCAAGGAGGTTAACAAATTTTATATACAAAAAAATCTCTTAATGTAATTGCTGTTTTATTTGTTTGCTTGTTTTCATGTCTAATATTAACAGGTCATATGAAACTCTAAGAACGCAAGAAAGTATAGTAGGACAATGAATAATATTATTTAAAACTTCATAGTAAAACAAGAGGCAAAACTATTTACTTTTTTCTAAGGCGACAAAATCATGGATAATAACTATAAATTCTGTAATAGCACGTTTAAAATGATTACAATTATTTTTTATTATCTGTTCTCTCTGGAACAAAACTCATAATGCAGATGTATATATATATATATATATATATATATATATAATCTATCTCTAATATCAGATCCATTTTGTGTTCATTTTGATTAAATACTTGGGCATGACAAAGAGTTTTTTCGAAATGAACAATTCATTTAGGCCTAGTGCTTATCCACGTCTAAAGCTTTAAAGCTTGAATTTTATTTGATTTTCTATTATTGAATGCACTTCGTTGATATTTGTTGATTATTTTTGGCTTGGTTACTAGAACTTTGCATTGCAACTTCTCTCTATTCTATCATTGGGCTGGGGGCGTAGTAATCAAACGTGTTGTTTTCCATTTCTCCATACAAAATTTCTCCGAACTTAAATGGGTTCCGATATGTTGTTCCTGAGGGGAATGGCACCTTCTGTGCAATGCTATTGGGCACAGGTTTCGAGGCGGCCCTGACTCAGATTTGTTTGTTGGAGAGGGGACTTTGAGGATAACGCGAGCGTTTCAAATATTCAGCCGTGCGTATTTATAAAGTCACTGTTATTCCAGAATTAGAAAAAAATTGTAAATATTGATGGTGACTACGGTAAAAGAAAAGTACTCCACGCACTTGCTCTTTTCTTTTATTTTATGTTACAATCCTCTTTGTACAAGAAATATTGTTAGCTTTAGTAAATCGAATTTGAGTTTTGCATGATTTTATTTATTGCATTTTTTCATTCAAAATTAAATACTTTTTATTGAATTTATTGCTTCTTATTATTAATGAAAATAATAATTTAAAATAATCATGAAGGTGGAAAATAATGTAAAATTGTTAGGTTGAAAGTGAACAGAGCAATAATTTCTGAGTCGTGGAATGGCAACATCTATCTGTTGGCTCCCCCAGTTTGTTTATTTGCGGGAACGCGCGGCAAGATGTTATTGTTAACGGATCATTGGATATCTTTGTTAAAAGGTAATTTCATTTATTTTGCAATCTATTGATCTTATAATTCAGTATTTTGTAAATAAGTATATTGCATATTCCTTTCTAATTTTATAAGTTTCTTCAGCGATTGAGATTAATTTATAACACTCTTTCCTTTGTTGCGCATTCGATGTGTATTCGATTCTTGGCCATCTGCCGAGCGTGATTCGATTAGCTTCGTTCTTGTTATGTTTTGAAAGTGGGAAGTAAGTAAATATCTGAATTGTATAACTATAATAAACTTGTAATACTGTGACATTTTCCTAACCAATTATTTTAATTTCATAGTGCAGCTACTAGTCAATTCTGCTTTTTCACTAAAAATGTGATCTTATCTTTTAAATCTGATATACTATATGTATTTTATACGTAAAATCAAATTTTTCTATATCCTTATTTTTTTTATTATTATAGTTATTTTCAATCGCGGTTAGAAATTGATAGCAGAAAATGAAGCGTTATTGGGTCCCAAGCATTTTTACTCAGTTACCAAAAGGTTCTATACTTAAACAGGGAAGTTAGACATAAAAAATTACGGCTGGGTTTAGAATCTCGTTGTCAAAATGAAATTTAAAGGTGGAAAATGCAACTAACAAATAATTTCGAATACTGTTTTTATTGCAGTTTAAAATTCTAAAATTGTGCAGTTAGATTTGGATATTTGTACAGAAAAATTGTAATGAATTAAAATTTATTCTGGCTTGTACATATTTTTGCAGAAAGAATGAGAATTATCTGTTGCATGTATAAAATATTTTATTACCTAAAATTAAAGAGTTTTTTACAATCATATGTATACGTAGAATTTAATACTAATCATATATATACAATCATATCTATACAATCATATGTATACATAAATTTGTCACTTACTGCAATATTATTGTTAAATTTCTAAACAATCCATATAAATAAAATTGAAAATCTGTCTGTCTGTATGTAAGTTTGTCTCTATATCACGGGAGAACGAGTGAAAGAATTTAATGAAATTTTGTGGGTAGGCTTAAATTAGCCCCACTTAAAATTTAGTTTAAGTTTTTGAGACCAGGGGTTATCTAGATATTAATTAAAAATGAACAATTGAGCCTTCCATTGAGATAGCATTATGCAGGCAATATGTTTTACGCCAATTTATTTGAAGAAAATTGTATCATGTCGCTTTAATGGATTTAAATCCAATGTGTTTATGTGACAGACGGATTTTTATTAAATTTTTTCCGATTTAAATAATATAGTATGTATATAAAATAAATTTGAACGATATTGCATTTTTAACTGGATTATAACAATTACGGTCTTCAGGTTTAAACATTATTATTATTGATATTTTCGGGGATTAATGATATTTTCAATTTATTACATTGTTTTATTTTGGCAAAAATTGTTGAAACTCATATATGTACAAAGCGCTGATCTTCTACAACTGCACTGGTATATCTTCTAATCTACGAGAATATAAGTAGTACATGTATATTGTCATATATTAGAATGAATTACGGCCTTTAGATTTAATGATTACGGGATTATTGTTATTTTCAATTTATTATGTCATCTATTTTAATTTGTCAAAGATTTTAGAAACTCATATGATGTAGTAATTGTAATTCTCTACTAATACATTGGTATATATTCTAATATTCGTGAATATAAGTAGTGCGGGTCCCATACAATTTTAGCACTTTTAATTTGCATATATTGGTTCAATTTCATATTTTTTTGTAAATTTGTTTACGAACAGGACCAGGATGTTTTATTCTTCAGATCTGCCTATTGAAGATAATTTTATATAGCGGGAACAGATATTCTTAAACTTCTTTTTAGTCAGGCATTAAATTAAATATTTTAATAGAATATTTTGATTAACAATATCATTTAGTATTCTATAGGAATTTGAACATGATCATGAATTTTAAATTTCTTTATATTATATGCTCCGCACGAAGAACAGGTATTACTGCTAGTTTCTCTATATATATGTGTTGAAGACCCAGACCGTCCGACTCGTCCTGAGGACTAAGAGCAGCTATTTGGACGGCCGGTCTATATATATGTGTGTAGAAATTAGTAAATTTCAGTCTATATATATGTGTGTAGAAATTAGTAAATTTCAGTCAGTGGTCTAAGGGACCAGTAATTTTTATGACATCACAGGTCCTCAACCTTTATTGCTGGTCTGTATACAGAATTTTTAAAAATATTTAAAAAATTGAAAAACATAGGAAATACTTGAGTAGTATTATATTTTGATTTCTGTAAAAACCATAATAAAGAAAAAAGAAAAGTTATATAAATTGTAATTTAATGTTTATGGAATAAACCAGTTAAATATATCTATATAATATTTATGAGGGAGAAAAGACATCACTCCTAATTTCAACACACCATTACTAACACCACTCATTCCAACACACCACTCCCAATTTCAAGCTCTGCATAAAATAATACATGAAGGAATATATTTGAAGAAAGCATAGAAATATATAATATATATGATATTTTAGGAAACATCTTAAATATTGCATTTACACTAACTTTAATAATTGGATTAAAATTTCATTTGAATAACTTAAATTGTTTCAGAAATATTGGCCATACCCCACTTAGTCACACACGTATTACATCATAAAAACATTCAATTTTGTGTTTAGTCATGCTCAGATCATGTTTAATTGTCAAAATCTTAAATTATTACGTGTTATAATATATTTTTACTCATATCATGTATGTATGAGAGATTAGAATTAACATTAAAAACTATCCTTACCTATGATACTCCTGATAATACCTTCATTATAAAGCAATGGCGATTCTCGACCGCTTTTACGTTGCAACTACAGTTCAAAATATTTCCACGTGCTCTCATTTTCTATCCAAAAATAAGTAAATTGCCATAAATTTCTTTAGAAATATGTTATATCACACCTGTATATATTATTCATACTTAATCTAAGATGGCCATGCTTAAAAATATAGTTTCGTTGTTTTATTATGATTATATGAATTTTAATTACTATTACTATTTAGTACTATTTACAGAAGTAGTTGATTATCTTTTGCTAAAGCAAAAATTATTAAATATTAATGAGTTGGTTAAATATATTTTTATATGGGTAGCATTTCGAAAGTTCTATTAAGTAATTTTACAACTTTGCAGTATAGCAAATTTTAATTTAATGAAAGATAAAATATCGTGCTTTTTTAATCTTGTTTTTAGGGATGCAAAGAATATTCGGCTTGTCTGAATATTACTAGTATTTTGTGAAATGATTCAACCGTATACTGTTGAGAGTATTCTATATTTATAACATCACTTTAATATTTTAAGTAGATTAACTATCTTCTATTAATAAGGATACAATTCATGCCAATAAAGTGATATTAAATTACAATAGGAAAATTGCCGACTCTAGGTACAAGAATTTCCTCAACACAAGAAAAGAATATTTTATATAGTAGGGATTATAATCTCAGATATTTTGTATAAATCTGGTATTTGGGGATTGCAAAATTGTTAATCCTGGGATTTGGAATTTCATTTTATCTCATTTAAAATAATTCAAATTTTATACTCTTGTATTTTTTTTTTATTCTTCTATAAATATTACATGTATGTGTGGAATGAAAATAGCACTTTGAGAGCTCTTTAAAATAAGCTTTCTTTATATAGAATTTTTGGATATAATATTTTTATTAAAAGATATCTTCTAGTATTGTTTTGTGTTTGTAATGAGCATATACTGACTATGCTCATTACAAACCCATTACATAAAAACGTGTAATAGTAGAGATGGTCTTATGTAAGATACTACTACCTTAAATAATGCAATAAAACATATAAAAAAACTAGTATCTTTACAATAAATGCACCTGTGCACTTTGGAATCTTATGGCTGAATTTTAACATCTATATATGGGGGGGGGGGGGGGGGGAGAGATCTAATTTTAAATTCGTAATTTGGGCATTATGACACACTTGTATTATTTTAACTATTATTCAATAGCTTATATCAAGTTATTTAAAAATGCTTAAATTGGAGTAAGTCGAAAAATTAGGGGATCAAAATCATGATCAATCAAGATGGAAATTGTACTCTTCGGCAAAGAAATATTTTTAAAATGAACTGCATATTTATGTTGTATGTACATGATTTTGCAAAAAAATGCATCATACCAGGATATCTTTTTAGGTTGTGCGAAAAATTGATGATGGACATGTTTCTAACTTGCATGCAAATCGCGCAATATGGGATTTTGTAGAATAGCAAAATCCTGTTTCCCTATACTCAGTTATCCCTCGACTTATCTCAATTATTTTCCACATCTATTAAAAGTACTAGAGACAATCTGACTTATATAACATAACAACCTATTTATATATCAAATTTGGTATCATGTAGTTGAATATTTTGGAAAATATTGCATTAAAATGTGAAACTCCCGTGCCTATTCCGTGCACTGTTGTGAATGATACTGGTAAAACAGTACCTTTAGAAACTAGTGAAACTGCACCTAAAGAAAATTGCACCGTAAATTTTACATTCATCGGTAGTTTTGCAGAATATTGGTTATAAAATTTCGTAGTGCAAAGGATGTTTGCGCACAATAGAGAAATGAATGGACTGCCATAAGTTTGTTTTTTTTACATAAATAGTACCTTTGAAAATGTATAGGTATCCTATTTGGCCAATAAGTGTTTTTTACATGAAAACAATACTTTCCTATAGTGAGAGAAGTATAAAAGGAACACATTTAACGAAATCAATGGTAATGTCAAACGATTCGAAGTAATTTTTTATATATATAAAAAGGTTTCTATTAAATATACGGGGTGTCCCATCAAGACTGCTCCTTGCTCGGAGTACATAAAAAGTGACCCAAGAACCATACCTCCACGACCCATAGTTTTCAAGAAAAATGCGAAAGAAAAAATATGACATCGCATGCGGTGCACGTAAAATAAGCTTTACTTGAAACATGAACATCAGTACTTGCATATGACATTATGTTTACATAGAAGGCTGCTCAAAATAACCACTGCCAATAACGAGACATCCATGCGCGCACTGTAAGAATGGCAAATTGCATACGATTCTGCATTGTGCTTCAGCATCCACTTAGTTGCTTGCCTTCATGCTGCGCTCAACTTTGTGAACAAAAACACGATCCTTGATCATGTGCAGTGATCCATTCTACAGCGCTCGCATGCATACCTCGATATGCACAGTTGTTGTTATTGAAACCCAGACCGTCCGACCTACCAGAAAGGTGTAATTGAGCATCTGCCTATGTAAACATGTAATATAGCTGTACCGATGTTCATGTTTCCAATAAAAATTATTTTCCGTGCACCGGATTTGACATCATACTTTATCTTTCGCATTTTTCGCAAAAACTATGGGTCATAGAGGTATGGTTCTTGGGTTATTTTTCATGTACACCGAGCGAGGATTTTCACTCTGCAGAGTTTATGCTATCTTGACGGGACACCTTGTTTATTCGTTTTTCATAGTTAGTCCTAAATTACACCATTATTATACTGGACAGTATTTAGCACTAAACATCTTATAATTTATCCTATTCATTCAATGCTGGACAGCTGGACATAAGGGAAAAATATATACCATATTTCTTCAATTTTAAGGTGCACTTTTTCCGATATAAATGTAACTAAAAACAGGGTGTGTCTTAGAACCGATGGTGTCTTGCAATTCTTTTTTTTATGAAGATAAATATAGCTCAGAGTCATTAGACTCTGCATGTGAGGTTCGCTCTTCTGATATTGATTCAGAAGAAAGTGATGAATAACATACCTACTGATAAATACTATTTCTGTTAATAAATTGAATTCTATTGAAATAAATGAAATTTTTAGTTTTACTTTATTTATTTATTTTTAAATCAAAGCTTTTTCTCTGTTGGTGTTACGGAAATTAAGGTGGTGTCTTACAATCTTATAATGTAAGAAATACAATACATAAATTATAAAATATTATTTAAAAATATTTTTATGTAATTTTATAATGGGATAATTAATTAAAATTAGAACAAAATTGAATTGTATGTTTTAGACATTCTCTACTTTTGCAAAGTAATATTTAACTTTTTAATTTATGTAGGATTTTGTGACAAGCATCTCATTCAAGTTTTTCCTGACTATCCAGTCGCTTGCTCGCACAATTGATGGGAGTGGAAGCTGAAATTGAGCATCTGTGCTGTGATAACGATGTAGTTTATCTCTGTTTAGTGCTTAGGCATTTTAAGAAACTTTTTTTCATTTTAGTATAAATAAAAAAAGGACAAGAAAATATAGTGATAAAATATTTAATTGTTATGTATTATACAGTATACTGTAAAGTGTCGTATTCTTGTATATTGTATTTTAAGAACAGACCTAAGGATTTTCATGAAATTAGGTGAACGTACCGTTATTGTATGCGAGAAGGTGACTTAACTATATTTCAACTTTGGAAAATCTTATTTACAACACCCTCCTAACCATTTAATCTCCTTTAGTAGTAAATGAGAAGTCAGTAATATCCATGTGTTTAGTTATTGGTTGTAAAATGTTTAAAAAGGAGTACAATATTCAGCTTCACCTCATTTATATAAGATAAATGGAGTTTAGTCATTGTAAAATAGTTACTAAAATAATCCAATATTCAACTATGCCTCATTTACATAGGATCTAGATGAATTGAGATCAGTAATTAAAAATTTATCAGATATGTGTTAAAGAGCACTTTGTGGTCTAACTCAATCTGCTTAGCAAATCAGTTGCTAGCAATTGTGATATTTATATTTTAACAGTTGAAGAGAGAACTTATACCGGGACTCATGATAATGCGAAATAGTGCAATGTTTAAGTTTTTAAGTAAAGTGGTGTATTTTTATAAATATTTATAAAATTTTATATCTTAAAGGGGCCTAAAGATGTCCTGTGAAACTAGGAAATGTCAGAATTTCAACTTTAATAAAGAGAACATGACACCGTTGGCAGAAGACTAATTGGATTCTAATCTCAAAAGCTATCCTTTGGATGAAGAAGATAGGCCTACAACAGAGTTTCCCCCAGGATAAAGAAGGGCAGGGTGGTGCTGTTACCAAGAAAAGGACACTTGTTAAAAAAAGGGGCACATTTTTTTATGTGAATAATATTTATGCTTGGGGTTTCTGTGACGAAAATGAGTATTGCAAAGTATCTGTCTGAACAAATGTTTTTTTCTTTCATTTTGCTTACTTTCACTTGAAATATCTTCGAAACCATATAAGATAGATATACATAGTAAACGACAAAAATATGCATTAGGAAATTTAGTTAGTAAATCTATATTTATACTTTAAACGAGAAAGATTAATCTTGCATAAGACATTGATTATGAAACACTTTCCAACTGAAATGCAATTTTATTTAAACATCTCTAAAATGCTATGCATTCAGCAGCAGTGATATTTTTAAAATTATCATAGTACAATAATTTATTTTACTTGGAAACTTAAAACTTCATTAAAAAAAGCAATGCTATAAAATCGCTTGCTTCTCTATCTAAGTAAATCGATGAATATTCCATTCATATCACTTATATTCCAGACTCCGGAGCTAAGTAATTTCGCTTAAAAAAATTCAGCAATTCTTATACAACTCATCTTACAATATCTTATTTTGTGTACATTTTGAAAAACTGCTTTGCCTACAATGACTACAAGACCAAGGAAAGAGGCATGGAAAGAACCTCTGATTTTAACATGATACATAATGTTCAGCGATTAGAAGATATGTGACAACATGCAACTCAATGACTAACTTACGAAATAAAGCCACACCATTACCAATGTTTGGAAGAACATCGAATCTCAACCAAAACTACCGAAGAACATATTCAGCAACTGCACGACATGCGACAATGTGCAACTCAATGAACAACATAACCGCCGCTTGGAAGAACAATGACGTTGATTGTTGAATGTTACAGCGAATTTCAACCGAAACCTTCAAATATAACACCTATAGAACTCGAATATGAGAATTAAAAATAGACAAAACAGCATTTTAATTCAAATATTTTAATATACTGCAAACAACAACGACAACAGAAATACTTATTTTTTGTTGCGATGTTCATTCATAATTTGCCTCTGATTTGATTTACATTATTAATTTTGATGATTTTGATTTAATATTACAATCTGAAAATAACATTTAAAATTTTAAAATTTTTTATGCACAGCAAGTTTATAACTGAATAGGGGAAACTCTTGTACTCTTGTAGGGCCATTCAGCTTTATTTTAATAATTATTATTTTACATTATTACTCTTTGAGGTAAGTAGCTACATGATTTGAAATCTTAGCAACCATTTTGAGTGAAAGAAGGTAAATATAGCAGTTAAGTAGAAGGAAAAGTTTTAATTTGATGGCCCAAAGTAAAATTCTTAACATTACTTTGATATTGATATTTAGAAGATAAGTGCAAAGTTTTATTTTTATGTATAACAGTTAGTTTCGGTCATAAACTAAGGGAAAAGATAGAATATTAACAAATCGGAATATTTATAGAGTTTTGGCTGTGGAAGCCATTTTATAAAAAACGGCTATACCTTGTACCTAGAGCCATGGTCCTAGGTACAATATTATAATTTGTATAGTTTAAAAAATATTTATAAAGGGATGAAAAGATTTTTATATTGTAATAATAATAGATTTATAATGCAAGTTTAGAACTTTTGTATAACATTATTTGGCTTACTGTATTAGTGTTGGTGTTTTATTTATTCAGACTGGTTTTCGGGTATCGGGCTTATGACCAGTAAATGAAAATATATGCAATGTGATGAATATTTGAGTTTTCTAACAGATAGACCCTATTCAACTGAAAATGGTTTCAAATGTGGGAATTTGATGGTGAATAGGCCAATTAATAGTCATCAATTGACAAAAAGGGATATCTCTGCTGGAATTTGTCAGTCTTCTACATCAAACACTGAATCAATGCAATGTATAGCACCGAAATAAGTGTCCCATTTCCTTAAATCTAAAACTTATATTGTACAAAATGATGGGCAAAAATCTGGTAAATGTAGAATCCTTACTAATACTCTAGAGAAAGCTGAATTTGAAGGAGTAAAATTAAAGAAAATGATCGCCAAAAAGATAATTGTTAAGAGACCTACATTTAAAGCAGAGAAGCAATATATGTGAATTGAGTAAATGAAAAGGGACAGTTCTGAATGAATATGCATTAGGAAATGATTATGGTGATGAGACATCTAAGGAATCACCACATATGATGGAAGCTTCAGTTTCTGCAAGTGATATGGATTCTGTAATAACTTGTGGGAGGGATCAAATTCAAAAAGGAAACTATTGTTTGATAAAATTAGACGGGAAGAAAACAAAAAAAATTATGTTGCAGACCAACAATAAAATACCTATAACGAATGAGTAGTCCGAAAAGTTTCTACATCAGAATGCTACAACGTCTGCGATTAGCACAAATGATGTTGTTACCTGAACCCAAAGCTATTGGAGGCTCAGAATAGCTATGTTTACTACTTACTTTTGGTATCAGTTTTACAAATTACACTGTGGAATAATACAAATATTTTCTTTTATTATTATTATCGTGATTTGAGTAATCAAATTTTGTTTAATTTGTATTGTTTATATATAAAAAATATTCTTTTCCAGGCGTAGACGAGTGTGCAAGAATATTAGTGTTTAGCAACGATTCTTGATTCTGTTTGTCGAATGACAGTCGCCGTGTGAGAGTCTGGAGACGACGTGGAAACAGATCCAATCCTGCTGCGAATGTTGAACGCAATACTGCTCGACAGCGCGGCATCATGGTTTGGGGTGCTATCGGTTTCGATAGCCGGTCACTTCTGGTTCATATCAGAGGCAAATTAATGGCACGACGATATGTAAATGAGGTGCTGCGGCCAGTTGCACTGCTGTACTTTCAGCTGTAAGATAACGCATGACGGCATATGGTAACCATCAGCTGATAAGCCTTGCAAGGTATCCAGGTGCTTCCTTGGCCTCCGCTGTCTCAAGAACTGTCTCGTCTGTCTGTCGTTTGACTGCCCTACCTCTCAGATCTGTCTGTCGTTTGACTACCCTGCACCCGCCTCAAACAGAGGATGACCTGTGGAAGATTGCTGAGGGCATATAGTCATATATACCTCAGCAAACTCTCCTCACTCTATTTGCATATGTTATTTGAAAGATTGCTGCTTGTATCACCGAAAGATGTGAACCTACTGCCTACTGATTACCCTGTCTATGCCACTAGTATATTTCATTATTCTTCTGGAATTAACATCACTTATTTATATATGCCATCTCTGTCTGATCTTTAACTTCAAACTCTATCCGTTCTTTCATGCTGTTGCATTTTCTGTGTTGGGTAGTGTATTTCCAGTGAAAGTAAGAAAATAAACAAGATGGATGCCATATATCATTTTGAAGTGGGTCATGTGATCGTTTCATATCATGGACACGTGATCGCTTCATATAAGAGGTGTTATTATTATTTTAATTTTTATTTAAAAAACTACTGAATATATTTCGCTGAATTTTTTTTTATATATTTTATGGAACAATTTGAATATTGCCTAAAATTTTCGAAGCAATTTTTGAATTTTAAATCCGCTTAAAAAATGCTTGAAAAATTAGGTCCCATAGGGCTCAATGTATTCCATTTTTTCAACCCGGGTTCAATCCAAAACTAATTGGGTGATATTATTCATTTATATTCCCATAGGTCCTATAGACCGTCTGAACAACATACTAAAATTTCATTTTGATTAAGTCATTTTTACGGCAGTTATCGTGCTAACGGACAGACAGACAGACAGACAGAATGAACAAAGTCATAAACACTTTTCAACTTTGTTGTAAAGTGTTAAAAACACTCACTTGGACAGATGTTAAAGTTTTTTCGAAAAGAAAAGTTTAAAATACTGAAGTTTTTCTATTACATTTATATTAAGTTAATTCTATTATATTTTTATACATTTACTAGAAAATGTACCCCACGTTACCCGAGATTAAAAACAGACTTCTGATAAAAATTATACCGGAACTCGCAGCGAATTCCCGAAAACTAAATACAATTTTAACAGCTCACTTATAACAAAAGCAAAGTAAAATAAACTGTTGCTTGGGTGCACACACGGCTATTAAATTATTGCTCATTTTGGGCAACATCGAGTACATTTTCTAGAAAATGTACCTTGGGATATGAAATTCAATCCTTTGATTAAAATCATGAACTCGCATCGATTTATCGAAAACAAAAATAACGTGTCAACAATATGCCCGCTTATGATTAACACAATTATAAAAAAAAACATCTGCTCTGATTGTGGAGGGAAGGAATGAATCTCCGCGAGAATATCGCAGGTGCGTCATTTCGTTTTAACATACGAATATATATATATATATATATATATTTTAAATTCTTTTAATTCTATGGATTCCTTTCAAAGTTTATTTGAAAGAGAATGTTTTGATCTTTCCTATGGTGTCAAGTTCGAAAGTCTGAATAATGTTTTTGGTCTCTAAGGAAGTCATTCGTATGAAAATAGTACTAAAACATAAATAACTAAAAAAAATTCGAATAAAAAAACAAACAAAAACCCGCCAAGGTGCAACTTTTCGTGTTCTGAAGTAACTGTGTATCAAATTTCATGACCGTACGTCGATTAGAATTTAATCTACAGCCGAAAAAACGGACAAATCGATATCTTCTTTTATTATTACAGATAGTCTGGACTATATTTCCGACAAAACATGAAAAATTATTTACATTTTTATCCACTGGGTTCGGAGATATAAACGTCCAAAACGTTTGCATTTTTCGTAACTCTCCGATTTCCGCCACAGATACCCCAATCATAAATATTTTTCACATAAAAGAACCTGATGTGGATCGCACAGCGATCTTCCCCTATATAGTACGATGAATTTACTTCTTTCATGCTGAGAAAATTATGTATAAGATCCACGACACAATGTTTTTTATTTTGATTTATACATTTGGAGCTTTTTTGGATGACAACATATAAAACTATTTCTTACTCAATTAACTTATATTTCTCACAGTTCCAAATTGACTATTATCAATATTGATAGCATCTGCAATAAGCTGTATATTAAAATATTTAAAAAATTCATCAATATTACGCCACTTTCGTTAATGCAGAGTCATTTTTGCAATTTTGACGGTAATTTCGTCAATCTGGAACGAAACAGTGTCAATCTGGCGATATTTCTCTAAATTAAGGCCAAATTTATCGCCAGATGTTGCAGATAAATAAGGAACAGCTTTTCTTATGTATTACGTATTAACTTGTTTGTGACGTCACATTGTAATGTCTCTGAACTAAAGCTCCTATATATACAGCCTGACGTAAGAGCGGCCATCTTGACTCCCAGTTGAAGCGATGGCAGTACCTGACGAAACGAAGATTAGTTTCTCTTCTTTTTCTTAGGATCTCGAGAAAATTAAAGTATTCTAGACTACTTTCTTAAATGGGTGGTACAAATTTTTGAAAGCAGAAGCACCTATTTTACAGCAAAATTACGTATCAAATATCAGTCATATAACATGCGCGCGCCATTGAAATAGCACAGGCAGACGATAACTAACTGAACCGGTTGCAAACAAAATGGCGATTGTGTCAGCGGAGCCTTACTCTGAACCGTGATTTCGTAACATTGCTGTTACATCAAGTTACGTTTCAGCAATGTATTCATGTCACAGCGAAGCTACTTTGGTCATTTCCGAGGTACTTTTGTGACGTCACATTTTGATGTTTCTACGAAGTGAATTTTTGACATTGCAGTTACATCAAATTGTGTTACTATAGTGTCGCATTCATGTGACAGTGAAGCCAGAATCTCCATTTTAGGAGTATATTTGTGAAGTCATATTAACACACGATCCATTAAGCTGCGCAGGTTCTGCTCCCAGTAGGAGCTAGCTGACGCTACTTCGAATTGTCGAGGAAAGAGCAGGTTTCAAGTATGACTATTGGCTAATTGTTAAGCTTCAAAATGTAAAACTGTTACCCAAAGTGTCTTTTCTTGTGAATGGAACAAACTAGATCCACGAGAATGATATTAACAAATTTATTGCTTAATATTACATATGAAAAGTGAACATGTTTCAAAATAGCTAATACTTAAATTATTAATTTTATGAGGGTTATTTTTATTTTAACATATGCAATATCTCCAGAACGGTTTCTGCTAGAGTTCTAAAGTTTGTCATTCGTTTGCTAATGAAAATGCACACAAATCATGATCATTCACGTAACATTGAAGATTCTGATAGTTTCAAAATTTAATTTGATTTCATAAAATATAATTTTGGGTGTCTTTCGAACATTTGATTACATTTAAAATCGACATAGTTTCAGTATTCACTGATTGTAATGTATTTACCAAATTTCATTCACACCACACCAATCGTTCGTGAGATATCACATCCAGACACTCATGGACACATACAGACATCACCTCAAAAACGTTTTATTCGAGTTCCGGGATGCTTGAAACCTGCTCTTCCCTCGACAATTCGGAGTAGTCAGCTAGCCCCTATAGGAAACAGAAGAACCTGTCCAGATATGACTTCGCAAAACTATACTCCTAAAATGGAGATTCTGGCTTCACTGTCACGTGAATGTGACATTGTAGTAACGCAATTTGATGTAACTGCAATGTCAAAATTTCACTTCGCAGAAATATCAGTATGTGACGTCACAAAAGTACCTTGAAAATGACCAAAATAACTTCGCTGTGACGTGATGGTCACATTGCTGAAATGTACCTTGACGTAACAGCAATGTTACGAAATCACGGTACAGAGCCATTACAATGTGACGTTACACATAGGTTGGTATGCGACGTCACAAACGACCACGAAAATGACCAAAATGACTTCGCTGTGACGTCGATGTGAAATTGCTGAGACGTACTGTGACGTCCTGTAACATCCCAAATTCACAGTGTGACGTCGCAAAAGTACTCTTAGAATGAAAATAATAACTTCGCTGTGACGTGAATGTCACATTGCAGAAATGTTACGGAATCACGGTCCAAAGACATTATAATGTGACGTCACAAACAAGTTAATATGCGACGTCACAAACGACCATGAAAATGACCAAAATGACCTCGCTGTGACGTTAATGTGAAATTGCCGAGACGTACTGTGACGTCCCGTGACGACCCAATTTCACAGTGTGACGTCACAAACGTACCTTGAGGATAACCAAAGTAACTTCGCTGTGACGTGAATATCACATTGCAGAAATGTAACGTGACGTTACAGCAAAGTTACAAAATCACGGTCTAACGACATTACAATGTGGCGTCACAAACAAGTTAATATGCGACGTCACAAACGACCATGAAAATGACCAAAATGACCTCGCTGTGACGTTACTGTGAAATTGCCAAGACGTACTGTGACGTCCCGTGACGACCCAAATTCACAGTGTGACGTCACAAACGTACCCTGAGAATGAACAAAGTAACTTTGCTGTGACGTGAATATCACATTGCAGAAATGTAACGTGACGTAACAGCAAAGTTACGAAATCGCGGTCAAACGACATTACAATGTGACGTTACAAACAAGTTAATATGCGACGTCACAAACGACCATGAAAATGACCAAAATGACCTCGCTGTGACGTTACTGTGAAATTGCCAAGACGTACTGTGACGTCCCGTGACGACCCAAATTCACAGTGTGACGTCACAAACGTACCCTGAGAATGAACAAAGTAACTTCACTGTGACGTGAATATCACATTGCAGAAATGTAACGTGACGTAACAGCAAAGTTACGAAATCACGGTCAAACGACATTACAATGTGACGTCACAAACAAGTTAATATGCGACGTCACAAACGACCATGAAAATGACCAAAATGACCTCGCTGTGACGTTACTGTGAAATTGCCAAGACGTACTGTGACGTCCTGTGACGTCCCAAAGTCACAGTGTGACGTAAATCTTACGTCACTGTGAAAAAAAATGCTGTGTGGGAAGAGACGCATTTTCTGCATACGAGCCCAAAAATACGGGTCCAGTCTTTTGTACGTCCAAAATGATTAACAATATTCTATCCCCACAGAGTTCAACTAAAAATTCAAAGAGAAATATATTCCAGTATAATACATTAACTGCCGATAATATCTATAAAATATATTTTATATAAAATTTGTTTTCGTCAAACTATAAATGTTATTGGGCTTTCCTTTTCAAATCATTAAATCCAGAAAGCTGTTCCCCGTACGGTTGCAGCCAATTGAAGAATATAAAGCAAATACTAGTCTTTTTGCCAACCATTAGTTGGCTATCGCATGCCGTTTTTCATTTGAGCCGGATTCTTAATTCATCCTGAAAGGCGTCAGGTTAGCATATTTGGTATTTAATCCTTACTTTGATTATTGTGGATTAAATTTTATTTTAACGAAATTGAAAATGAGAACATCATCGTCAGATTCAGAGGCAATTTAATTCTTTTTATTGATATTTTTCTGCCTGTTACTCACAAAACAAAATTATCTCGAAATAGGTTATCAAATTTGTAAGTTCTTAGTTTCATTTTACCAATTTCTCAATAACTCCTTAGCAAACTTAAAACTCAAATTGAATTTTAATCAAGTTTATATATATATATATATATATATATATATATATATATATATATATATATATATATATATATATACTATTGCGATAAAGTGAGACAAAATAGGATATATCCCAAATAAGCCTGAAATTAAAGAACTATTCACTACAAAGGAGGAGGCGCAAATGCTGCTCAAATTCCCTAGTAGAATACATGAATGAAAGTAGAAAAGAACGGGAGTGACCATATGAATTACATAAGAATGGTAGGGGTGGATTGCGACACCCCTTTCCCGCTTAAAGCAGCTTTTACAACCCGGGTAACGCTCACGGAACCAACATAATTCCATGGTCAGCCTCCCAAATGTGCGAAAAATAAAAGCACCAGAACAGACTCAGAACCAAAGAAGTAAACGAATCCATGAAGAAGAAACATCCGCTAGTCCAACCCGATGGAACGTCTCTTTATATAAGTAAAGTTGCTCATGCGCAGAGAAATATCAGGATAATAGTTACGCAGTCATGAAGGGCATACCTATGGGAGGGAGTTGCTCGTCAATACTAGCAGATATATATCTATCTAAATACGAAAGAGGCACTCATATCCTATCGGAAATGCCCTACTTCCGATATGTCGATGATGTGATAATTGGGGGCTATGAAAACACCCCATGTTTTGACTTTTCATTCTACCCAAGCGAATTGGACCTTATTGAAAATCCAGCGGGTGAGGACGGATCGGTAAAATTCTTGGATTTAGCTATCAAAAAACACAAGAAATATGGAATATACACAGAGTTACACGACAAAAGAGATTCATACAGGATCAAGGTAAATCATATTATCGATTGGAATTCAAACCTTGCAAAGTATGTCTTCAGAAATATAGTAATTGGACATTTTAGAAGAAACCAAAATTATAATACTTTTAGGAAAGACTGCATTTGCAAATGTAAAAAATTTGCAGATGAAGCTATAAAAAGAAATTATCCAGTCAATTTTGTACAACATTATTACAAATCGTTTTTTAAAGAAAATTTGTAATCTGATTGTTGATATAGAGATTTATATTCATGACTGCGTAACTATTATCCTGATATTTCTCTGCGCATGAGCAACTTTACTTATATAAAGAGACGTTCCATCGGGTTGGACTAGCGGATGTTTCTTCTTCATGGATTCGTTTACTTCTTTGGTTCTGAGTCTGTTCTGGTGCTTTTATTTTTCGCACATTTGGGAGGCTGACCATGGAATTATGTTGGTTCCGTGAGCGTTACCCGGGTTGTAAAAGCTGCTTTAAGCGGGAAAGGGGTGTCGCAATCCACCCCTACCATTCTTATGTAATTCATATGGTCACTCCCGTTCTTTTCTACTTTCATTCATATATATATATATATATTTATATTAACAATGAAATGCAAAGGCACCAGTGGACGGATGAATGATGAAACCGATGAGGTGAGGCGAAAACCCAAGAATGACTTAGAAGTTGTAAAATGACCTTTAATAAACAATAATTACAGTAATGGCTCAAAAGAGCGACCCCCAATTTGAAATCACGTCTCACAGTGGAGATGGGGGGGGGATGGCGAGTTCTCTTGAACAGACCAGGCATGTCGTGCATTTCGGCTGCAGCGGCCAAAATTCTCGCGACAAGTTCCTCTTCAGATTGAAGGGGAGGAAAAAACCCAGACCATCCAACTCGTCCTAAGGCATGAGCAGCCGTTTGGACGGCCGGAGATTCAAGGGAAATGCCATAGACGAGACTTTCTTATTTAACCAGAATGACGTTTTTAAGTTTGCGGGGCGGCCGCTTCGCAACGAGTAAGCGCCCTCTAACGCCTTTAAGTTTCATTTCCGACACTGTAAACCATGACGAAAAATGCTTGGTTTGGTGCATACTTCCACCTCGTAAAATTTAGCCCATCTATTTTGAATCACCTTGTAAATGATTTAATCTTTCTATTTCATTTGATGTGTGGGATCGTAAAAATATATAATATTTAAAAATAACTTTCTATTAATATCTTATGTGAAAAAAAACCCGTAAAAATTAATTATTGCACTGAAAGTATTCTGTAATAAAATATAAAAATAAACTTCACAAGTTCAATTTTTAGCAATCACAACATTCTTGGTCATATGACTTAAAATGAAATCGTGGGGAGCCAATAAAAGAATTGTAATTAGACATTAATAGAATTTTAAGAAACAATAGAAGTGTTAACATAGAAAAGACTATAAGAATGATTACATTCAATCCATGTAAATTTTCTTTGGCAATTTTGATTTAAAGATTTGTCATTCTTATATGTTCTAAGTTATCTAAGTTGTCATTTCTAAGTTAATGTCCAGAATTCTGTTAACGGCCAAATACAATCCTTTTATGACCCCCCACCCCCCCACCCCACGATTTTATTTACTCACATATGATCAATATTGTTGTGATAGCTAAACATTATATTTTTTTTTAGTGCATTTTTAGTGTAAAATGACTTTTACACTAAAAATGTGACTAACTATAACTGAAAAAGTTTTTTTATATATTTTATTTTATATTGCTTAGTTTTTTGCAATTTAGTCTTTTGTGATTTTGCAATTAATTTTTTATTAGATATCAAATCAGCCTTTTTTATGTTAAATTTACAGATGATCTTTATATGTAAAAACTTCAATTCATCCCTCGTCACGAGCAGTATCACGGGTTAAAATTTTACTGTTTTATATAGTTTATATAGAAGCCAAGCTGAATATTGGAATATTTTTTTATTAGCTGTCCTACAACAATAGGATTATATGTCATGTTAGTAGAATAAATTCAGGGAAGAGGCTGTTTAATCATATTAAAATGCAATTTATTAATGTTACTTATTAGATTACATCTTTTTATATTGGCTGGGATCTGGCCTCCTTCTCTTACAGTGTCTCAGAGAAGTCTGGTCTTGGCATGCAGGTTACATTTATTTCAGAGAGAGGAATGTAGATGAAAACACAAAATGTTAAAAGCTAGTTCTCGTCAGATCATGGGAAATATGCCGTCTTTGCAGTTTCTATGCTAAAAAAATATGATGGGACTGCAGTTATGGATGGGAAAGTTTCTCCTAGAAACATATTATAATCGCATAGTTTTGGTTGTATGGTATTCAAGTCTGAGAGAAAAAAGAAATTCTAATGAGAAAATTTACGTTGTGGTTTTTATTCGTGGTCAAATATGCTGTTGTATATGAAAGGAAATAGTAAATGTATTCTCTGGTAATAGTAATGGCGGGAGATAGAATTTAACGTCTGTATATATATATATACATACATACATACATACATACATACATACACTTTGGCAAAATAAACGAAGCACCATGAAAAAAGTGACTGTTTTTATTGAAATTAAATGTGCGTACAGAAGTAATAAACATACACAGGTAATAAAATGATTACAAAATCAAGACCGCAAGACCCATCAATGGTTAGGAACTGCACATTGAATTTTCAAATTAGTAATTAATGAAACCCCCCTTAGCGGTAATGCATGCTTGTATTCGTCTAGGTAAGGAGTGATAAAGTTTTCAAATGTCATCCTGCGATACATTCTGCCAGGCATTCCTGAATTGTTGCTCCAGATCTGCTACATTTCGGGATGCTCTTATCTGGTGGCCTAGCATGTCCCGTACATGTTCGATTGGCGAAAGGTCTGATGACCTTGCTGACAAGGAACAGTATCAACTGCACGGAGACAATCCACAGATAAGCGATCCGTATGTGGCGTGGCATTATCTTGTTGGAAATATACCCAGAATAACGTGCCATGAAGGGTAAAGCAATCGGCTGAAGAATTTCATCAACCTATTGTCGAGCTGTTAAAGTTGTACGCATGATGACTAGGGGCGTCAAGAGATAGCTCCCCACACCATCACACTAGGGGTAATGGCTGTGTGTATGTCGAATGTATAAGCACATAGGTAGTACAGACAGATTTACAATGAAGCAATAGTAAATAAAACAAGGACAAAAAAAAAGGGAAACTAAAAAGAACAGGACAACGAAAGAGGGAAAGGCTAGGGAAAGGGCCGGAAAAGGAATTTAGAGGGAGAGGCTTAAAAGAGTAATTTAGAAAAGGGAAAAAAATAAACGCGGAAGTGGAAAATATAAAACAAAGGCTGATTTTGACCGCTGGCCTTGGCGGCTCTAGACACGTACCTAATGGTCATCTGCTGAAAGACTGAAGCGATTCATCGCTGAACACTATGCGATGCCCGTGTTCTGGCAGCCATGATGCTCGGCTATGACACCACTCCAAACGACTCTGTCGAAGTTGTGGGGTTACGAGCAGACATCTTAATGGCCGCAGTGAGCGTAACCCCACCTCAGAAAAGCGCCGTGAGATGGTGAAAGGTACCATGGGTGTTATAGAGGAGGTTGTAGCACGTTGAATGGCGGACAATGGTGCCGTTGGACCAGTTGGGGCAGTCGCACAATCATTCGATCTTGCCTCACATTCGTGAACCTTGGTCTTCCAGAGCCTTCATTCCGCCGATGAGTTCCTTGCAGCAACCATTACTGTCAGCACCTTTGCACAGCAGTGTCCGTTCGGTGCAGGTGTGGGCCAATTTCTCAGTATAACCAGCCGGCTTCACGCATCCCGACTATACGACCACGTCCGAACTCATCTAATTGCTTATAAAGTCTTCAGCAACGTCGTAACGGCATTATTGGTTGTGTCTCTACGGAACTGCAACGCCAATAACGAGCAAAGATAAACCGTCTACATTCTTAACCTGTCTTTTAGGATGCTAGTTGAGCAGTAGACAAGCGCGTTATGACCGAAATTAACACTCATTGACCTATCAAATTTAATCATTTTCATACTTTATATAAATTAATTTGCATGCGAACTTTCAAGATTATCGGATTATTTTTTAAGGGTGCTTTGTTTTGTTTTTTTTTTGCAAAAGAGTGTATTTGGTTTAACTGTGTATGATACTTGGCACCGAAAATAGCTTTTTCAAACGCGAATTTGCTCTGTCACGTCCTGTCAAGTGGTCGATGCTATAAGTCTGTAAAATTTCGGTCTTTTGATTCAATGGAGGTCTTTTGGGGAGTCAGTATATTCTTTTCAACCCCCTATTTTGTATATCTCGGGGGGAGAAATCGAAATTCCGGCTCAGTAAGAATCTGCCCTGTGGACGATACTATATGTGTACTTAGATTCAGCTTTCTAATAAACCGAGAGGATCTTCTGAGGAGTTTTTCTGGAAGAGTTCATATGTGGAAGAATTTTGGACATCTCTACACACACACACACACACACTCAAGAAAGGATATCGAAAATCCGGCTCCGTTAGACTCTATCTCACCAATTCCCCGTTGAGACAGCAGTATTACTTCCCTACATATATAGTATAATTTATAGGGAAAGTATTGTGACGGGATCGAAAATTCGAATTCGAGATTTTAACGAAAGAGGGTGTATAAAACATCCCTTAACTCGAATCGATCGTTTTAGAAGTGATGTTTGCGTGTATGCGTGTCCGTAAGTTTGTGAATGAGATATCCCACAAACGAATGGAGCTTTTTAAATGTAATTCGATACGATATTATTATGATCCGTAACTATTGGAACTCCGTTGATTTTAAACACGATCAAACGCTTGGAAGGCCGACCCCTCGAATGGAGGCGACTTGGGAGCGTCTCGAATGGAGGCGTCTGGAGGTGACTTGGGAACAGATGCAATCCTGCTACGACTGTTGAACGCCATACTGCTTGACAACGCGGCATCATGGTTTGGGGTGCCATCGGCTTCGATAGCCGGTCATCTCTAGTTCGTATCAGAGGAACAACGGTGACTCGACGATATGTGCATGAGGTGCTGCGGCAGTTTGCAATGGGCTATCTTCAGAGGTTGCAAAATGCTATTTTCCAGTAAGACAACGCGTGACCATACACTGCAACCTTCAGCAGACAAGCCTTGAAGATATCTATGTGCGTTCTTGCCTCAGCTGTCTTCAGATCTCTCGTCTATCGAGCATGTATGGGACGTGATTGATCGTCGTTTTGCTGTCCAGACCCCCTCCCCCTCCCACAAAAACATGACGACCTGTGGAGGATGGTTGAAAGCATATGGTCATTCATTCCTCAGGAATTTATCCTCATGATCATTGCATCTCGTCTTCGAAGGATTGCTGCTTATATCGCCGCAAGAGATGGTCCTACTACCTACTGATCACCCTGTCTATTCCATTAAGGTATTGCATTATCCTTCTGGAATTAACATCAGTTATTTATATTTGGCACCTCTGTCTTTGTGTCCGTTATCATCACACGCTATGCGCTCTTTCCTGCTATTGCATTTTCTGTGTCAGATAGTGTATTTAAATATTAAATGCAGCGTTATCGTGCGAGAGCATATATATGTTGAGGAATCCAGGTATTCGAGGATCAAACAGAAATAAAAAAATTTGTTCTGACATCCATTTTTAACATTTTCCAACATAGTTGAAAACTGTTTATTACTTTGTTCATTCTGTCTGTCTGTCTGACTGTCAGTCTGTCCGTTTGCTGATTATTAAATGAAGTGCCGATATTAATGTGTATATTTAAATTTCAATAATTAATATTTAATTTAAATACATTTTCGACATATAATTTTATATTCGGCACAACTACCGTAAAAACAACTTTATCAAAATGAAAGTTTAGTATGTTGTTGAGACGACCTGTAGTACATATGGGAATGAACATGAATAATATCAAACAATTAGTTTCGGATTTAACCCGGGTTGAAAAAAATGAAATAAATTGAACCCTATGGGTCTTAATTTTTCTAAGACTTATTTAAGCAAAGTTAAAATTCACAAATTGCTTCAAAAAATTTAAGAAATGTTAAAACTATCACATAAATTGTAAAAAAATTTTCAGCAAAATATGTCGGGTAGTTTTTGAAATAAAAATTAAATATGATATTGAAATATTTAGGTATTATCTGTGTATCTATATTCTGCGCTAACGCAATTACAATTTTTTTTATTTTAAACGATCACTAAAATTTGATTATTCTACAGCAAATACTATTTTTAAGTTTTGCATAAATGTACACAATCAAGCGAGTATAAGATGCAAATTTAGAGTCTCTGTGGAGAGCAAGAAAGATTTATGCTAATCGCTTGATTAACGTCATTATGCAAATAGCTGGAGGTGTGTCGCCATATGTTCAATTACAAAAAAATAAAAATAAATAAATAAAATAAAATAAATAAAAACTAAAAAATTAAAGCAGCATTATTTCGAAACAACTAGATTTAATTTCAAAAAGCCGGGCGAGCGTGCATCAATAGTTTATTTGGACACGACTGTATTTCTTTCGTTCGGAGTGCTATTTAGGTTTTGAAATAGAGTTTATTTTCAATAAATATGCAAAATTTCTATTAAATTATGTCGTTCCAAATCACTATTTCAACAAATGAAAATCTGACGTGGACAATACATGACTTCCCTACAGTCTCAATTTCATTTTCTTATCTCGTATTTCATGATTAAAAAGAATTTCATTGCAGAACATAACATGAGTACTTATCTAATGTTATATCCAATTTACATTCTTAATGCATCTTCGTTTCATTTGGTAACTTAATGCACTTCAAAGCCTTCAGCTACTCAAATTTTCATAAAACTGAAATATCGGAAGAATGGTTCATCCTAGTGTCATGGAGGGCGTCAGGCTTATTCGCTTTGCTGTCATAAATTACACGAAGAACAAATGGCTAAGTAATATATTTTAGCAATTTTAGTCATTTATTTCAGATTTTCACGATCTTTGCGGGTTATTTCCCAAAGAAAGGTCGGTTATATTTTTTCTGAATCTTGCCAAAACCTAATCAATATCAGGATAACCTTCAAGGGGC
This sequence comes from Amaurobius ferox, assembly GCA_951213105.1. NCBI lineage: Eukaryota > Metazoa > Arthropoda > Arachnida > Araneae > Amaurobiidae > Amaurobius > Amaurobius ferox. Next base: position 52,815,405 of record OX578152.1, read on the forward strand.
TTTACTACTAAATTTTAAGAAATTTCTTTAAATAGTGTTTTCACTACAGTGAAAAACGTAATGAAAAAAATAAATATCACGAGAATGGTCCATCTTAGAGTAATGGAGTTGATCTTATTATTTTCCTATAAAATAAGCATTTCATTGATATATTTGTAGTATTTTATTTGAAATCATAAGAAAAAAAATTTGAAATTTGAAATTTTAAGGTTTCTGCGGGCCATTTTCCAAAAAAAAAAAACAGATTATTCTTTTTAGCTGTATGAAATCTAACTAGCACCTCGTTAACCCACAATTTTCTTTTCTATCAAATTTCATAAAATTTAGTCAATAAGCTAAGTGGATACATATGATTTTTGGGGGCCATTTTCCAGAAAAAGGCAGGTTATTTCCCCCGAATCGTACCAAAATCTGATTAGCACGAAGATGGCCATTGGCCCATTACCAGCAGTTATTTAGACAATCTGTTAAGTCCTAAATAAATAACAAATAAATAACAAATAAATATATACATGCCCCACAGGAACATGAGACTGCTAAAAATAAAAATTAAATATTTATGCAAACCGTTATTATCTACCGATAATGTTTTACTGATAAATATTATATAGAAAACGTATTCGTTTAACTAAGCGTTTAAATAGTTCTTGACTCATTCCTTCAAGATTGCTGCGCTGAAATGAGGGCACAGCTAGTGAAAACACGGCAGAAAAATCATATTCCGTTTTAATGAGTAAAAGGTTAAATTACCGTAATTAGTAAGGTACCGTAATTCACCGTAATTAGGCATAAACAAAAAAAAATCAAGATGTTTCGAGGGTACTTTGGATCACGCTTTTAACACTTTACAATATATTTGAAAAATGTTTATATAACTTTGTTCATTCTGTCTGTCTGTCCGTTAGCACGATAACTGCCGTAAAAATGACTTTATCAAAATGGAATTTTGTTATGTTGTTCAGACGGACTGTGGGACTTATGGGAATATAAATGAATAATATCACCCAACTAGTTTTGGATTGAACACGGGTTGAAAAAATGAAATACACCTGTCTCCCGATTTACACGGAAGATAGGTTCTGCACAAAACCGTGTAAATTGAAATCTTGGATTTTGCTAAGTAAAATCGTGTAAAACGAAAATAACCACAAAATGTGCATGATTCAGTTATTTATTTAAATAAAACAAAAGTAAGACATCTTAGAAAACTTAAAATTATACTTAGTTTATAAAACAACAAACATATGAATGTAGTAATATAACATATTTAATTTATTTTACATTAGGAATAAAGAACAAAAAAACAAAAAGGCCCTTAAAAATTAATTATAAGTTTAATCACTGTCATCACTTTCATGTACTATCAGTCTTTTCTTTCTGATAGGTATGATGTCACTTTCATCACTTGAGCTTTCTTGATGCGATTCTGGCTCAATGGTTGACGAATTAGGCAAGATATCGTGTTGACAAGACTTTGTCATGAAATCGGTAATTAACAATTGCGTAGTTTTTTTGCTAAATCTTTATAGACCTCTTCATATTGATTTAGGCATTTACGAAGGTTTCGCTGGAATCGGAGAGCTCGATCAACATTTGTGTCATATTGTAAAAAATGGTTGCCCAATTTTCTTCCCAAATCAAGCCCTACGCTTTTGATTCTTGCTGTGAACGCAACTGGTTTAGATTGCTCTTCATCAGAATCATTGTCTTCACCATGTTTGTTTATTTCACGAATCATGTTAATTAAATCATCTTCATTCAATTCTTCATCAACCATTATTTCTTCAATATCTACCTGAGCTAAATCTTCAAAACCTTCTCCTCCTATAGTATGGGCCAACTCAGTGATCTGAGAATATTCATGCTCTATTGGTGATTTATCATTTCCACTTTCAACAACATCCGGCGATATTGCTTTCCAGCAGGCGTTGATGGTTGATTGTTTGATCTGAGTGTATGACAGTCCAACATGCTTACAATCTAAAATTGTAAATTTCTTCCAAGCATCCATCAGAGTAAGAGATTCATCATTCTCCATTTGTTCTAAGATATACCTGAAAGTTTGCTTAATTTATAAACCGTGTAAAAGCGAAATCGTGTAAAACAAGTGCCGTGTAAATCGGGGGATAAGTGTACATTGATCCCTATGGAATGTAATTGTTCAAACACTTTTTAAGCCAATTTAAAATTCACAAATTGCTTCGAAAGTTTTAGGAAATATTCAAATTGTCACATAAAATATATGAAAAAAATTTCAGAAAAATATATTCAGTAGTTTTTTAAATAAAAATTAAAATAATAATGGCACGCATTATATGAAGAGATCACGTGACCATTATATGAAGAAATCACGTGACCCACTTCAAAATAAAATATGGTATCTATCTTGGGTCAAAATCGGGATTTTTAAAGTTCCTTTTAATTTATATTACTTTCCTTATATACATATAATGTATAGGGAAAGCATTATGACTGGGTCGAAACTCGAATTCGAGTTTTTGACGAGACAGCACGTTTCAAGCATCTCTGAACACGAATCAGACGTTTTTGAGATGATGTCTGTGTGTGTGTATGTGTGTGAAAATGTGTGTGTGAAAGTATGTGTGTGTGTGTGTGTGTTTGTGTGTGTCAGTGAGTCTGTAGACGATAACTGACGAACAAATGGACCGATTCGAACAAAATGTAGTACAAAAATTGCAATCCATTAATACAGGAAACCTATTGTTTTTATACGCAATCGAATGTTCAGAACCCCCCTAAATTTTCGAGTGAAATTTTGAAAAAATCATCAAAAAATTAAAACGTTTAATAAAGTTACGTAAATAGTCATTTCTTATGGAATTTTTATTAGAAAACGATTGTTGAACCGTCCTCGAGATATTGCGCATTTAAAAAAAAAATTATCAAAAAATCATATAAAATAAAAAAAAGCATTACCTATTAAGAAATATGTTCACTTTACATAAGTAATATCATGTGATAAAGTAGGTGACATCATTATCGTGGATCTAGCTAGTTCCATTCAAATGAAAAGATACTTTAGATAATACTTTTGTATTTGGACTCTAATTGTCATTTATCTGCTACAAGAATAACTTATTTTTCCGTCCATAACGCTTGGCGAGGTTTAGGTGGAATGCCGCCAACTTGGCGACTTTTTTAAATGTTGCGAACTTGGCGAGAAATTTAGCGGGACTCCGCCAACTTGTCGACTATTTTAAATGTTGCTAACATGACAAAAATGTCGCCAAATTGATAAAAATGCGCCAAATGCTAAGTAATGTCTCGCAAATTCTGATTTCCGTCATATAACGATCATACCGTCTAGTATATAAGAAATACTCTTCTCTCTGTTTGTCTGTAACCCTTGGTGATACATTTGGAAAACTTAGCGAATAATTTAGCAAAATATTTCCATCTTGGCGATATTTCGTCCCAGATCGACAAAAATATCGTCAAAATTGCAAAAACGACATTAAATGAATGAAAATTACGCCTAATTGATGACGCAATTATTAAGGTACTTTATGGACTATATCGCTTATTGAGGATGATATCAATGTTGATGATTGTTTATATAGAGTTGCGCGAAGTATAAGTTAATTGAGTATTTTGAAATAGTTTTACATGTTATCATCCGGAAAATCGCCAAATGTATAATTCAACGATAAAACACAGCGCCGTGGAACTTAAACATTATTTTTTGACTGTAAAACAAATAAATTCATTGCATTATATAAGAAAAGTCATGTTCGGCCCACATCAGATTTTTGCTGTTGTATCCGTCCTCAAACCACTTTATTTTTGCTAAATTTCTGTGCATCAATGTTTTGAAACAACGCAATTATAATATTTATATGAGTTTAAATGATTATCAAACTTTGATTATTTCTACAACGAAGCTTAATTTTCACTTATGGAGATTGTAAACACATCAAGCTATGAGTTGTATAAGAATGCCTGAATTTCTTTAACGCAAAATCATTTAGCGCTGGAGTCTGCAATATAGTTGATATGAATGAGACAGTCATTTATTTTACATGGAGAACAGACGATTATATAGCAGACTTTTTCCGAGAAGTTTAAAGCACAGAATTAAATTACTTTTACCTTCAAGTTTTTAAGTGAAATAAATTATTGTAGTATTGTGATGAATGAAAGGAATAAAATGAATGTTTATGAATGAAATTTTTACTGCTTTTTCATAGAGAGACAGGCAATTTATATTTAAATGAAGTTATTTGAATAAAGTTAATTTTTTTCGATAAAGTTTTATAATATAATAAATTATTGTAGTATTGTGATAATTTAAAAAATATTATGCTGAATGTATCGCATTTTAGAGATGTTTAAATAAAATTCCATTGTAGTTGGAAAGTGTTTCATAATCAATGCTTTCTGCATAATTGATCTTTCTTGTTTTGTATAAGAGAATACCGTAGGGTATTGTATCCACGGGTTTTAAGACCTACTGCAGTTGCGAAAATACCAATGTATATTACAGCAATACCAATTACCAGAGTTTCAAATCGCACACCTAAATTATCAAGTGACTAGAAGCGGAGTGTGAGTGGATGTAGGAACTGCCGGGGATAGTCATTTGATTTTTCACCACTTCTGCAGAGAGGGGGTGGAGGGAAGCAGGTTCTCTTTATCACGTGACTCTTAAGAGGAGCTGGATTAAAAGGAAATAGGTTTGTTATTAGATTCTGCTTAATTCTAATAAATTCTATTTTTGAAAAGTGAGATTGATTTGAGATAGGCAAACGTCTCAAAAAGTTTTCTAATGTTCTTATAAATTGTTTTATGTGCATTCTGAGAGTGTTGAAGATCCAGATCGTCCGACTCATCCTAGATTCTGAGAGTGTGGATTTGGAAATGCATGTTCTATTCTACTTATCTAAGTATATGTTTCTGCGAGGATTGCGCTTGCATTTCAGATAACAACTTCTTTGGATCGGTTTCGTATTTATTGTGCTCTCGTTAGTATGGAAGACCTGATATCTGCAATAATAACAAGAAAACAAGTTATCGATCACATTATTGAGTATTTGTGTGGAGTGACACGTTCTTAATTTTGTGAATGCATACTGTTACGAAAACGTATCCCCCCCTCGATTGTTGGTGTATAAACACGATACAAGAACAAGTCCAAGTTTCTGTATAACCTACGTTTATTCACAAGCACAAAGTAAACAGGAACAGTATACAATCAAACAGCACTCAAATGCTCCACTAATTTTCCAAAATAAGCGATATCATTCTCAAAAAGTTGACGAAAGTAATTTCACAAAACAGGAGCTACTATTCTCAGAACGTCAACAAAAATCACAGTCCAATGTAGGTCGTGTCACGTCCATTCGTCAACTCCACTGCAACGGAGGAGTGAGTTCTTTTTGTAGTCTCGACATAGAAACTTCTGGAATTATCTTTGTAGAAATTTCCAGAATTATCTAGTATTTCGCAGAATAATCGTTATTTGGCGAAATTTCGGCAAGTCACCAAATTGGAGATAAATTGCAAAATATGGCAACCCTTCTTCGTACTCGAAATTCTGGCAACCATAGTGTGACATCAGGGAAAGAATGTTCTTCTGGAGAAAACACTCCGATGACAAAGTTTGGCCTGCGATAGAGGTGAAAGGCAAGACGGGGGACGCCAGTGAAATGATGTTACATGTTCTCAACAATACTATAGGCGTGTTTTTTGAGTACGAACTGGTTTGTTCCGACCTCGTGCAGCCTGACCTCCTTCTTTAAAGAACTTGACCTCAGCTGCATGGTTAGGACTGAACTTGTTCGTCTCTGCATACACTGTTGCAAAATTGTAGCATACAGGAAGTTTTCTTGTTACTATTATAGGTTGGTTTAGGCTTTTGCATGCTGACTAGCACAAAATAAAAGCGTGACTAATATGCACCTTTATATGATATATTATAAGATTTAAAAGTAAACTGGAAACATGACAGAAATTTAAGATATAAGCTACATTTATGACAGGATACCTACGTTTCGTTCAAGAGATTACAGCCATCCTTTAGTTCTTATCTCGTGTATGGGTGTTAAATTACATTCTCTAAGAGATTCTGATTTTACTTTATTTTGATGATAATATCATATATTTTCTAATTGGTGATAAACTTTCAACTTGAATAATAATTAAAAAACATATGTACTTTTTAGTTAACATTATAATTGTTGAGAATACCTAGGTATTGAATTTAACTTATATCTAGGTATTGAATTTAACTTATACCTAGGTTTTGAATTTAACTTATACCTAGATATTGAATTTAACTTATACCTAGGTATTGAATTTAACTTATACCTAGGTATTGAATTTAACTTGAGGGCAAAAATTGGGCCCTCAACTGTATATGTTTTAAAATCAGAGTACACACACATACACACACAAACACCTTCATACACACGCAATGAATTTACTACTTTTACAATAAAAAAATAGGTTTTTGTTATAGTAGATATTTATATTCTTTCCAAAATATTGAATTTTTGTCAATTAGTCGTCATTTTCATTGATTTAGCGTCATTTTTATTCATTTGGCAAGATGCTAATTAATTTGGCAACATTAAAAAAGTCGCCAAGTTGGCAATATTCCGCCAAATTCGGCGCCAAAATCTCGCCAAGCGTTATGGACGGGGAAATAAGTTATTATTATAGCAGATAAATTACTATTAGCGTTCAAATACAAAAGTATCACTCAAAGTATCTTTTCTCATGAATGGAACGAGCTAGATCCAAAAAAATGATGTCATCCAATTTATCGCATGATATTACATATGAAAAGTTAACATGTTTCTCAACAGTTAATATATTTTTTGTTATTTATGGGATTTTTTGATAAATTAATTTTAAAAAATGTGGAATATCTCAAGAACGGTTCACGCTAGCATTCTAAAGTTTATGTCAATCGTTTTCTGAGGAAAAATTACATAAGAAATGGCTATTTGCATAATTTTATAGGAGGTTTTGATTTTTTAATAATTTTTCAAATTTTCACTTAAAATTTAGGGGGGGTCCGAAATTCGATTACGTTTAAAAACAACAGGCTTCCAGTATTTGCGGATTGTGACTTTTGCACCAAATTTCATTTGAATCGCTCTATTTGTTCGTAAGATATCGTCTCCACAGACTCACTGACACACACACACACACAGACATCACCTCAAAAATGATCGATTTGAGTTCAGAGATGCTTGAAATGTGCTCTTCCGTCGGAAACTCGTATTCAAATTTTCGACCCCGTCACAATATATTACACATTCTCTATATATTATACTATGTATATAAGAAAAATAATTAAAATTGTGAATAAAGATATTTTTTTCTTTCGATAAGAAAAAGTGTGAAGAAATATATATTCAAGGGGGGTATATCAAAAATGAAGTTAATCACTCCAGTCGATAGCAATCATAATATATTTTCTTTTTATGCAAATATCCCATAATTATGCCGGTTATGACTTTCATAGCAGAATTACGCTAAAAAACCCTTTGGCGCGCTGTCAAGTTTTTTAACATGCTCTCAGTATGTTTGACCTTAAATGAGATAAATCTATTTTTAGTACGGCTAAGTTAAGGATTATTCTAATTTTATTTTATTCTTTGAAATAATTTTTGTAACGATTCAGGGATAATGTTATCAATGGCGGTTAACTTTGTGGTCGAGGTCGTGTTCCCAGACTTCACAACATTTAATTTAGGATTGGAATAGAACTGTATTTATCGAAAATGAATTAAATGAACTATGGTGGGACATGATAAAAGTTTATCCTAATTGTTCACAACAGCTCAACTAACGAAATATTTAGTGTAGTAGTTGGGTGTAAGTAAAAGTGCGAATATATATCGATATGGGAAGTCATCTGTATTGTCACGGGCCAGGGCCGGGCGTATGTTACCCATCTTGTCTCGCGTGTTAACAATTATAAATTTTATATTGGCTGTATTAAAAGAACTGTTAATGTTAAATTATAATGTGTCAAGTATGTAGCTGGCTTCGTAAAGATTGGTTATATAAAAATGATACAGCTGCAAACTTTTGTCTTCAGTCAAAGTTGTCTTACGGCCAAGGGAAAACACACATACTAGTATTTCAATCTAAACTGTTTATTAACAACACACATAACTGATGCAGCAACTGGTTGTGAAACTAAAGAGGTTTGTAGACAAAACAGACATAGAATTACACATGTCCGTTTCGTGAATGAATGAATACTTATATAAACACGGGGCCTAGTGATCACATGAAAGCTGGACCACTCATAGTAATAGAATATGGACGGCCGATGCTTACCCAATGCTACAACGGACGTATGGATACTTCAGAAGGCACTCTTGGGGACTAGATCCAGTTGATCAGTTTGTGCACATCTGGATTAATACCTCTTGCTAGCTCCTTTTAAAGTCGGCGATCGTATGAGCTCCAAACAACTACGCACACGCACATGCTTAAAAGCCAAGCCAAGCCCTTTTCTCTTACCCAAACCAAACCTGTTCTATTACAGGGTCGCAGAATTTGATAGCTGGCGCAGGACTGGCCTACATAATCAGACCAATACTAAGTTATTGATTCAAAATAAATCATAATTTAGAATTCATACTAAGTGAAATCATACCCAAAGGTTATATAGACTTCACTTTTATAGACTAATTACATAAACCCGGGGCTTTTTGATCAAATAAAAGGTGGAATACAGATAATTAGTAATATACACACCTTGATTGATCTGTCTATATATCTATCTCTGGGAAACGCTGCTACAAAATGTTGCCAAACATGTTTCAATCGAGAATAACCATTTCATGAACTATGGGGCTTTTACGAGCGCATCACATCCAGTAGCGGGTTTAATGGTAAGCGGACTAAGCGGCCGCGTAGGGCCTTCGGGATACCATAGGGCCCCGAATGTCGCAGCATTCAATTTTTTTACAAAAAATTAAAACAACTTTTTTCTTCACAGGAAAAAATGAAGAAACATCAAAGTGGGGCAGAAAAGCGAAAAAAAATTAAGATAAACCTGGAAATTGTTGACAGCCAAAAAAATGCATTGCATAAGTTTTTAAGAGTAAATTCAGAGACAGAGTTGCCATCAACATCTACTTCAGATAAATTGTCTGCGTTCGAAACTTCTTCTGAACCACACAGGCCTATAAGTGAAGAACAGAAAAAAGAACAAGTTGAGCATCAAGAGGTTGAAAATGCTACTGATAAAAGAAAGTGTGATGATGCAGAAGATAGAGATAGTCCAGACAAACTCTTGAATATAGACATCGAAGTAATAAATGATATAGCTTTATGGCCAACAATTTTTTCACATGCTATTATTGACCATATTCTTAAACACAAACCAAAAAATATCGGGAATATAGAGAATTTGAAATCAGTGTATAAAGACAGAGATGAAGTTTATTACAGAGGACTTTCTTATAATCATTTTTACAGAAAGAAATCAAATGGAATTATGGAAAAGAGAACTTGGCTGATATTTTCAGAAACAAGCAACAGTGTTTATTGCTACCCTTGCAAGCTATTTTCAAAATCAAAATCTAAATTAATAACTGGTTTGCAAAATTGGAGATCAATTACTGTTATTTTATCGGACCACGAAGTTTCAAAAGAACACATGTCAGCCATGTGTACTTTGTACAAAAGATCAACCAAATTTAATAGAATTGATACCCAACTATTACGGGAAAAGGAAAAAGAACAATGTTACTGGAGAGAAGTGTTGAAAAGAATTGTGTCAACAATAAAATGATTGAGTCGCTTAGGATTAGGATTTAGAGGTCACGATGAGGGCAAAAATTCCAATAGGAAATGAAATTATTTAACCTGCTTGGAATACCTAAGCGAATACGATGAGTTCTTGAAATTACATCTACAAAAATATGCCAACAAAGGACGAGAAAATGTGAGCTATTTATCTCACAATATATGTGACGAATTTGTAGGCCTTATAGGCAATCAAGTAAGAGCTGAAATAATTGAGGAAATCAAATCTGCGACTTATGTCGTCCAACTTACTTTTATGATAAGATATGTTTCATCCTCTGGTAATATAAAGGAAAGATTTGTGGGATTCATTCCTATAGATAAACACAACTCTTCATACTTGGAACAAGAAGGTTTGGAAACTTTAACAAAATTAGGAGTGGATATTAAAAACAGTCGAGGACAATCTTTTGATAATGCTTCAAATATGTCAGGAAAGTTCTTAGGTTTGCAGAAACGCATTAAAGAACATAGTCCAAGTGCGGTTTTTATTCCTTGTGCTAACCATTCTTTAAATTTAATTGGAAATTTCGCAGCAGAAAGCCGTAGCTCTGCAGTTCAATATTTTATGTTTGTGCAGATGTTATTAACATTTTCCTCTGCGTCAACTCATCGCTGGAAAATTTTAACGAGTAAACTAGAAATGTGTAAAGATAAACAATCCGTCTCACTGAAAAGAGTTTCTGATACAAGATGGTCAGCAAGAGCAGACGCTGTATTAGCTATAAAACTTGGATTCGCCCATATAAAAGAGGCTTTAAATGAAATTTGGAATGCAAAAGACGAAAAACAAGTTACGATAGTGGAGGCGACTTCACTTCTGAAGAAAATGGACAAATATGAAACCGCCCTAATGACAGTGATTTGGAATACTGTTTTGCAAAGAATAAATGCTACTAGTAAATCATTGCAATCAGTAGAGTGCGAACTATTCAAAGGATCTATCCTACTGAAGTCATTAGAAAATTTTATCAATAATTTCCGAGAGGGATATGAAAAAGTTGAAAAAGAGGCAACTGATTTATCAGGGCTATCATTTAGTGTGGAAGATGAACAAACTCACAGACGAAGAAAGAGAAACGTGTTTTTTGATGAAAACAAAGAAGTCGGGCATGAATTCACAATTAGAGATTTTAAAGTCAATTCATTTTATGTCATATGTGATAACATTGCGGCACAACTATCTCAAAGAGCTCAGAAGTATGAAGTTGTTCTAGAGCCTTTTCGTATATTTTTTGATTGGAAATTGTCAACAGAAGAAAGAAAGAAAGCGTTAAAAATGTTGAAGGATATGTGCAAAAATGACATTGATGTTTGTACTTTGGAAGATGAATTGGACCATTTCTTATAATATTTCTAAAAGAAAACGAGGACACCATAAAAACCACACCAGACAATCCAGACATTTTAGATTTCTCGTGTGATAGTGGTGTCGATAGATATCACATCTATCGAGCCGCTAAAGAAATGTTTTGCACATTTCCGAATATTGAAATATTATTGAAGATTTTTCTAACAATTCCCTTATCTAATGCGTCCGGAGAAAGATCATTTTCTGTTTTAAAGAGAGTAAAAAATAATTTAAGGAATACAATGGGAGAAGAAGAACTAAATAACTTGGCCATTTTGTATATAGAGCAGGAAATTTTAAACCGCATTGACACTGCCAAAATAATTGATGATTTTGCAAGAAATAAAGCAAGACGGAAATTCATGTAAAAATATTTTTTAAATAAATTTATTTAATGTGTAGCAGTATGAACTTTTTCATTACTTTGCTTTTTTGTTAATAAGTTTATGAAAGTTTTCTTACAACTTCTATTTCAAACTTGAGTTTGAGGGCTCCAAAATTTTTACCGCTGGGAGCCTCCACTTGACTTAAGCCGCCACTGATCACATCAGATACTGAAAATGAGTCCATGATGTGGGCGGCCCGTTTCCTACTTAATACTTCTTTCACAGCAAAAAGCTGCGAGGAAATTACGGAGTTTTACAGGCGTTTGGCACCAAATACTAAAAGTGAGTCCATGTTGTGGGATTTCCCGTTCCCTACATAATGCAATGGCTGCACTTCTTTCACAGCGGAAAACTGCGATGTAACTAACCATGGAGCTTTACGTAGCGTGTGGCATCAGATACGGAAAGTGAGACCTTGATGTTCTTTTATGTCTGATCATTTTATAAATTTTTATTTGAGATATACGACTCAACTCGGTAAACATACTCAACAAAAGTAGGAAACTTTCTTGAGTGTTTTTTGTTTATTACTTATAGGGCAAATTGCCAGTGGATCTCACTAGTACTATAATACGGACAGATGCTTATACAATTCATCAGCGGACGTCTAGATACAACAGAAGGCACTCTTCTGGACTATATCTGTGCGATCATGATTGTACACATCTCGGCTAGTGTCTCTTGTAAGATCATCAGTCACACAATCGACAGTTTAAGCAACAAGCTCTTTTCAGAGTTCGCAAACGTGGGAACTCATAACTAATACATACGCTCACGTACATTCCCTGTATCGCATTCTTTATCTTTCTTACCCGAACCGAAATTTTAACCTGTTCTATTACAGGTTCACAGAAGGTAGCTAGTTCAGAATTAGTCTACTTAACGAAACCAATTAGTGCTAGTCACAAAGTTAAGTACTGGTCACATTCGACTTCTTTTTATATTCTCTGACAAAAAGATCCGCAGTTTGTATTATATCCTTTAAAGCTCTTTATAACAATAGTTGTATTTGTTTAAATTCTTGAATTATTTTAGAAATGCTATTTTAAATCTCTGCTTAATAACTTCTTTCTCCAATTTTGTGCTTAACAAAATAAGTCGGAATGAAATCTTCTGCCAAATAGCAATTGTAAAAATATTCACCGAATGATGAAAACATAAAACTGCTATTTTGCTTTAGATTTATAGCAATATGCAAATTATAGAATTAATTTCTTATACATTAATAAAAAAATCATTGAACGCTTTCTTAGTTTAGAAGTTCGATAGATGTGTTATCCCTTCCAGTTGGAATTGAAGAACGTCGTATATAATACCATTATGAATGTGGTGCCATTTTTTTTCACATATATCCACTATTTTAAGAATCAAATCCTTAGAGAATTTATGCGGATTTGAGTACTAGCTCAATTCCTTATATTTAAAACAACTCATTATGGAAGGGTTTTAAGAAAATCGTACCATTTATCGCCAGTAATCACATAAAATGGGAGGGTGTAATGTATTAAACACACGTAGATTAAAGTGACAGTATTTTTTTTCCTGTGAGAATATTTTATTTCTGATGCTATTGTATAAAATGTACTATTGTCACAAAATTATTGATTTGTCGGGTAAGCAGGTTCTAGTAGCCCCCCCCCCTTAACTCGATTCGAGCACTTATAGATAGTTACGTGTGTGTATGTGTGTGTCTGATACAACATAACTAAATCCACCCAACAATTATCATATTGTTTCGTTATGCATTACCATGCTCTGTAGGGAAAGTAAAATGTAATCCATTTAGTAATAGTGATTTACTTGATTTTTGAAGCAAGGGAGTAAATAGACCAACCCGTATCGATTTAACCTCCAGGTGGCGTCGAAATGTTTTTTTAATACTTTTTAAAATCTGCAGATGCTCTGCGGTGACTAACTAATAAGGCTGGATCATGACACACTTATAGTTTAGGACACGAGACAGAACCTAACAGACCCATATTTTCGATTTCCTGTCTGGGAGCTTACAAAATGAGAGGATGGTTCGAAACATTTTTCTAATCCCTTTAGAATTCCTCGTAAGCTAGAAGACTGAAATCATTTCTAGTAGCATTTAATATTGGTCTAATATTGGACCAATATTGGATATCTTGGCATTACATTGGAAGTATTTCCAATGTTGAGTAGTACATTGGAAATACTTCCATTGGAAGCATTTCCAATCAAATATTGAGCAAATATTGGGGTTACATTTGCCTCCAATATTGACTAAATAATTTCAATATTACACCAAAATACACCAATATTACACGAATATTACACCAAAATGTAATTACAATATTACACCAATATTGGCGTAATATTGTCCCAATATTGGACCAATATTGGATTGTTACTAGGGATGGGACAATATTTAAGAGAGCCTGTTTTCAGCTATCATTAACACTCATATTAAGAATACTGTTTTCCCCACCAAGCGTCATGCATTTTTAAAGAAAATTAAACTCTAAATAGTTCTATTTTAATTTGATAATGTTAGTTTCCCTGTCTATGACAGATCTGATAATTTGTTCTGTGTAAAGTTGCAAAAACTCATCACCGGTTAATAGAATTACCCATCTCCGATAGGCCATGCGACGCTCTATTGAGCTTCTGAGATATTCATAATTTCCTCTATATTTGAATACCATTCTGCATTCCATTTTTAGATCGGATATCTTATATCGAATTCTACTTCTAGATGGAATATATTTTAGATAGAATATCATCTTCCGACGTGTACGGTCGCTTCAGATAAGTATACCAATCAAAGTATTTTCTAATTCAAATTCTCTGCAATAATGTTGTAGAGTTGTAGGAAAATTCCACATTTGGTTTTATTTAGACCTAAGTTATTCACTGCATCCAACTTGTGGGGTTAAATTGCTTGAATGGCGTTGTAAAATTAACAGGAGTGTTGCCCAACTCGCGACTTTCTCATACCAGAATCCATTTTAAATAGCTTTTTAATACTTTACAACAAAGTTGAAAAGTGTTCATAACTTTCTTCATTCTGTCTGTCTGTTTGTCCGTTAGGACGATAACTGCCGTAAAAATGACTTAATTAAAATGAAATTTTAGTATATTGTTCAGACTGTCTGTAGGACCTATGGGAATATAAATGAATAATAAGACCCAATTAGTTTTGGATTGAACCCGGGTTGAAAAAATGAAATACATTGAGCCCAATGGGACCTAATTCTTCAAACATTTTTTAAGCAGATTTAAAATTCACAAATTGCTTCGAAAATTTTAGGTAATATTCAAATTATTCCATAAAATATATATAAAAATATTCAGCGAAATATATTCAATAGTTTTTAAAATAAAAATTAAAATAATAATAACACCTCGTATATGAAGCGAACACGTGACCATGATATGAAAAGATCACGTGACCCACTTCAAAATAATATATGGTATCCATCTTGTCTCAAAATCTTGATTTTTAAAGTTCTTTTTAATTCATATTGAGTGTTGTACCCATCCTAAAATAAAGATAATAAATTGAATCCACAAAAAAATTAAAAATTGAATGATGATAATATTAATTAAATGATGATAAATTATATTAATTGAAGATAATAAATATTATTAATTGAATGATGATAAATTGAATTATGATAAAATTGAATCCACATCAAGTAAAAAAGATTAAATACCAAATCTGCCAACCGGTCTCCTTTCAGAAAGAATTAAAAATATGGCGCAAATACAAAGCGACGTGTGATAGCCAGCTAAAGATTTGCAAAAATACTAGTATGTGCTCTTTATTCTATAATTAGAAGTGGCTTTACTGGCCACAGCTTTCTGGATTTAATGACCCTAGGATTGGAGCCGAACTGCGTTACTTACTGAAATCTATTTTTATATAAAATATACTTTAAAAATATTATCGATTGTTAATGATCGATACTGGAATATATTTCTCTTTGAATTTTCGTTGAACTCTGTGGGGGATTGAATATTGTTATCCGTTTTGGACCACACAGCCAGCAGAATTTTTGAGCCCGTATGCAGAAAATGGCCGCCCCCCCCCCCTACTGCCTCTTTATTGATTTTTCTCATTAATTGTTTTTGCAGCCGGGACCCTCCCCCAAGCTCCAGCGATTTTATGCAATACTTCTGATTGCATACCCCACTATGTCGCACCCCCTGAACTTTATGAAGGGTTATCCATATGGCTGCAGTCGAAATCAATTGATTATTACTTGTCTAGGGTCGGTTATAAATAAAAAAAATGAAATTTAGACTTGAAAGTGCAAAATTAGTGTTCCTGTGAAATCAACACCAAAAGGTTATCAATTTCCGTGTATTTATTTCTTTGGTCATTTTAACACCTGCGGAAATAGTAATTTGGAATGAAACAATCTGTTTCAAAAATCACCCCTCTTTCATATTTATTGCAAATGAACACTATTTCAATACTCCAAGAAAAATGCGAATGTTGAATATGAGGTGTAAACAATTGTGAGTGGGTCATATATACGATCGCCATTTATGCAATGCCCCATTATTCGCAATTAAATCTCAACTAAATTGTCACGATTTTCAATTTACTTAATTTTTCATGGGAGGCAGTGCCACAGTAACTATTGCCTGGGCTCTCATGAAAAAGTAAAGTACAAAGTCCCTTTAACAGTTTGGGGATATATACATAATCCTCCAAAAAATTAAACACGGTAAATTTAATCGGGCATATTTAATAAAGTTCTGCTCCGATTGACTCCATATTACATAAAATAATACTTTGATGAATAATTTACTCGTACAAACTTTAAAGAGACAAAACATCTACATATATAGGTTTCATTCAGCTCTAAATCGCTACAGCAGAATTGCGTATAGAAAGGATAGAAGAATGCACAGAAAAATCAAATAATGTTTAATATAGAATATGTCTCCTTTGGACAATGATTCAGGTTTGGATCCAAGGATTCATCAGTAATGTGATTTAGATGATCTATGACAGTGATTACGATTTCTGTATAAAAGTAGTTTGCAGTTCTTGGAGAGTGGTGCGTAGGTGGGCAGAAACAGACTTCCCAAGGACATCCTAAACACTTTCGATAGGATTAAGATCCGATTAATGTACTGGCCCCTACATACGTTCAATTCCATGACTCGCCTGCCACACATTGCGATGCCTTAAATCTACTAACATTCTGTTCGATCTTAGTCATGGAATATCTTCTCTATGAAGGGAGTCCTACGCTAGTGTCGCTCTCTATGGACGAGCGAGTCAGCCATTAAACAAAAATCTGGACTGACTGCAACTTTTTTCAGGCTCTTTATCTGGTCAGACTGCAACTTCTGACTGCAATGTCTTGTATAAGGATTAAGGACGTTGTCGCCAATTACGTCATCACAGAGCCGTCTAAGAAAAGACAAAGATCGGAACGACCTCCCCAAATAAATGTCAGCCTATACCATCACATTAAAATAACCAAAATAATAGTGTTCAACATTGTTACTGGACTGCTTGCGTGTCCCTTGTTCTCTTCGGCCTACTTATTGCAGGGCAAATCTCGATTCGTCCGTAAAGCAAATATTCGCCCATTGTGTTTAGGGCCAAATAATGTGGTCATGAGTATATAGTGGAGTCATGCATGACACCACTATAAACGTGCTCTTCTGGCCCTGAAGCTCAACGGGGCGTAATTGTATGATATCCATCCATCGATACTTCTCTTATTCCGCCTTTGTCGCATAGTACTGGTCAATATCGGCCTTCCTATAGTTGAAGTGATAACCGTCTGTAGAATTAGTGCTTTCCCTTGGTGATTTTGTCTCACCACTGAAACCATATACAGATTATTGGAAGATGTTATGATCCTCTAGCATCGTCTTGTGACTATTTAACTCGTTTAGTATTATTATCTGTATATTGTCCCTGTTTACGCTTATTGGCGCTTTTAAGTGAAAGCGTTACCTATACAGGAATTTAAACCAATTTTTGTATTCTGATAGTACACCCACTATATGAGTGGATATATTGTAGCAATACGTGTTCTCTACGTGGCAATTCGCTCATGCGTTGCTAATTGCTGTGCGCGACTACACATACGCTAAAACTGAAGAATTTGGTGTGAATGATTTTGGAACAGGTGGGAATGATTTTTGTATAAAACCGGCTATTTTGAGATTGAGTTGTGTTATCCGTATCTGTATAATTTACGTTGCCGGCGCTTATTTAGGACCCGGGAAACGTTGAAAACTTCATTCATTCTTGTACAAAATAATTCCCTCAAACTGCAGTCTAAATTAACTGAAATATACTGTACGTTGGAAAACAGAAAAAAAAATAAAAACCTTCATGAAGACTCTTCATGCGGAAGGGACATCTCCAGAATCGTAAATTCTTATTCAACTTCAAACTCCCTTTTAAATGTATTGCGGATTTCATATCAGCTATTATCTATCGCCAATTCTAACTAAGAAATAGATGTACGCGTTAAATTTTTCACAAAAAGGTGGGTAATAAAATTCACTGAATTTCGAAAAAACTGGAATTTCAATAGTTTTTGTAGAAAATATTTGTGGTAGTCAACAAATAACTAAAATGCATAACTAAAATGCGAAAAAACTAAAATGTCTCGAGCAAGGCTAGTTTTAGACTAATAGGGCAAGTCTTTCTCTTACATTTAATTGACACATTTCAGCATATGTAATCTTTTATTTTAGAATTTGACGACTTTTGCGGACCATTACGCAAAAAAAGGTAGGTTATTTTATTCGTTTTATCATACTAAAATCTAATCAGCACCAAGGTAACCTATAAGTGAGTTGGCTGCCAATTTTTGTGAAATTTGGTCTATTAGTTTTTCAGCTAGAGTGGAAACATACGCTGCACAGATAGACACATACACTATTTTTTTTTTTTTAATCAATGGCCAGTCACTTGACTTTCATCATTCGCCTTTGTCAGCGGTCAGAAAGAGAACCATTTAGCCGTCCTAGCACGCTGCCCCAGACGTACCGGAGGGGGAGGAACACACTGCGCCCACAACACAAACATCCATGTCTTACGTGGGACTCGAACCCACAATGCGGCAATCGAGCGATTGCTGTTGTTGTTGAGACCCAGACCGTCCGACCTACCAGAAAGGTGTAAGGTAACTGTATGGACGGCCGGGAAGTGCCACCCAATTTAGACCGGAACCCAGTGGGGGAGGCATCCACAGAGACCGTACCCTCCTTCCCCTACCACCAACCTCTCGGAAGGACTTACGGACCCACATGTTTAACGTGATCGTACTCCGCATGAACACGGCGGAATTTGTGGCAGCGTGCAAATCTAGCGCGCAAACCACGGGGATACCGCACCCGAGATGGCCAACAGCACGCGGCGTTCCGAGGTGGTCACCCACCAAGTACTAACCGCGCCCGATGCTGCTTGACTTCGGTGATCTAACGAGAACCGGCGTTTTCAGCACGGTACGGCCGTTGGCCTCGAGCGATTGCTGTGGAAACGCTCGCCTTGACCACTCGACCACTGCGTCGACTATACACTAAAAATAGTTTTACGTAATCTAGAGGTCCCAAAACGTGTAGATTTGTCGAAAACTCCAGTTGCGATTTTTGATGCGATTCCAATACTTTCCCTACATATTGTCATATATTGCAGGGAAAGTATAAATTGTTAATTCTTACAGACAAAGTTATAATCACTATTCTATTTTAAAAGATTTATTTCCTCATTAATAACTTTCTGTATAACCTAAATTTCATTACTAGCTTCCATAAAGCACGTTGTTTTCATAACTCTATTAGAAAATATATTTCTAAATATAAAACATACTCGTATTAACAAGCGGTAGTCAAAAACCAAAAACATTATATGAACCATTTTCCTTCATATTCTATTTTTAATACACTTTGCCATCAAGGACGAAGACAAGTTTGAAAAGGTGGTTCTGTAATGGAGCCAGCAAATATCGTTTGAATTTGATATTAATGACAAAAATGGTCATGTTAGAGAAAAAATCTATCAAAATTTCCAGGTATTATTCACTGGATTATTATATTTCTTCCAGCAAAGGTATTGCTGGTCATTAATTTTTTATGATTGATTCTATCGTTCCCTGTCGTGTTTCGTGTCAGGCTGTGTCCATATATTCTACCACTTCATAGGTGCAGGACATCAAAAACAAGCATTACAATTGAGATACTACTGTTTCATTTGTCTAATGCAGCTTCTTCTTAACTTAAGAGTTTGGCAAGGTCGCCGACAGGGGGAGATGCATTGCATAGTTCCCCGGGAAACATGAGGTTCCCTGCCGCATAATTAATTAGTTTATGAAAAAGATAAATAGTTAGTAAAATAGGCGGGTAGTAGGAGCCCCGCACATTTGCTGCAGAGAGGTCCAGAAAATTAGTATTTTCTTCTACACCCCAGAATTCTGTCGATTAGCCATCCTCGAGAAAGAATCCCCCCTTTTTTTTATCTCAATTTGGAATTCTACAAATTTTATTGAAACAGTCCCCGTCCCCTTTAAACATCATAATTTTTTAACAAAATTCATCGTTAAATGAAATACATTTATTGAAGCAATATCGTTGTTTTATCTTATGATCATGAACATGTGATTCCCCCTTTATGCACTATAATTTCCCGTCGCATTTGAGGTGACGGATCAAAGGAATTCTTGTTTATTTTTTCTTTTGGCAGAAAATTTCCAATAGGCTCCTCCCCCTACATTTTCCACGATTTTCCGTTGCATTTAAACGGCATATCGACGGGATTCGAGGCTAGTTGCAATATATTTCAGCTAAATGACCTTATCATTTTTGTGGTCTTTATTTTTTTAATCACGATAGAATCCTTTTCGTCATGGCACTAGTTAATGAAAAATTGCTACCATAAATCGTAGGATCCGTGAAAAAAAAATTGACTATATTTTAGATCTCAGTGATTTACCATATGCAGCATGCAAGACTAAATCGCTTGGGTACCACCGGAGAACAATTCATCATATTCAACATTTTATATCTTATAAAGTAAACATTTTAAAAACACACTTTTTACTTTTAGTGATAAATCTATATTTGTTTTTCAATGTATAATTTAAGCACACTTTAAAGAAATACTTTTTATACAGGTTTGAAAATTATGAACGATTTGTCGAACGAAACATTGGCATGACAGATTACAGGTATACTCATAAATTTACATCCAAAACAAAATTTTTGGTGTCTTACTGTACTGCAGGTGTCATTGTGCACCTAAATCAATTTGTATTTAAATTACATTTCTATTTTATGCTGCACTTAATTTCCTTATAATTTTCTAAATTTCAACAAAATAATTTCCTAAAAAATTATTTTTGCAACAAGAAAAAAAATTAATTTGTATTTATATTACATTTCTATCTCATGCTGTTCTAAGTTTCTATATAATTTTCGAAATTCCACAATAAGATTTCTTAAAAAATTAATTTTGCAACAAGAAAAAAATTAATTTGTAGTTATATTATATTTCCATTTTATGCTGTACTTAGTTTCTCTATAATTTTCGAAGTTTGAACAATATAATCTCTTCTAAAATCATTTTTGAAACAAGAGAACAAAATTAAATTTAGATTCACTTTCTAGATACTAACATACATCACGAAAATTTCATGAAAAAATATTGAGAAGTTGAAACGTTATCCAGTGCAAGGATATCACATTCTGGTAAAATCACAGTCTGAAGAAAATTACTTTAAAGTTATTTCTTATTAAAATATCTCATACATAATTTTTGAAATTTCAGCAATATAAACTCTTAAAAAAATATTTTTGCGGCAAGAAAATAAGACGAATTTTAGCTTCACTTTCTAGAGACTAAAATATTGAGAAGTTTAAAAATTATCCAGTGCAGTGATATCACATTAAGGTGAAAAATGACTTTAAAGTTGTTTCTTAATAAAATTTCCTGTACACGACCTGAGACATTTTGTGCTATAACTGCTGTAACAATAAAAAAAATTTCATGCGGATTATTTATGAATGATTAGAGAGGTTTATATTTTCATACATATTTTTTGAAAATAATTTAATCGACTAATTGACGAAACTTCAATATCTTTAAAAGAATTTAAGAATCTATAAGAATAATCCATTTATTCTTCCGTAAAGTTTGCCAAAATTTTGATGAAGAATTTGTTGGAATATCTTCAACTCGCTGTGTTCAATTTGTGGGAATGGCAGACCAGATTTAATACGATGTTTATACACTTTTTTATAGAAGAAAATTAAATACAGAAACCTAAGTAACGTAAAGGAAAACTTGATCAACATATTTAAGCACACATAAAATACAATTTCGATATATGCCTGTTTCGAGGGTACTGTAGATGTCCTTCTTCAGTGCTAAAAAACAAACATACTGGAAGTCAAAAGGGACACAAATACAAAAAATAGAAGGGCATATATATATATATATATATATATATATATATATATATATATCCAAGTCTTGGACTGAAATCTACATGAGAAAAAAATCAGAAAGCAGAATGAGTAACAGCCCAACCAATCCTAAATAGGAATTCACAGTTGACACACAATATTTGGATACGCAAAAACAGAACAGAAATGTCCCAACAAAAAGTCGCATGTCCAAACAAGATTAAATGAGTCCCAGCAAGACTAAAAAGTCCAAATGAAATACAAAAGCCACAAAGACTGAGAAATGGAACGAATATAAAGAAATTGGGAAAAATAACAGAACACCTCCCTCCAGACAGTAGACATAAAGGAGTACTGGACAAATCAATAAGTAAATTACTAGAATTTTTTGAGGCTTTGAAAAAGTCAAGATCATAGATCGATGTGCAGTTTTGAGAAGAAAACTCAAAACGGTGAACAACAACTTGCAGAAGAAAATTCAAAACGGTGGTTCCCTCTTACTTAGTAATATAACAACGTTAAATAGAAGACCAAAACATTGCATTTTACATTTTCTGCCGTTGAAAAACAGTATTTCAACACCTGCAACCGATGAAAGATATTTATACTGAAATTCCCCACGTACTATCTACGGCCCAGTCGTTTATTTAGAGAGCGCACTGCCTTTTGCGCTACATCAGCCTTCTACACTCTCTACAGATGATGTCAAAGCATGAGCAAGGACCAAGAAGATGCAATCCCGTTTAATACTTCCCCTCCTAGCCGGAAATGGAGCACGACCAAAAGTTACCGTCCCTTCATTTGGGATATTGGGCTAGGTATACACAATGCATTGGAACTTTGGAAATGTTTTCAATATTTTTTGTTGGCGACCTAAAGTTGCTTCTTAAAATATGAGAACATCATATTCTTTATTAAAAACTGAGCTACATGCATTGCATTGGGAAAAATTTGAGGTATTGATCAAACAAATGTTATGAACAACATAAAGTATTTGTTTTATGTTTGGTACAACATAATGTATGCACAATATAAAGAGTTTTGTTGTAAGTGTTTGCTGTACATCTTAAAATATTTGTTTGCTGTACATCTTAAAATATTTGTTTAAAGTATTTGTTTTATGTTTGGTACAACATAATGTATGCACAATATAAAGAGTTTTATTGTAAGTGTTTGCTGTACATCTTAAAATATTTGTCTCTTATACAATATTTATATTTTTCAGTTTTCAAATCTAGAATGTGACATGTCATAGCAAAACACAGAGTGTTGTGAATAAAGATCTGCTTTACGGTTGTATCTTTTGTTAACAAGGTAAATCACAAAAGCGTGCTTGTTAATTCCGAGAATGCGCTGGGGACAGGTGGATTTAATAAAAGACCATACTGAAAATCGGAATGTGTTTGTTCTCCGTTTAGTTAACAGTTGTTAGAAAATCTGCAGGTCAAGACATTTTATTTAAAAATAAGATCCTTAATATGGGACGAGGAGATTCCATTAATATTTAATGCTTATATTTAAGCCTGTCAACGACACGTAAACTGACAATTAAAAAAAGTTGCAATTTTTTGAAAAGTTTTACACTCTTTCGCAAAAAAAAAGTACCCTGAAGAAAGTGACTGTTTTTATTGAAATTAAATATGCGTACAGCTTATACACAAGTAATGAAATGGTTACAAAATCAAGGCAGCAGGAGATATCCATGGTTAGCAATTGCATATCGAATTTTAAATCAGTAATTATTAAAACCCCACTTGGCGGCGATGCATGCGTGTATACGTCTAGGTAAGGAGCGATAAAGTTTCCTCATGTCATCCTGCGATGCATTCTGCCAGGCATTCCTCAATTGTTGCTCCAGATCTGCTGCATTTCAAGGTGCCCGAATCTGTCGGCCTAGCATGATTCATACATGCTCGATTGATGATAGGTCTGGTGACCTGGCTAGCCAAGAAACAATATCAACAGCACGGAGACAGTCCACAAATATGCGATCCGTATGTGGCGTGGCATTATCTTGTTGGAAAATGGCCTCAGAATGGCGTGGCATGAAGGGTAGCGCAAACGGTCGTAGGATTTCATCAACATATGGTTGAGCTGTAAAAGTTGTACTCAGGATGACTAGGGGCGACTTGCTGTCGTAGGAGATAGCACTATATACACCATAACACCTGGGGTATTGGCTGTGTGTCTGTGTAAAACAAAGGCGAATTGGTACCACTGGCCTTGGCGCCATCATACACGTACCCGATGGTCATCTGCTGAAAGATTGAAACGTGGTACATCGCTGAACGCTATGTGATGTCCGTCTGCTGGCAGCCATGATGCTTGACTACAACACCACTCCTAACGACTCTGTCGATGTTGTGGGGTTATGGGCGGAATTCTTAAAGGTCGCGGTGAGCGTAAGACCACCTCAGCCATGCGCCGTGAGATTATGGAAGGTACCACGGGTGGTATGGACGAGACTGTAGCACGTGGACGGCGGACAATGATGCCGCTGGAACAATTTGGGTCTGTCGACCAATCATCCGATCTTGTCTCGTCCTTTTTATACATAATTCCGTTGTAGCGATTTAGAGCTAAATAAAACCCTTACATGTTGATGTATTGTCTCTTTAAAGTTTTGTACGAGTAAATTACTTCCCAGAGTATTATTCTATGAAATATGGAGTCAATAGGAGCAGAACTTTATTAATTATGCATGATTAACTTTCCCATGCTTAACTTTTGAAGGGATCTGTATATATCCCCTCTAATAACTGTAAAAGTGGTTTCGTACTTTTACAGTTATTAGAGAGGATATATACTTTCTCATAAAAGGCCAGACGATGGTAACTGCTGCCCTGCCTCCCGTGAAAAATTATGTAAATTGAAAATCCAGACAATTAAGTTCAGATTTATTTAGGAATAATCGGGGCATTGCATATATGGCAATTGTATATATGACCCCAACCACATTTGTTCACACCTTATATTTAGCATTCGCATTTTTCTTGGCCTATTGAAATACTGTCCATTTGCTATAAATATGAAAGAAGGAGAATTTTTTATACAGATGGTTTCATTCCAAATATTTATTTCCGTAACAGGCGCTAAAATGGCCGAGGAAAAACACTGAAATTGATAAACTTTTGGTGTTGATTTCCTAGGAACACTAATTTTGCGCTTTTAAATATAAATTTGATTTTATTCACTTTTAGCCCACGTCCAACATGTAATAATCAAATGATTTTGGCGGCAGCCATTTCGATAACCTTTAGTAAAGTCCAGGGCGTACGACAAGGAGGTGGTATGCAATTAGACGTATTGCATAAGATCAGGGGAATAAGATCAAGAAGTATTGCATAAGTTTGGGGGAGGGTAAACAATTAATAACATAAACAATTAATGAAAAATATCAATAAGAAGACAGAAGAGACGCATTTTCTGCATACAAGCCCAAAAATACGGGTCCAGTCTTTTTTACGTCCAAAATGATTAACAATATTCTATCCCCACAGAGTTCAACTTAAAATTCAAAGAGAAATATATTCCAGTATAATACATTAACTGCCGATAATATCTATAAAATATATTTTATATAAAATGTGTTTTCGTGAAACGATGAATGTTGTTGGGCTTTCCTTTTCAAATCATTAAATCCAGAAAGCTGTTCCCCGTACGGTTGCAGCCAATTGAAGAATATAAAGCAAATACTAGTCTTTTTACAAACCATTAGTTGGCTATCACATGCCGTTTTTCATTTGAGCCGGATTCTTAATTCATCCTGAAAGGCGTCATTTTAGCATATTTGGTATTTATTCCTTACTTTGATTATTGTGGATTAAATTTTATTTCAACGAAATTGAAAATGAGAACTTCATCATCAAATTCAGAGGCAATTTTATTCTTTTTACTGGTATTTTTCTGCCTGTTACTCACAAAACAAAATTATCTCGAAATAGGTTATCAAATTTGTAAGTTCTTAGTTTCATTTTACCAATTTCTCAATAACTCCTTAGGAAACTTAAAACTTTAAATTGAATTTTAATCAAGTTTATATATATATATATATATATATATATATATATATATATATATATATTAACAATGAAATGCAAAGGCACCAGTGGACGGATGAATGATTAAACCGATGAGGTGAGGCGAAAACCCAAGAATGACTTAGAAGTTGTAAAATGACCTTTAATAAACAATAATTACAGTAATAGCTCAAAAGAGCGACCCCCAATCTGAAATCACGTCTCACAGTGGAGATGGGGGGGGGGGGGGGGGATGGCGAGTTCTCTTGAACAGACCAGGCATGTCGTGCATTTCGGCTGCAGCGGCCAAAATTCTCGCGACAAGTTCCTCTTCAGATTGAAGGGGAGGCAAAAACCCAGACCATCCAACTCGTCCTAAGGCATGAGCAGCCGTTTGGACGGCCGGAGATTCAAGGGAAATGCCATAGACGAGACTTTCTTATTTAACCAGAATGACGTTTTTAAGTTTGCGGGGCGGCCGCTTCGCAGCGAGTAAGCGCCCTCTAACGCCTTTAAGTTTCATTTCCGACACTGTAAACCATGACGAAAAATGCTTGGTTTGGTGCATACTTCCACCTCGTAAAATTTAGCCCATCTATTTTGAATCACCTTGTAAATGATTTAATCTTTCTATTTCATTTGATGTGTGGGATCGTATAAATATATAATATTTAAAAATAACTTTCTATTAATATCTTATGTGAAAAAAAAAACCGTTAAAATTAATTATTGCACTGAAAGTATTCTGTAATAAAATATAAAAATAAACTTCACAAGTTCAATTTTTAGCAATCACAACATTCTTGGTCATATGACTTAAAATAAAATCGTGGGGAGTCAATAAAAGAATTGTAATTAGACATTAATAGAATTTTAAGAAACAATAGAAGTGTTAACATAGAGAAGACTATAAGAATGATTACATTCAATCCATGTAAATTTTCTTTGGCAATTTTGATTTAAAGATTTGTCATTCTTATATATTCTAAGTTATCTAAGTTTACGTTTCTAAGTTATCTAAGTTTACGTTTCTAAGTTATCTAAGTTTTCTAAGTTATCTACGTTTCTAAGTTCATTTCTAAGTTAATGTCCAGAATTCCGTTAACGGCCAAATACAATCCTTTTATGAGCCCCCCCCCCCCCACGATTTTATTTACTCACATATGATCAATATTGTTTGGATAGCTAAACATTATTATTTTTATTTTTTAGTGCATTTTTAGTGTAAAATGACTTTTACACTAAAAATGTGACTAACTATAACTGAAAAAGTTTTTTTATGTATTTTATTTTATATTGCTTAGTTTTTTGCAATTTAGTCTTTTGCGATTTTGCAATTAATTTTTTATTAGATATCAAATCAGCCTTTTTTATGTTAAATTTACAGATGATCTTTATATGTAAAAACTTCAATTCATACCTCGTCACGAGCAGTATCACGGGTTAAAATTTTTCTGTTTTATATAGTTTATATAGAAGCCAAGCTGAATATTGGAATATTTTTTTATTAGCTGTCCTACAACAATAGGATTATATGTCATGTTAGTAGAATAAATTCAGGGAAGAGGCTGTTTAATCATATTAAAATGCAATTTATTAATGTTACTTATTAGATTACAACTTTTTATATTGGCTGGGATCTGGCCTCCTTCTCTTACAGTGTCTCAGAGAAGTCTGGTCTTGGCATGCAGGTTACATTTATTTCAGAGAGAGGAGTGTAGATGAAAACACAAAATGTTAAAAGCTAGTTCTCGTCAGATCATGGGAAATATGCCGTCTTTACAGTTTCTATGCTACAAAAATATGATGGGACGGCAGTTGTGGATGGGAAAGTTTCTCCTAGAAACATATTATAATCGCATAGTTCTGGTTGCATGGTATTCAAGTCTGAGAGAAAAAAGAAATTCTAATGAGAAAATTTACGCTGTGATTTTTATTCGTGGTCAAATATGCTGTTGCATATGAAAGGAAATAGTAAATATATTCTCTGGTAATAGTAATGGCGGGAGATAGAATTTAACGTCGTCACAATAACCGCAAGACATGCACACGATTACGATGCCAATTTCAGTTAATTTATAACATGCACACACACACGTATATATATATATATATATATATATATACATACATACATACATACATACATACATACATACACTTTTGCAAAATAAACGAAGCACCATGAAAAAAGTGACTGTTTTTATAGAAATTAAATGTGCGTACAGAAGTAATAAACAAACACAGGTAATAAAAAGATTACAAAATCAAGACTGCAAAACCCATCAATGGTTAGGAATTGCACATTGAATTTTCAAATTAGTAATTAGTGAAACCCCCCTTAGCGGTAATGCATGCTTGTATGCGTCTAGGTAAGGAGTGATAAAGTTTTCAAATATCATCCTGCGATACATTCTGCCAGGCATTCCTCAATTGTTGCTCCAGATCTGCTACATTTCGGTGTGCCCGAATCTGGCGGCCTAGCATGTCCCATACATGCTCGATTGGCGAAAGGTCTACTGACCTTGCTGGCCAAGAAACAGTATAAACAGTACGGAGACAGTCCACAGATGTGCAAGCCGTATGTGGCGTGGCATTATCTTGTTGAAAAATGGCCCCAGAATGACGTGCCATGAAGGATAACGCAAACGGCCGCAGGATTTCATCAACCTATTGTCGAGCTGTTAAAGTTGTACGCATGATGACTAGGGGCGACAAGAGATAGCTCCCCACACCATCACACCAGGAGTAATGGCTGTGTGTATGTCGAAGGTACAGACACAGGTCGTACAGACAGATTTACAATGAAGCAATAGTAAATAAAACAAGGACAAACAAAACGGGAAACTAAAAAGAACAGGACAACGAAAGAGGGAAAGGCTAGGGAAAGGGCCGGAAAAGGAATTTAGATGGAGAGGCCTAAAAGAGTAATTCAGAAAAGGGAAAAAAATAAACGCGGAAGTGGAAAACAAAAAATAAAGGCTGGTTTTGACCGCTGACCCTGGCGTCTCTAGACACGTACCCGATGGTCATCTGATGAAAGACTGAAGCGGTTCATCGCTAAACACTATGCGACGCCAGTGTTCTGGCAGCCATGATGCTCGGCTATGACAACATTCCAAACGACTCTGTCGATGTTGTGGGGTTACGAGCAGGCATCTTAATGGCCGCAGTGAGCATAACCCCACCTCAGAAAAGCGCCGTGAGATGGTGAAAGGTACCACGGGTGGTATAGACCTTCCCGGCCGTCCAAATAGTTGCTCAAGTCCTTTGGATGAGTCGGACTGCCTGGGTTTTCAGCGGGTGGTATAGAGGAGGTTGTAGCACGTTGGATGGCGGACAATGGTGCTGTTGGACCAGTTGGGGCCAGTCGCACAATCATTCGATCTTGCCTCACATTCGTGAACCTTGGTCTTCCAGAGCCTTCATTCCGCCGATGAGTTCCTTGCAGCAACCATTACTGTCAGCACCTTTGCACAGCAGTGTCCGTTCGGTGTAGGTGGCGGCCTATTTCTCAGTATAACCAGCCAGCTTCACGCATCCCGACTATACGACCACGTCCGAACTCATCTAATTGCTTATAAAGTCTTCAGCAACGTCGTAACGGCATTATTGGTTGTGTCTCTACGGAACTGCAACGCCAATACCGAGCAAAGATAAACCGTCTACATTCTTAGCCTGTTTTTTAGAATGCTAGTTGAGCAGTAGACAAGCCCGCTATGACCGAAATTAACACTCATTGACCTTTCAAATTTAATCATTTTCATACTTTATATAAAGGAATTTGCATGCGAACTTTCAAGATGATCGGATTATTTTTTAAGGGTGCTTTGTTTTGTTCTTTTGCAAAAGAGTGTATTTGGTTTAACTGTGTATGATACTTGGCACCGAAAATAGCTTTTTCAAACGCGAATTTGCTCTGTCACGTCCTGTCAAGTGGTCGATGCTATAAGTCTGTAAAATTTCGGTCTTTTGATTCAATGGAGGTCTTTTGGGGAGTCAGTATATTCTTTTCAACCCCCTATTTTGTACATCTCGGGGGGAGAAATCGAAATTCCGGCTCAGTAAGAATCTGCCCTGTGGACGATACTATATGTGTACTTAGATTTAGCTTTCTAATAAACCGAGAGGATCTACTGAGGAGTTTTTTCTGGAAGAGTTCATATGTGGAAGAATTTTGGACAATCCTACACACACACACACACACACACACACATACTCAAGAAAGGATATCGAAAATCCGGCTCCGTTAGACTCTATCTCGCGAGGTCACCAGGAGACTTCTGAAAGGTCTGATAAGACAACTTGTGAGACAATTATTTATATACGAAAATACGGAAAGTCGAACGGTCACTCACTTTTCAGATATTTTTATTTTGTTAAACTGGGTAGCTTCGCCTCTTTGTTTGCTTGACACACCAATTACCCGTTGAGACAGCAGTATTACTTCCCTACAAATATAGTATAATGCATAGGGAAAGTATTGTGACGGGATCGAAAATTCGAATTCGAGATTTTAACGAAAGAGCGCTCATAAAACATGCCTTAACTCGAATCGATCGTTTTAGAAGTGATGTTTGTGTGTATGCGTGTCCGTAAGTTTGTGAATGAGATATCTCACAAACGAATGGAGCTTTTTAAATGTAATTCGATACGATAATATTATGATCCGTAACTATTGGAACTCCGTTAATTTTAAACACAATCAAACGCTTGGAAGGCCGACCCCTCGAATTTTCGAATAAATTTTTGAAAAAAAATCATAGAAACTCAGGTTATGCAATAATAACTTTATACGTAATTGTATATTATAAAACAAATGACATAAGCTTTAGAACGCTAACTTGAACCGTTCTCGAGATATTACACATTTTTCAAATAAAAGAACCTCAAAAATTACATAAAAATGAACTGTAGTAAGTATCATTAAATGCTTAACACCTGGCGATAAATTTGGCGGCCTTGACGACTGATTTGGCAAAATATAGACAACTTGGAGACTTTTCAATGTAGTGCCATACTGACGAAAATGTCGCCAAATTGGCAAAAAGGAAGTCCAATTGATGAATTAATAATTGACCTGTTTTAATATAATGGAGTACATTGCTTAGCCGATGTTAGCAATATTTTTAATTTTCAAGTTATTCTTACGCGAAATATAAGTTAATTTGGTTTTTCAAAATGATTTTACATGTTGCCATCCAGAAAAGCTGTATACACAGCATTTAACAAACACATTGTGCCGTGGATTTTGTTACTCATAATTTTGCCTTGAAGAAGTGAAGTAATGTAAAGAAAGTCTGCTCAAAGCAGATTTTTACTTTCTCATACGAAGAATTGAGAAAATATTGTTTTCATGAATTTTTTTTATTTCGAGATTTTGATGCTAATATATGTTTTAAGTCCCCCTCTCATGTTTTGACTATTTTTGGAGTGATACACGTCTGTCTGTTTTATAATCGGCTGTCGAAACTTTTATAATCGGCTCAGTTATCAAAATATCTAGAACTAGATAGAATTTTTTTTAAATTCGAGCAAAAACTTCGAAATGTATTTGAAATTTTATATTTCTTTACATGGCAGCATAGGACAAAATTAGACATAATCATGAATAAAATGGTTTATTTATCGCTCAATGACCATGAGTAAAGTTTCAAACATTGTTGTGAAAAATAGCCGTAATGGAATTGTTTAGTTCGTAACTCAGTCCCTCCTCGGAGACCAAGTTTCCCACCCCCGGGGGGTACATTGTCAAACATGTTATCAATCGAAATATTTTTTCAAACCCTTTAAAGTGAAGGGAAACAATCTAAAATTGTAACTGTTTAGACCCATATGATACCTATTTTTCAAAAATTTCCTTGTAAAATTTGAAAAAACAAAAACAAGAAAGATCAATCATGCTTGAAGCATTGATTATGAAACACTTTCCAACTTTAATGCAATTTTATTTAAACAAGTCTAAAATGCAATACATTCGTCGGTAATATTTTAAAACTTATCACAATACTACATTATTTTATTATATTTGAAAACTTAAACCTTTATCGAAAAAAATGAACTTCATTCAAATGACGGCATTGAAATATAAATTGCCTGGTTTAAACATCTCTAAAATGGGATACATTCCTCAGTAATAATTTTAAAATTATCATAATACTACGATAATTTATTATAGTTGAAAACTTCATCGAGAAACAAATAAATTTTATTCAAATGACTTCATCAAAATATAAATTACCTGGCTCTCTATATAAAAGCAGTAGATATTTCATTTATTAACATTTTTCCATTCCCTTTATTCAGCGGCGATGTCCTTAAAATTATCACAATACTACAATAATTTACTTTACTTAAAAATTTAAAACCATGGAGGTAAAAGTACTTTGTAACTCCATGCTTAAAACCTCATCGGAAAATGTCAACACTATAGAATCGTCTGCTTCTCTATGTAAAATCAATTAATGTTTCATTCATATCAGCTACATTGCAGACTCCTGAGCTAAATAATTCTGCGTTAAAGAAATTCAGAAATTCTTATACAACTCATCTTACAGCTTGATGTTTTTACATTCTCCATACGTGAAAATTAGGCTTCGTTGTAGAAATAATCAAAGTTTGATGATCACTTAAAAATATTGTAATTGCGCTGGCAGTTGTAGAACTTATGCAACACTAAATATAAATTTAAAAGAACTTTAAAAATCCAGATTTTGACGCAAGATGGATGCCATATTTTATTTTGAAGTGGGTCACCTGATCTCTTCATGTAATATGGGTGTAATTATTATTTTAATTTTTATTTAAAGAACTACCGATTACATTTTGCTGAATTTTCTTTTCATATTTTTATGGGATAATTTGAATATTTCCCAAAACTTTCAAAGCAATTTGTGAATTTTAAATTCGCTTTATAAACATTTGAAAAATTAGGTTCCATAGCGTTCAATGTATTTCATTTTATCAACCCGGGTTCAGTTCAAAACTAATTGAGTGATATAATTCATTTATATTCCCATATGTCCCACAGACCCTCTAAACAACATTCTAAAATTTCATTTTGATAAAGTCATTTTTACGGCAGTTATCGTGCAAACGGACAGACAGACAGAATGAACAAAGTCATAAACACCTTCCAACTCAGTTGAAAAGTGTCAAAAATGATAAATACTAAGTATACTTGAGATAGACAAATGTTTATTTCAATTTACTGCATTGTTATTTTAGCAGCTTTCTTGATTAACAGAACCACTTCGAGCAATCACTACTGAATAAACAAATTCATATTTTATATACTGTATATTATAAAAATATTTTTGGTACATAAAGAAACATTTTTAGTACTTTCCCTACATACATAGTTTGCTATGTAGAGAAGGAATTGTAACGAAGCCAAAAATTGACAATGAACTTTTCGAAGGAATAGCACGTGGTTTCAAGCACCCCTGAACTCAAATCGAAAGTTTTTGGAGTGATGTCTGGTTTGTATGTTAATGTGTGTGTCTCCGGGAGATAGCGCCTGAATATATGCGGCTATTTTAAAAATAATTTGGTACCTTTATTCCCAATCAGTGATTGTAATACCCCATTGATTTTATTTATTGTCCCTACTAATTTTAAAAGTGATCGAATGTTCAGAAACAGCCCCCCCCCCCCGCAGTTAAAGTGAAGGGTAACAATCTAAAATTGTAATTATTTAGACCCATATGATACCTATTTTTCATAAATTTTCTTGTAAAATTTGAAAAAAAAACAAGAAAGATCAATCATGCTTAAAGCATTGATTATGAAACACTTTCCAACTTTAATGCAATTTTATTTAAACAAGTCTAAAATGCAATACATGCGTCGGTAATATTTTAAAACTTATCACAATACTACATTAATTTATTATATTTGAAAACTTAAACCAAGAGACAAGATGGATACCATATATTATTTTGAAGTGGGTCACGTGATCATTTCATATCATGGTCACGTGATCGCTTCATATACGAGGTGTTATTATTATTTTAATTTTTATTTTAAAAACTATTGAATATATTTTGCTGAATTTTTTTATATATATTTTATGGAATAATTTGAATATTACCTAAAATTTTCGACGCAATTTGTGAATTTTAAATCTGCTTAAAAAGTGTTTGAAAAATTAGTTCCCATTGGGCTCAATGTATTTCATTTTTTCAACCCGGGTTCAATCCAAAACTAATTGGGTCATATTATTCATTTATATTCCCATAGGTCCTACAGACAGTCTGAACAATATACTAAAATTTCATTTTAATTAAGTCATTTTTACGGCAGTTATAGTGCTAACGGACAAACAGACAGACAGAATGAAGAAAGTTATAAACACTTTTCAACTTTGTTGTAAAGTATTAAAAAGCTATTTAAAATGGATTCTAGTATGAGAAAGTCGCGAGTTGGGCAAAACTCCTGTTAATTTTACAGCGCCATTCAAGCAATTTAACCCCACAAGTTGGATGCAGTGAATAACTTAGGTCTAAATAAAACCAAATGTGGAATTTTCCTACAACTCTACAACATTATTGCAGAGAATTTGAATTAGAAAATACTTTGATTGGTATACTTATCTGAGGCGACCGCACACGTCGGATGTTGATATTCTATCTAAAATATATTCCATCT
Source organism: Amaurobius ferox (assembly GCA_951213105.1). Taxonomy (NCBI): domain Eukaryota; kingdom Metazoa; phylum Arthropoda; class Arachnida; order Araneae; family Amaurobiidae; genus Amaurobius; species Amaurobius ferox. Next base: position 52,850,015 of record OX578152.1, read on the forward strand.
AGAAGTAGAATTCGATATAAGATATCCGATCTAAAAATGGAATGCAGAATGGTATTCAAATATAGAGGAAATGATGAATATCTCAGAAGCTCAATAGAGCGTCACATGGCCTAACGGAGATGGGTAATTCTATTAACCGGTGATGAGTTTTTGCAACTTTACACAGAACAAATTATTAGATCTGTCATAGACAGGGAAACTAACATTATCAAATTAAAATAGAACTATTTAGAGTTTAATTTTCTTTAAAAATGCATGACGCTTGGTGGGGAAAATAGTATTCTTAATATGAGTGTTAATGATAGCTGAAAACAGGCTCTCTTAAATATTGTCCCATCCCTAGTAACAATCCAATATTGGGACAATATTACGCCAATATTGGTGTAATATTGTAATTACATTTTGGTGTAATATTCGTGTAATATTGGTGTATTTTGGTGTAATATTGAAATTATTTAGTCAATATTGGAGGCCAATGTAACCCCAATATTTGCTCTATATTTGATTGGAAATGCTTCCAATGGAAGTATTTCCAATGTACTACTCAACATTGGAAATACTTCCAATGTAATGCCAAGATATTCAATATTGGTCCAATATTAGACCAATATTAAATGCTACTAGAAATGAATTCAGTCTTCTAGCTTACGAGGAATTCTAAAGGGATTAGAAAAATGTTTCGAACCATCCTCTCATTTTGTAAGCTCCCAGACATGAAATCGAAAATATGGGTCTGTTAGGTTCTGTCCCGTGTCCTAAACTATAAGTGTGTCATGATCCAGCCTTATTAGTTAGTCACCGCAGAGCATCTGCAGATTCTAAAAAGTATTAAAAAAACATTTCGACGCCACCTGGAGGTTAAATCGATGAGGGTTGGTCTATTTACTCCCTTGCTTCAAAAATCAAGTAAATCACTATTACTAAATGGATTACATTTTACTTTCCCTACAGAGCATGGTAATGCATAACGAAACAATATGATAATTGTTGGGTGGATTTAGTTATGTTGTATCAGACACACACATACACACACGTAACTTTCTATAAGTGCTCGAATCGGGTTCAGGGGGGGGGGGGGCTACTAGAACCTGCTTACCCGATAAATCAATCATTTTGTGACAATAGTACATTTTATACAATAGCATCAGAAATAAAATATTCTCACAGGAAAAAAAATACTGTCTCTTTAATCTACGTGGGTTTAATACATTACACCCTCCCATTTTATGTGATTACTGGCGATAAATGGTACGATTTTCTTAAAACCCTTCCATAATGAGTTGTTTTAAATATAAGGAATTGAGCTAGTACTCAAATCCGCATAAATTCTCTAAGGATTTGATTCTTAAAATAGTGGATATATGTGAAAAAAAATGGCACCACATTCATAATGGTATTATATATGACGTTCTTCAATTCCAACTGGAAGGGATTACACATCTATCGAACTTCTAAACTAAGAAAGCGTTCAATGATTTTTTTATTAATGTATAAGAAATTAATTCTATAATTTGCATATTGCTATAAATCTAAAGCAAAATAGCAGTTTTATGTTTTTACCATTCGGTGAACATTTTTACAATTGCTATTTGGCAGAAGATTTCATTCCGACTTATTTTGTTAAGCACAAAATTGGGAAAAGAAGTTATTAAGCAGAGATTTAAAATGGCATTTCTAAAATAATTCAAGAATTTAAACAAATACAACTATTGTTATAAAGAGTTTTGAAGGATATAATACAAACTGCGGATCTTTTTGTCAGAGAATATAAAAGGAAGTCGAATGTGACCAGTACTTAACTTTGAACTAGCACTAACTGGTTTCGTTAAGTAGACTAATTCTGAACTAGCTACCTTCTGTGAACCTGTAATAGAACAGGTTAAAATTTCGATTCGTGTAAGATAGATAAAGAATGCGATACAGGGAATGTACGTGAGCGTATGTATTAGTTATGTGTTCCCACGTTTGCGAACTCTAAAAAGAGCTTGTTGCTTAAACTGTCGATTGTGTGATCTAACAAGAGACACTAGCCGAGATGTGTACAATCATGATTGCACAGATATAGTCCAGAAGAGTGCCTTCTGATGTATCTAGACGTCCGCTGATGAATTGTGCAAGCATCTGTCCGTATTATAGTACTAGTCAGATCCACTGGCAATTTGCCCTATAAGTAATAAACAAAAAACACGCAAGAAAGTTTCCTACTTTTGTTGAGTATGTTTACCGAGTTGTGTCGTATATCTCAAACAAAAATTTATAAAATGATCAGACATAAAAGAACATCAAGGTCTCACTTTCTGTATCTGATGCCACACTCTACGTAAAACTCCATGGTTACATTGCAGTTTTCCGCTGTGGAAGAAGTGCAGTCATTGCATTATGTAGGGAACGAGAAATCCCACATCATGGACTCACTTTTAGTATTTGGTGCCAAACGCTCGTAAAACTCCATCATTTCCTCGCAGCTTTTTGCTGTGAAAGAAGTACTAAGTAGGAAACGGGCCGCCCACACCATGGACTCATTTTCAGTATCTGATGTGATCAGAGTGGCGACTCAAGTCAAGTGGAGGCCCCCAGCGGTAAAAATTTTGGAGCCCTCAAACTCAAGTTTGAAATAGAAGTTGTAAGAAAACTTTCATAAACTTATTAACAAAAAAGAAAAGTAATGAAAAAGTTCATACCGTTACACATTAAATAAATTTATTTAAAAAATATTTTTACATGAATTTCCGTCTTGCTTTATTTCTTGCAAAATCATCAATTATTTTGGCAGTGTCAATGCGGCTTAAAATTTCCTGCTCTATATAAAAAATAGCCAAGTTATTTAGTCCTTCTTCTCCCATTGTATTCCTTAAATAATTTTTTACTCTCTTAAAAACAGAAAATGATCTTTCTCCGGACGCATTAGATAAGGGAATTGTTAGAAAAATCTTCAATTAAATTTCAATATTCGGAAATGTGCAAGACATTTCTTTAGCGGCTCGATAGATGTGATATCTATCGACACCACTATCACACGAGAAATCTAAAATGTCTGGATTGTCTGGTGTGGTTTTTATGGTGTCCTCGTTTTCTTTTAGAAATATTAAGAAATGGTCCAATTCATCTTCCAAAGTACAAACATCAATGTTATTTTTGCGCATATCCTTCAACATTTTTAACGCTTTCTTTCTTTCTTCTGTTGACAATTTCCAATCAAAAATATACGAAAAGGCTCTAGAACAACTTCTTACTTCTGAGCTCTTTGAGATAGTTGTGCCGCAATGTTATCACATATGACATAAAATGAATTGACTTTAAAATCTCTAATTGTGAATTCATGTCCGACTTCTTTGTTTTCATCAAAAAACACGTTTCTCTTTCGTCGTCTGTTGTTGAGATCCAGACCGTCCGACCTACCAGAAAGGTGTAAGGTAACTGTATGGACGGCCGGGAAGTGCCACCCAATTTAGACCGGAACCCAGTGGGGGAGGCATCCACAGGGACCGTACCCTCCTTCCCCTACCACCAACCTCTCGGAAGGACTTACGGACCCACATGTTTAACGTGATCGTACTCCGCATGAACACGGCGGCATTTGTGGCAGCGTGCAAATCTAGCGCGCAAACCACGGGGATACCGCACCCGAGATGGCCAACAGCACGCGGCGTTCCGAGGTGGTCACCCACCAAGTACTAACCGCGCCCGATGCTGCTTCACTTCGGTGATCTAACGAGAACCGGTGTTTTCAGCACGGTACGGCCGTTGGCCCCTTTCGTCGTCTGTGAGTTTGTTCATCTTCCACACTAAATGATAGCCCTGATAAATCAGTTGCCTCTTTTTCAACTTTTTCATATCCTTCTCGGAAATTATTGATAAAATTTTCTAATGACTTCAGTAGGATAGATCCTTTGAATAGTTCGCACTCTACTGATTGCAATGATTTACTAGTAGCATTTATTCTTTGCAAAATAGTATTCCAAATCACTGCCATTAGGGCGGTTTCATATTTGCCCATTTTCTTCAGAAGTGAAGTCGCCTCCACTATCGTAACTTGTTTTTCTTCTTTTGCATTACAAATTTCATTTAAAGCCTCTTTTATATGGGCGAATCCAAGCTTTATAGCTAATACAGCGTCTGCTTTTGCTGACCATCTTGTATCAGAAACTCTTTTCAGTGAGACGGATTGTTTATCTTTACACATTTCTAGTTTACTCGTTAAAATTTTCCAGCGATGAGTTGACGCAGAGAAAAATGTTAATAACTTCTGCACAAACATAAAATATTGAACTGCAGAGCTACGACTTTCTGCAGCGAAATTTCCAATTAAATTTAAAGAATAGTTAGCACATGGAACGAAAACCGCACTTGGACTATGTTCTTTAATGCGTGCCTGCAAACCTGAGTACTTTCCTGACATATTTGAAGCATTATCAAAAGATTGTCCTCGACAGTTTTTAATATCCACTCCTAATTTTGTTAAAGTTTCCAAAACTTCTTGTTCCAAGTATGAAGAGTTGTGTTTATCTATAGGAATGAATCCCACAAATCTTTCCTTTATATTACCAGAGGATGAAACATATCTTATCACAAAAGTAAGATGGTCGACATGAGAAATATCGGGAGTGGAGTCAACAATTATACTATAATAAGTCGCAGATTTGATTTCCTCAATTATTTCAGCTCTTACTTGATTGCCAATAAGACCTACAAATTCGTCACATATATTGTGAGATAAATAGCTCACATTTCCTCGTCCTTGGTTGGCATATTTTTGTAGATATATTTCAAGGACTCATCGTATTCGCTTAGGTATTCCAAGCAGGTTAAATAATTTCCTTTCCTATTGGAATCTTTGCCCTCATCGTGACCTCTAAATCCTAATCCTAATCGACTCAATAATTTTATTGTTGACACAATTCTTTTCAACACTTCTCTCCAGTAACATTGTTCTTTTTCCTTTTCCCGTAATAGTTGAGTATCAATTCTATTGAATTTGGTTGATCTTTTGTACAAAGTACACATGGCTGACATGTGTTCTTTTGAAACTTCGTGGTCCGATAAAATAACTGTAATTGATCTCCAATTTTGCAAACCAGTTATTAATTTAGATTTTGATTTTGAAAAGAGCTTGCAAGGGCAGCAATAAAAACTGTTGCTTGTTTCTGAAAATATCAGCCATGTTCTCTTTTCCATAATTCCATTTGATTTCTTTCTGTAAAAATGATTACAAGAAAGTCCTCTGTAATAAACTTCATCTCTGTCTTTATACACTGATTTCAAATTCTCTATATTCCCGATATTTTTGGTTTGTGTTTAAGAATATGGTCAATAATAGCATCTGAAAAAATTGTTGGCCATAAAGCTATATCATTTATTACTTCGATGTCTATATTCAAGAGTTTGTCTGGACTATCTCTATCTTCTGCATCTTCACACTTTCTTTTATCAGTAGCATTTTCAACCTCTTGATGCTCAACTTGTTCTTTTTTCTCTTCTTCACTTATAGGCCTGTGTGGTTCAGAAGAAGATTCGAACGCAGACAATTTATCTGAAGTAGATGTTGATGGCAACTTTGTCTCTGAATTTCCTCTTAAAAACTTATGCAATGCATTTTTTTGGCTGTCAACAATTTCCAGGTTTCTCTTAATTTTTTTTCGCTTTTCTGCCCCACTTTGATGTTTCTTCATTTTTTCCTGTGAAGAAAAAAGTTGTTTTAATTTTTTGTAAAAAAATTGAATGCTGCGAAATTCGGGGCCCTATGGTATCCCGGGGGCCCCACGCGGCCGCTTAGTCCGCTTACCGTTAAACCCGCCACTGGATGTGATGCGCTCGTAAAAGCTCCATATTTCATGAAATGGTTATTCTCGATTGAAACATGTTTGGCAACATTTTATAGCAGCGTTTCCCAGAGATAGATATACAGACAGATCAATCAAGGTGTGTATATTACTAATTATCTGTATTCCACCTTTTATTTGATCAAAAAGCCCCGGGTTTATGTAATCAGTCTATAAAAGTGAAATCTATATAACCTTTGGGTATGATTTCACTTAGTATACATTCTAAATTATGATTTAGTTTGAATCAATAAATTAGTATTGGTCTGATTATGTAGGCCAGCCCTGCGCCAGCTATCAAATTCTGCGACCCTGTAATAGAACAGGTTTGGTTTGGGTAAGAGAGAAGGGCTTGGTTTGGCTTTTAAGCATGTGCGTATGCGTTTAGTTTGGAGCTCATACGATCGCCGACTTTAAAAGGAGCTAGTAAGAGGTATTAATCCAGATGTGTACAAACTGATCAACAGGATCTAGTACCCAAGAGTGCCTTCTGAAGTATCCATACGTCCGCTGAAGCATTGGGTAAGCATCGGCCGTCCATATTCTATTATTATGAGTGGTCCAGCTTTCATATGATCACTAGGCCCCGTGTTTATATAAGTATTCATATATATTCATTCACGATACGGACATGTGTAATTCTATGTCTGTTTTGCCTACAAACCTCTTTAGTTTCACAACCAGTTGCTGCATCAGTTATGTGTGTTGTTAATAAACAGTTTAGATTGAAATACTAGTATGTGTGTTTTCCCTTGGCCGTAAGACAACTTTGACTTAAGACAAAAGATTGCAGCTGTGTCATTTTTATATAACCAATCTTTACGAAGCCAGCTACATACCTGACACATTATAGTATAACATTAACAGTTCTTTTAATACAGCCAATATAAAATTTATAATTGTTAACACGCGAGACAAGATGGGTAACATACGCCCGGCCCTGGCCCGTGACAATACAGATGACTTCCCATATCGATATATATTCGCACTTTTACTTACACCCAGCTACTGCACTAAATATTTCGTTAGTTGAGCTGTTGTGCACAATTAGGATAAACTTTTATCATGTCCCACCATAGTTCATTTAATTCATTTTGGATAAATACAGTTCTATTCCAATCCTAAATTAAATGTTGTGAAGTCTGGGAACACGACCTCGACCACAAAGTTATCCGCCATTGATAACATTATCCCTGAATCGTTACAAAAATTCTTTCAAAGAATAAAATAAAATTAGAATAATCCTTAACTTAGCCGTGCTAAAAATAGATTTATCTCATTTAAGGTCAAACATACTGAGAGCATGTTAAAAAACTTGACAGCGCGCCAAAGGGTTTTTTAGCGTAATTCTGCTATGAAAGTCATAACCGGCATAATTATGGGATATTTGCATAAAAAGAAAATATATTATGATTGCTATCGACTGGAGTGATTAACTTAATTTTTGATATACTCCCCTTGAATATATCTTTCTTCACGCTTTTTCTTATCGAAAGAAAAAAATATCTTTATTCACAATTTTAATTATTTTTCTTATATACATAGTATAATATATAGGGAAAGTGTAATATATTGTGACGGGGCGAAAATTTGAATACGAGTTTCCGACGGAAGAGCACATTTCAAGCATCTCTGAACTCAAATCGATCATTTTTGAGGTGATGTCTGTGTGTGCGTGTGTGGTGTGTGTCAGGGAGTCTGTGGAGACGATATCTTACGAACAAATAGAGCGATTCAAATAAAATTTGGTGAAAAAATTACAATCCGCAAATACTGGAAGCCTGTTGTTTTTAAACGTAATCGAATTTCGGACCCTCCCCTCTTAAATTTTAAGTGAAAATTTAAAAAATTATTAAAAAATCAAAACCTCTAATAAAATTATGCAAATAGCCATTTCTTATGTAATTTTTCCTCAGAAAACGATTGACATAAACTTTAGAATGCTAGCATGAACCGTTCTTGAGATATTCCACATTTTTTAAAATTAATTTATCAAAAAATCTCATAAATAACAAAAAATATATTAATTGTTGAGAAACATGTTCACTTTTCATATGTAATATCATGCGATAAATTGGATGACATCATTTTTTTGGATCTAGCTCGTTCCATTCATGAGAAAAGATACTTTGAGTGATACTTTTGTATTTGAGCGCTAATAGTAATTTATCTGCTATAATAATAACTTATTTCCCCGTCCATAACGCTTGGCGAGATTTTGGCGCCGAATTTGGCGGAATATTGACAACTTGGCGACATTTTTAATGTTGCCAAATTAATTAACATCTTGCCAAATGAATAAAAATGACGCTAAATCAATGAAAATGACGACTAATTGACGAAAATTCAATATTTTGGAAAGAATATAAATATCTACTATAATAAAAACCTATTTTTTTATTGTAATAGTAGTAAATTCATTGCGTGTGTATGAAGGTGTTTGTGTGTGTATGTGTGTGTACTCTGATTTTAAAACATATACAGTTGAGGGCCCAATTTTTGCCCTCAAGTTAAATTCAATACCTAGGTATAAGTTAAATTCAATACCTAGGTATAAGTTAAATTCAATACCTAGGTATTCTCAACAATTATAATGTTAACTAAAAAGTACATATGTTTTTTAATTATTATTCAAGTTGACAGTTTATCACCAATTAGAAAATATATGATATTATCACCAAAATAAAGTAAAATCAGAATCTCTTAGAGAATGTAATTTAACACCCATACACGAGATAAGAACTAAAGGATGGCTGTAATCTCTTGAACGAAACGTAGGTATCCTGTCTTAAATGTAGCTTATATCTTAGATTTCAGTCATGTTTCCAGTTTACTTTTAAATCTTATAATATATCATATAAAGGTGCATATTAATCACGCTTTTATTTTGTGCTAGTCAGCATGCAAAAGCCTAAACCAACCTATAATAATAACAAGAAAACTTGCTGTTTGCTACAATTTTGCAACAGTGTATGCAGAAACAAGTTCAGTCCTAACCATGCAGCTGAGGTCAAGTTTTTTAAAGAATGAGGTCAGGCTGCACGAGGCTGGAACAAACCAGTTCGTACTCAAAAAACACGCCTATAGTATTGTTGAGAACATGTAACATCATTTCACTGGCGTCCCCCGTCTTGCCTTTCACCTCTATCGCAGGCCAAACTGTGTCATCGGAGGGTTTCCCCTGAAGAACATTCTTTCCCTGATGTCACACTATGGTTGCCAGAATTTCGAGTAAGAAGAAGGATTTCCAGATTTTGCAATTTATCTCCAATTTGGTGACTTGCCGAAACTTCGCCAAATAACGATTATTCTGCGAGATACTAGATAATTCTGGAAATTTCTACAAAGATATTTCCAGAAGTTTCTATGTCGAGACTACAAAAAGTACACTCCTCCGTTGCAGTGGAGTTGACGAATGGACGTGACACGACCTACATTGGACTGTGATTTTTGTTGACGTTCTGAGAATAGTAGCTCCTGTTTTGTGAAATTACTTTCGTCAAGTTTTTGAGAATGATATCGCTTATTTTGGAAAATTAGTGGAGCATTTGAGTGCTGTTTGATTGTATACTGTTCCTGTTTACTTTGTGCTTGTGAATAAACGTAGGTTATACAGAAACTTGGACTTGTTCTTGTATCGTGTTTATACACCAACAATTCAAGGGGATACGTTTTCGTAACAGTATGCATTCACAAAATTGAGAACGTGTCACTCCACACAAATACTCAATAATGTGATCGATAACTTGTTTTCTTGTTATTATTGCAGATATCAGGTCTTCCATACTAACGAGAGCACAATAAATGCGAAACCGATCCATAGAAGTTGTTATCTGAAATAGAAGCGCAATCCTCGCAGAAACATATACTTAGATAAGTAGAATAGAACATGCATTTCCAAATCCACACTCTCAGAATCTAGGATGAGTCGGACGATCTGGGTCTTCAACACTCTCAGAATGCACATAAAATAATTTATAAGAACATTAGAAAACTTTTTGAGACGTCTGCCTATCTCAAATCAATCTCACTTTTCAAAAATAGAATTTATTAGAATTAAGCAGAATCTAATAACAAACCTATTTCCTTTTAATCCAGCTCCTCTTAAGAGTCACGTGATAAAGAGAACCTGCTTCCCTCCACCCCCTCTCTGCAGAAGTGGTGAACAATCAAATGACTATCCCCGGCAGTTCCTACATCCACTCACCCTCCGCTTCTAGTGACTTGATAATTTTGGTGTGCGATTTGAAACTCTGGTAATTGGTATTGCTGTAATATACATTGGTATTTTCGCAACTGCAGTAGGTTTTAAAACCCGTGGATACAATACCCTACGGTATTCTCTTATACAAAACAAGAAAGATCAATTATGCATAAAGCATTGATTATGAAACACTTTCCAACTACAATGCAATTTTATTTAAACATCTCTAAAATGCGATACATTCAGCGTAATATTTTTTAAATTATCACAATACTACAATAATTTATTATATTATAAAACTTTATCGAAAAAAATTTACTTTATTCAAATAACTTCATTTAAATATAAATTGCCTGGCTCTCTATGAAAAACAGTAAAAATTTCATTCATAAACATTCATTTTATTAATTTCATTCATCACAATACTACAATAATTTATTTTACTTAAAAACTTGAAGGTAAAAGTAATTTAATTCTGTGCTTAAAACTTCACGGGAAAAGTCTGCTATATAATCGTCTGTTCTCCATGTAAAATCAATGACTGTTTAATTCATATCAACTATATTGCAGACTCCAGCGCTAAATGATTTTGCGTTAAAGAAATTCTGGAATTCTTATACAACTCATAGCTTGATGTGTTTACAATCTCCATAAGTGAAAATTAAGTTTCGTTGTAGAAATAATCAAAGTTTGATAATCATTTAAACTCATATAAATATTATAATTGCGTTGTTTCAGAACATTGATGCACAGAAATTTAGCAAAAATAAAGCGGTTTGAGGACGGATACAACAGCAAAAATCTACTGTGGGCCGCACATGACTTTGCGTATATAATGCAATGAATTTATTAGTTATACAGTCAAATAATAATGTTTAAGATCCACGGCGCTGTGTTTTTATCGTTGAATTATACATTTGGCGATTTTTCGGATGATAACATGCAAAACTATTTCAAAATACTCAATTAACTTATACTTCGCGCAACTCTATATAAACAATCATCAACATTGATAGCATCCTCAATAAGCGATATAGTCCATAAAGTACCTTAATAATTGCGTCATCAATTCGGCGTAATTTTCATTCATTTAATGTCGTTTTTGCAATTTTGACGATATTTTTGTCAATCTGGGACGAAATATCGCCTAGATGGAAATACTTTGCTAAATTATTCGCTAAGTTTTCCAAATGTATCACAAAGGGTTACAGACAAACAGAGAGAAGAATATTTCTTATATTCTAGACGGTATGACCGTTATATGACGGAAATCAGAATTTGCGAGACATTACTTAGCATTTGGCGCATTTTTATCATTTTGGCGACATTTTTGTCATGTTAGCAACATTTAAAATAGTCGACAAGTTGGCGGAGTCCCGCTAAATTTCTCGCCAAGTTGGCAACATTTAAAAATGTCGCCAAGTTGGCGGCGTTCCACCAAAACCGCGCCAAGCGTTATGGACGGAAAAATAAGTTATTCTTGTAGCAGATAAATGACTATTAGAGTCCAAATACAAAAGTATTACCTAAAGTATCTTTTCATTTGAATGGAACTAGCTAGATCCACGATAATGATGTCACCTATTTTATCACATGATATTACTTATGTAAAGTGAACATATTTCACAATAGGTAATGCTTTTTTTATTTTATATGATTTTTTGATAATTTTTTTTTAAATGCGCAATATCTCGAGAACGGTTCAACAATCGTTTTCTAATAAAAATTCCATAAGAAATGACTATTTACGTAACTTTATTAAACGTTTTAATTTTTTGATGATTTTTTCAAAATTTCACTCGAAAATTTAGGGGGGGTTCTGAACATTCGATTGCGTATAAAAACAATAGGTTTCCTGTATTAATGGATTGTAATTTTTGTACTACATTTTGTTCGAATCGGTCCATTTGTTCGTCAGTTATCGTCTACAGACTCACTCACTGACACACACAAACACACACACATACTTTCACACACACACACACATACTTTCACACACACATACACACACACAGACATCATCTCAAAAACCTCTGATTCGTGTTCAGAGATGCTTGAAACGTGCTGTCTCGTCAAAAACTCGAATTCGACTTTCGACCCAGTCACAATGCTTTCCCTATACATTATATGTATATAAGGAAAGTAATATAAATTAAAAGGAACTTTAAAAATCCCGATTTTGACACAAGATAGATACCATATTTTATTTTGAAGTGGGTCACGTGATTTCTTCATATAATGGTCACGTGATCTCTTCATATAATGCGTGTCATTATTATTTTAATTTTTATTTAAAAAACTACTGAATATATTTTTCTGAAATTTTTTTCATATATTTTATGTGACAATTTGAATATTTCCTAAAACTTTCGAAGCGATTTGTGAATTTTAAATTGACTTAAAAAGTGTTTGAACAATTACATTCCATAGGGATCAATGTACACTTATCTTTACACGGCACTTGTTTTACACGATTTCGCTTTTACACGGTTTATAAATTAAGCAAACTTTCAGGTATATCTTAGAACAAATGGAGAATGATGAATCTCTTACTCTGATGGATGCTTGGAAGAAATTTACAATTTTAGATTGTAAGCATGTTAGACTGTCATACACTCAGATCAAACAATCAACGATCAACGCCTGCTGGAAAGCAATATGGCCGGATGTTGTTGAAAGTGGAAATGATAAATCACCAATAGAGCATGAATATTCTCAGATCACTGAATTGGCCCATACTATAGGAGGTGAAGGTTTTGAAGATTTAGCTCAGGTAGATATTGAAGAAATAATGGTTGATGAAGAATTGAATGAAGATGATTTAATTAACATGATTCGTGAAACAAACAAACATGGTGAAGACAATGATTCTGATGAAGAACAATCTGAACCAGTTGCGTTCACAGCAAGAATTAAAAGCGTAGGACTTGATTTGGGAAGAAAATTGGGCAACCATTTCTTACAATATGACACAAATGTTGATCGAGTTCTCCGATTCCAGCGAAACCTTCGTAAATGCGTAAATCAATATGAATTCTATAAAGATTTAGCAAAAAAAACTACGCAATTGATAATTACCGATTTCATAACAAAGTCTTGTCAACACGAGATCTTGCCTAATTCGTAAACCATTGAGCCAGAATCGCATCAAGAAAGCTCAAGTGATGAAAGTGACATCATACCTATCAGAAAGAAAAGACTGATAGTATATGAAAGTGATGAGAGTGATTAAACTTATAATTAATTTTTAAGGGTCTTTTTGTTTTTTTGTTCTTTGTTCCTAATGTAAAATAAATTAAATATGTTATATTACTACATTCATATGTTTGTTGTTTTATAAACTAAGTATAATTTTAAGTTTTCTAAGATGTCTTACTTTTGTTTTATTTAAATAAATGACTGAATCATGCACATTTTGGGGTTATTTTCGTTTTACACGATTTTACCTAGCAAAATCCAAGATTTCAATTTACATGGTTTTGTGCAGAACCTATCTTCCGCGTAAATCGGGAGACAGGTGTATTTCATTTTTTCAACCCGTGTTCAATCCAAAACTAGTTGGGTGATATTATTCATTTATATTCCCATAAGTCCCACAGTCCGTCTGAACAACATAACAAAATTCCATTTTGATAAAGTCATTTTTACGGCAGTTATCGTGCTAACGGACAGACAGACAGAATGAACAAAGTTATATAAACACTTTTCAACTATATTGTAAAGTGTTAAAAGTGTGATCCAACGTACCCTCGAAACATCTTGATTTTTTTTGTTTATGCCTAATTACGGTGAATTACGGTAATTTAACCTTTTACTCATTAAAACGAAATATGATTTTTCTGCCCTGTTTTCACTAGCTGTGCCCTCATTTCAGCGCAGCAATCTTGAAAGCGCAAGAGTCAAGAAATATTTCAATGCTTAGTTAAACGAATACGTATTTTATATAATATTTATCAGTAAAATATTACCGGTAGATAATAACGGTTTGCATAAATATTTAATTTTTATTTTTAGCAGTCTCATGTTCCTGTGGGGCATGTATATATTTATTTGTTATTTATTTGTTATTTATTTAGGACTTAACAGATTGTCTAAATAACTGCTGGTAATGGGCAAATGGCCCTTGTGGGTTATCTTCGTGCTAATCAGATTTTGGTACGATTCGGGGGAAATAACCTGCCTTTTTCTGGAAAATGGCCCCCAAAAATCATATGTATCCACTTAGCTTATTGACTAAATTTTATGAAATTTGGTAGAAAAGAAAATTGTGGGTTAACTTGGTGTTAGTTAGATCTCATACAGCTGAAAAAAAATAATTTGTTTTTTTTTTTTGGAAAATGGTCCGCAAAAACCTTAAAATTTCAAATTTCAATTTTTTTTCTTAAGATTTCAAATAAAATACTACAAATATATCAATATTAAATGCTTATTTTATAGGAAAATAATAAGACCAACTCCATTACTCTAAGATGGACCATTCTCGTGATATTTATTTTTTTCATTACGTTTTTCACTGTAGTGAAAACACTATTTAAAGAAATTTCTTAAAATTTAGTAGTTAAACCCCTTGAAGGTTATCCTGATACTGATTAGGTTTTGGCAAGATTCAGAAAAAATATAACCGACCTTTCTTTGGGAAATAACCCGCAAAGATCGTGAAAATCTGAAATCAATGACTAAAATTGCTAAAATATATTACTTAGCCATTTGTTCTTCGTATAATTTATGACAGCGAAGCGAATAAGCCATGACACTAGGATGAACCATTCTTCCGATATTTCAGTTTTATGAAAATTTGAGTAGCTGAAGGCTTTGAAATGCATTAAGTTACCAAATGAAACGAAGATGCATTAAGAATGTAAATTGGATATAACATTAGATAAGTACCCATGTTATGTTCTGCAATGAAATTCTTTTCAATCATGAAATACGAGATAAGAAAATGAAATTGAGACTGTAGGGAAGTCATGTATTGTCCACGTCAGATTTTCATTTGTTGAAATAGTGATTTGGAACGACATAATCTAATAGAAATTTTGCATATTTATTGAAAATAAACTCTATTTCGAAACCTAAAGAGCACTCCGAACGAAAGAAATACAGTCGTGTCCAAATAAACTATTGATACACGCTCGCCCGACTTTTTGAAATTAAATCTAGTCGTTTCGAAATAATGCTGTTTTAATTTTTATTTATTTTATTTTATTTATTTATTTTTATTTTTTTGTAATTGAACATATGGCGACACACCTCCAGCTATTTGCATAATGACGTTAATCAAGCGATTAGCATAAATCTTTCTTGCTCTCCACAGAGACTCTAAATTTGCATCTTATACTCGCTTGATTGTGTACATTTATGCAAAACTTAAAAATAGTATTTGCTGTAGAATAATCAAATTTTAGTGATCATTTAAAATAAAAAAAATTGTAATTGCGTTAGCGCAGAATATAGATACACAGATAATACCTAAATATTTCAATATCATATTTAATTTTTATTTCAAAAGCTACCCGACTTATTTTGCTGAAAACTTTTTTACAATTTATGTGATAGTTTTAACATTTCTTAAATTTTTTGAAGCAATTTGTGAATTTTAACTTTGCTTAAATAAGTCCATAGGGTTCAATTTATTTCATTTTTTTCAACCCGGGTTAAATCCGAAACTAATTGTTTGATATTATTCATGTTCATTCCCATATGTACTACAGATCGTCTCAACAACATACTAAACTTTCATTTTGATAAAGTTGTTTTTACGGTAGTTGTGCCGAATATAAAATTATATGTCGAAAATGTATTTAAATTAAATATTAATTATTGAAATTTAAATATACACATTAATATCGGCACTTCATTTAATAATCAGCAAACGGACAGACTGACAGTCAGACAGACAGACAGAATGAACAAAGTAATAAACAGTTTTCAACTATGTTGGAAAATGTTAAAAATGGATGTCAGAACAAATTTTTTTATTTCTGTTTGATCCTCGAATACCTGGATTCCTCAACATATATATGCTCTCGCACGATAACGCTGCATTTAATATTTAAATACACTACCTGGCACAGAAAATGCAATAGCAGGAAAGAGCGCATAGCGTGTGATGATAACGGACACAAAGACAGAGGTGCCAAATATAAATAACTGATGTTAATTCCAGAAGGATAATGCAATACATTAATGGCATAGACAGGGTGATCAGTAGGTAGTAGGACCATCTCTTGCGGCGATATAAGCAGCAATCCTTCGAAGAAGAGATGCAATGATCATGAGGATAAATTCCTGAGGAATGAATGACCATATGCTTTCAACCATCTTCCACAGGTCGTCATGTTTTTGTGGGAGGGGGGGGGGTCAGGACAGCAAAACGACGATCAATCACGTCCCATACATGCTCGATAGACGAGAGATCTGAAGACAGCTGAGGCAAGAACGCACATGGATATCTTCAAGGCTTGTCTGCTGAAGGTTGCAGTGTATGGTCACGCGTTGTCTTACTGGAAAATAGCATTTTGCAACCTCTGAAGATAGCCCAGTGCAAACTGCCGCAGCACCTCATGCACATATCGTCGAGTCACCGTTGTTCTTCTGATACGAACTAGAGATGACCGGCTATCGAAGCCGATGGCACCCCAAACCATGATGCCGCGTTGTCAAGCAGAATGGCGTTCAACAGTCGTAGCAGGATTGCATCTGTTCCCAAGTCGCCTCCAGACTCTCACACGGAGACTGTCATTCGACAAACAGAACAGAGACTCGTCGCTGAAAACAACCCTGTCCCTTTCAGTTGTCCAAGAGGCTCGGGCCCGACAGCATTGCAATCTCTCGCGTAGGTGTCTTGTCGTCAGTGGCAGTCTTAGTAAAGGACTGTTTAAGTGCAAGCCGCTTTCGTCGAGAAACTGTTTTCGCTGAAATTAGAACACCCAATGTACCCTGCAAATTCTGCAGAATATCATAGCCACCGCATGCCTTTGAATGCTTCGATCAACGCGTGCAGACATAAGTCTAGATGGACCTGTACCATTGCCACGATTCACATGCCCTTCTTCATCTTTTCAAATGCCTTAGCGCAGTCTAAGCGTGCATCTAAGCGACGCATCTAAGCGTGTCTAAGCGACGCATCTAAGCGTGTTTCCTCGGCGATACGCCAGTACGACCACTCAGCCGTACTTAGGCCTAAAATGAATCCCCTCACGCAATCGTCAAATGCCGGAACGGTCTTAGGCGTCATCGGTATACAATAAGTGCACCTTTTGAGAGAAAGCATTTAATTAATAAAAATATTTTTAAAATTCCAAAATTGGTGAATAAATAGCTATTGTAATTATCCTTCGAAAAAATTCCATTATAAAAGAAAAAAAAATCTGATGTGGATAACACATGACTTTCCTTATATAATGTAATGAATGTACTTTTACAGTAAAAAAAAAGGTTTTTCTTATAGTAGATACTAATATTCTTTTCAAAATGTTGAATTTTCGACAATTAGTCGTCATTTTCATTGATTTAGCGTCATTTTTATCCATTTGGCGAGATTTTCGTTAATTTGACAACATTTCAAAAAGTCGCCAAGTTGGCAACATTCCGTCAATTTCGTCCCCAAAATCTCGCCAAGCGTTATGGACGAAGAAATAAGTTATTCTTACAGAAGATAAATGGCTATTGGCGTTCAAATACAAAAGTATTACTCAAAGTATATTTTTTCATGAATGGAACGAGCTAGATCCACGAGAATGATGTCACCCACCCAATTTATCGCATGATATTACATATGAAAACTGAACATGTTTCTCAATAAGAAATTTTTTTTTTCTATTTTATATGGCTTTTAAATAATTTTTTGAAAAATGTGCAATATCTCGAGAACGGTTCATGTTAGCGTTCTAAAATTTATGTCAATCGTTTTCTAATGAAAAATTACATAAGAAATGTCTATTTGCGTAACTTTATTAGTGCTTTTGATTTTTTGACGATTTTTTCAAAATTTCATTCGAAAATTTAGGGGGGGGGGGGTTCTGAACATTCGATTGCGTATAAAACAATAGGCTTCCAGTGTTTACGGATTGTGGTTTTTATACCAAATTTGGTTCGAATCAGTCTATTCGTTCGTCAGTTATCGTCTCCACCGACTCACTGACACACACACACAGACATCACTTCAAAAATGTTTGATTCGTGATCAGGGATGCTTGAAACGTGCTCTCCCGTCGAAAACTCGAATCCGAATTTTCGACCCCGTCACAATACTTTCCTTATACATTATGTATATATGGAAAGTAATAAAAATAAAACCTATTTAACTCTTTGAAGAAAGAATGGGCAAAATCAAACTGATGAAGAAGTTAAAATATTTTAAATCATCATCTGTTCAGAGAAAAACTGGAATTTGAATTAGCGTTACATTCTAGAAAGCCATTTATGTTCAGAATTTGCATAATGGATGGTCCAATAAATAAAATGAAGAGCATTTTGCGCACTTATTATTCACAGCACGTGTAGCTGCTTGTTATATACAAGGGAATATTTGTTCCAACATAATTGGTTAACTGGGTCGATTAAAGTTAACATTGCAATGATTCAGATATACATTTACCTTCTAGTTACTAGAATATTCTTTCTTACATTTAATATTGCAAACATTGTACGTAATGCATACTAGTGAGTCTATATCTATAATAATAAAGGATGATGTCTGTCTTGTCTTTAGCGGAAAAGCTAAGCGTCGTACGGCAAGAAAATTTCGTACACGTGTACATCAGGACACGGGATGATGCACCTCGGTGACATATTTTTAATTAGAATTATAGTGTTCTTAGTTATTTTATGTTTTAGCCCGATTCTAAGTGATTTTTATGATTTTCACACAATTTAATTATTTTCCGACCGAAAATACCCGACATAGAAAATGCAACACCATGAAGTTTTAGCCGTATGATTATGCAAATTCTGAAATAAACGCAGCTGACCAATGTATGCAAATGATCTGAAATGCAAGTAAGTCACGTGATTAAAGTTCGGGATAAAAGGGTGGGAAACGCCAGATGAGTCAACAGTTTTTACTATCTGTCGCCTACGGAAACCTGTTTTCTGATCTGTTTTTCGTTTCGGAAGACACGTGTTTTAGAAGAGATACCTGGCCAACGACTCCGAAATCCGTTTCAGCATTTAGGCGATCGTGCCAGGGGATTCAATTTATGCCTGTGTACGGCTGGGTGGTTGTACCGGCGTATCGTTGCTGAAACACGCGTAGATGCGTCCACTGTGCAAAGGATTTGAGGAAGATGGATTGCAGAAGGTCAAGTGAATTGTCACCGTGGTGCACGTCCATCCAGACGTACGTCAGCACGCGTTGATAGATACATTCGAAGGCATACGATAGCGGCCCCACAAACGACGACTGTCGACATTCTGCAGAATTTGCAGGGTATATTGGATGTTCAAATAACAGCGAGAACAGTTTCTCGACGATTGGCCGAAGACGGCATGCACTTAAACCGTCCTTTACGAATACTGCCATTGACGACAAGACATCGACGTAGGAGGTTGTAATGGTGTCGGGCCCGAACCTTTTGGACGACTGAATGGGACAGGGTTGTGTTCAGCGACGAGTTTCAGTTCTGTTTGTCGAAAGACAGTCGCCATGTGAGAGTCTGGAGGGAACGTGCAAAGAGATCCAATCCTGCTGCGACTGTTGAACGCCATACTGCTCGATAACGCACATCATGGTTTAGGGTGCCACTGGCTTCGTTAGACGGTCACCTCTGATTCGTATGATGACGTATCAGTGACGTTACGCCGATATGTGTATAAAGTGCTGCGGCCAATTGCACTGCCTTGCCTTCAGCAGTTGTAAAATGCGGTTTTACAGCTAGATAACGCATGACCGCATACGGCAATTATCAACAGACAAGATTTGCAAGGTATCCAGTCGCTTCCTTGGCCTCCGCTGTCTCCAGATCTCTCATCCATCGAGCATGTATAGGACGTGATTGGCTGTCATTTGACTGTTCTGCCCCGCTTGAAACAGAAGACGACCTGCGGAGGATGGTTGAAGGCATATGGTCATCCATCATTCAGGAAACTATCCTCATGCTCATTGCATCTGTTTCTCGAAGGGTTGCTGTTTGTTTCGCCGCAAGAGGTGGTCCTAATGCCTACTGAACACCCTGTCTATGCCATTACTGTATTACATTATCCTCCTGTAATTAACATCACTTACTTTTATAAGTCATCTTTGTCTGTGTGTTCGTTACCTTCACACTCTATTCGATTTTTCATTTCTTCAACCTCGGTTCAATCCAAAACTAAGTAGGTGATATTATTTATTTACATTCCCATATTTCCCATAGACCGTCTCAGCAACATACTGAAATTAAATTTGGATAAAGTCAATTTTACGGCAGTTATCGTGCGAACGGACAGACAGACAGAATGAATGAATGAACAAAGTCATAAACACGTTTCAACTATACTGCAAAGCGTTAAAAATGACACAAAATGTAGAAAAATAAATTTTAATAAAGAGTTTGAAATAATCGAAAGGAATTTTAAAAAAAATTAAAAAGGAAAGAGGAATCAAAAATATAGAAAAATGTTGCACAGTGCGAAATTTTACTCATGTTCCAATGATGATAGGATAATTAAAAGCATAGGCTGCTCATAAACCATTAAATCAGTTAGTAACATCACAAATCATTTTTGCAGAAAGAATATAGTTTATAATTCTGACGATATATTTTTTTATTTCTACCAATACTTGAAAATACTAATGATTGATTATCGGGAGATGATTTAGATGAATGAAAATATTTAGTACGGGGACAAGAAAAGATATATAATTCTCACCATCGCTATTGTGATTGCAAATGCATTTTGAGGTTAATTTAATATGGATATATTGCAAGTAATCTAGAAAACGTCCGTGACCAGTTAAAGAGTATATTAAGAATTTATTAGAAATGTGTAGTTTGCGATCAACGATTGGAAGAAAAAAATTTAACTCTACCAAGATCATGACTACGATGGGAGATATATTCATTTAGATAATTCTGCTGAAGATCAGTCAACGAATTTTTGCAAAAAAAAAAAAAAAAATAGACGTGAGTACGGATGTTACGATAAAAACTACAGAGTATTAATTTATATGTAATTTATGTTATTGGTGCAGCGGTATCACAATAACTGATATCTGATATCTATAACCAGTTATAAAAAAAAAATTAAATTAAAGTAAGTGTAAAATCACAATACTACATTAATTTATTATATTTGAAAACTTAAACCTTCATCGAAAAAAATG
The DNA here is from genome assembly GCA_951213105.1 of Amaurobius ferox. Classification (NCBI taxonomy): domain Eukaryota; kingdom Metazoa; phylum Arthropoda; class Arachnida; order Araneae; family Amaurobiidae; genus Amaurobius; species Amaurobius ferox. The sequence continues at coordinate 52,871,343 of OX578152.1, forward strand.
AACTTCATTCAAAAGACGGCATTGAAATATAAATTGCCTGGTTTAAACATCTCTAAAATGCGATACATTCCTCGGTAATAATTATAGAATCATCATAATACTGAGATAATTTATTATATATGAAAACTTTATCGAAAACAACTTAAATTCATTCAAATGACGTCATAGAAAAAATAACACGCCTGGCTCTCTCTATAAAAGCAGCATTTCATTCATTAACAATTTCCCATTCATTTCATTCATCACAATACTATAATAATTTATTTTATTTAAAAATTAAGACCATGGAGCTACAAGAGATTAAACTCTATGCTTAAAACTTCATCGAAAAAAATCGTCCTTCTCTTTGTAAAATGAATGAATATTTCATTCATATCAGATATGCAGACTCCATGAGCTAAATAATTTTGTGTTAAAGAAATACAGCAATTCTAATACAACTCATTCTACATAATTTGCTGTTTACATTTTACATAAGTGAAAAATAGACTTCGTTGTAGAAATAATCAAATTTGGATGATCATTTAAACTCAAATATATTGTAATTACGTTGTTTCAGTATGTAGATACACAGAATTTAAGCAAAAATAAAGTGATTTTAGGACGGATACAACACTCAATATGAATTAAAAAGAACTTTAAAAAATCACGATTTTGAGACAAGATGGATGCCATATATCATTTTGAAGGGGGTCACGTGATCTTTTCATATCGTGGTCACGTGATCGCTTCATATAACAGGTGTAATTATTATTTTAATTTTTATTTAAAAACTACTGAATATATTTCGCTGAATTTTCTTTTTATATATTTTATGGAACAATTTGAATATTACCTAAAGTTTTCGAAGCAATTTGAGAATTTTAAATCCGCTTAAAAAATATGTGAAAAATTAGGTCCCATAGGGCTCAATGTATTTCATTTTTTCAACCCCGGTTCAATCCAAAACCAATTGGGTGATATTATTCATTTATATTCCCATAGGTTCTACAGACCGTCTGAACAACATACTAAAATTTTATTTTGATTAATTCATTTTTACGGCAGTTATCGTGCTAACGGACAGACAGACAGACAGACAGAATGAACAAAGTCTTACACACTTTTCAACTTTCAGCCAACGGCCGTACCGTGCTGAAAACACCGGTTCTCGTTAGATCACCGAAGTCAAGCAGCATCGGGCGCGGTTAGTACTTGGTGGGTGACCACCTCGGAACACCGCGTGCTGTTGGCCATCTCGGGTGCGGTATCCCCGTGGTTTGCGCGCTAGATTTGCACGCTGCCACAAATGCCGCCGTGTTCATGCGGAGTACGATCACGTTAAACATGTGGGTCCGTAAGTCCTTCCGAGAGGTTGGTGGTAGGGGAAGGAGGGTACGGTCCCTGTGGATGCCTCCCCCACTGGGTTCCGGTCTAAATTGGGTGGCACTTCCCGGCCGTCCATACAGTTACCTTACACCTTTCTGGTAGGTCGGACGGTCTGGGTCTCAACAACAACAACACTTTTCAACTTTGTTGCAAAGTGTTAAAAATGGCTTTTGCACAAATTGCGCACAACTCACGCAAATTTTAAAAAGTCTTAACGTTATTTACGTGTGAAATAGCAGCCTAACAATGTTAAAAATGAGGCTTCCATTGGTTGAGTGATTTCGGAGAAAATAGGATTACCTCACATCCGCAACAGGCAGACTGACAGACAAAATATGTTTATGGAGTGTTTTTTCGAAATCTCCGTCGAAAACATTCGGATCTCTAAACAGAATCTACCCGAAAACAACCCTTTAGCCACGGAAGTAAAAGGAGTGACACATATAGTGCTACATTATTCAACGAAATTCATCAGTATAAACAATAAGTGAAAATCAAATATTCAGGACAAGGGATAAATACAGAATTAATCATTTATATCCAGTTCAAACATACAACGACATATTTACGACTTAAAATCTAAAACTGATGTTCATCAGCTTTAAATCTTTTTAAGTCAAGTCGTATTTACCCTCATTATGCATTGAAAGCCTGAGTCTGGGGAAAATAGATGACATGTACGTACCAGTACTCATTTGAAAATAATGCTGAAAGCAATGTTTAAGGAGCGTTCAAAGGAATGCTCATGACATTGATGAATGACTCGTGAGTGAGAATGAATCATTGACAATTTCTTTGCAATGAGCGAGGAATAGAAAACGATTCTTAAACAGATCAAATAAAGGAATTGCGTTTGAGAAGCGATTTTGGAAATATTTCAATAAACTTGTTAGCAAAATGTTTCACTAACAGAAATCAATTTTACAAGCTTTAGGAAATATAGAATTTGTGAAGATATTGATATTACGAGACAAATAAACACACTATTAGAATAAAATTGTTTTCCTCGGTGAACGGATTTTGAGGATAACAATTATAAGAAAATAAGATATTTGATAAGATAGATTGATAAGATAATAAGATTAAAACACCTTCAATACACCTTCAATACACCTTCAAAAGAAATATACATAAAAGTCTTTTGGTAAGACAGCACATGACTTTACATACAGACTCAATTTCGTTTGCTATAATCCGTTACATTAAGTTCAATTGTACGAAATGACATTGGTACTTATATGATAGTGTAACTTAACGCATTTTGAAATGTCACCAACTGATCAAAATTTTGAAAAATTTAAATATGTCAAAAACAATTTACTTTAGAGAAGTGGGGTTGGTTTTATTCGCTTCGTAGTCACAAATATTTTATGAAACAAGCATTTAATAAATATATTTAAACATATTTAGTATTTTATTTAAAATTTTGACGATTTTGCTGGCCATTTCGAAAAAAAAAATTACGTCAAAATCTAAAATAAAAGGCTATGTATTCTGAACTGTATCAATTAAATACGTTTTTTTAATCGTGACTTTTGACAGCGAAAAACATAAGTTTAACCCCATAACGCTAGGACTAGCCGCCCTCGATATATTACAGGTTTTCCGCATTTTTGCCTTGTCGCCTACTTGAAAATGTTCTGCCAAATGAAACGGAAAATCAAATAAAACTGCCAAATAAACTCAATTTAATGGATTATGAAAGGGAAAATAAATTTAATTCTGTAGGGAATGTCATGTGATGCCCACATCAATTTTTCTATAGTCTAGGTGGTAGGGTGCTCGAAACATATAAATTCGTCGAATACTTGAGTTTCTGTGTTCAGCACGATTATAATACTTTCCCTATACATTACTATGTATTGTAGGAAAAGTAATAAGGCAAACTACGGTGATCGGCGATGAAAGATTGTTTAACATATTTAATGAAAGATTGTTTTACATACGGCTGTTTTGCGTCAACGATGAAAGATGGTTTTACATACAGCTGTTTTACATCGGCGATGAAAGATCGTTTTACATATTTAATGAAATGTTGTTTTACATACGGCTGTTTTACATCGACGATGAAAGATTGTTTTACATACGGTTGTTTAATATCGTCGATGAAAGATTGTTTTATATTGGCGATGAAAGATTGTTTTACATACGGATGTTTTACATCGGCGATGAAAGATTGTTTTACATACGACTGTTTTACATCGGAAATGAAAGATTGTTTTACATACGACTGTTTTACATCGGAAATGAAAGATTGTTTTACATACGGCTGTTTTACATCGGCGATGAAAGATTGTTTTAAATCGGCGATAAAAGATTGTTTTATATACGCAATTAAATGTGTCGGTGACATATTTAGTGATTACTAAACACTTCCTCTTCATGAAGCGTTTGCGGAGATGACTAATTTACCAAATGTATAAGTTCCGAGAATAATAAAATTTTTGTGAAATTTTCATTCTCGTAATATCCTCATGATCAGTTCTTACTACACTGTTACACACGACAAATAATTATATACGTTGCATCAAAAGACAATATTTATTATTTATATTAAATTTATTATTATAATTAGCTAATTCATTGTTTTATCGGCAGTGTTCCTTACAATCTGCATTTATATATTTTCATATTTTATTAATATTAACAACCCGGTCATTGCTGTATTTCTTATTTTTCTGACTTAGCACCTTATGTACACCATATTAAAAATATCTGACGTGGACAGCACATGACTTTCCTTACACACTCAATTTCATATCTCTTTATTTCTTTGGCAATTCATAAAAATGAGTTTCATTGCACAAAATAACACGGACGATTACTGGAAATTATACTGAATGTGCACAGAACGTATTTTCAAAGGCAACGATGTAAAAATGCGAAAATAAACTAAAATATCCCTCGAATGGTAAATCCAAGAGTCATTGGGGGGGGGGGGGGTCGTATTCCTTTCGTTGTTAAATATCGTATTCATTGTTGTCAAACTGGCGTATGAAATAAGCATTTAATTCATACATTTGATCATATATAGTCCTTTATTTTATAATTTGACGATTTTTGTGAGCCATTTTACAAAATAAAAAAAATAATAGGTTCCTCTTTCCGAATCGTACAAAAATCTAATCAGTACCAGGATCACCAACATACGATACACAATTTATCTGTCAAATTTTGTGAAGTTGGTTAATTAGTTTTTAAGTGAGTACATACATTGCACAGACGGAAAGATATACAGACACACACACACACAGACGTCACGCTAAAAATAGTTTTCTCGGGTTCTAAAATGCTCATAACATGTAAATTCATCGAAAACTCCAATTGCCATTTCAGACACATTTCCAATACCTTCTTATATATTACTATGTAATGTAGGGAAAGTAAAAAAAAAATACAGCATGCATCATTATATACAATGTAACTTAATAATAATAGAAGGTAACATATTCCAATAACTATTCTAAATGTGAAATTTTACCTTAATCAACTCGTTCAACCAATTACAATCTAACTGAATAAATTGCAAAATTATCTTCATTTTATTCATTGGACAATCCATTATACAAATTTAACGACTAAATGGCGTTCTATTAATTTGAATAGAATGTGACATTAACTCAAATGTGCATTTTTATTCCATTCTTGGAGCAGACGATTCAGAGCCTTTTAACATTTCGATATAATGAATGATTTTGGGCATTTTTCTAAATCGTTTTTGGCAGAGTTAAATGGTTATTATTTTTATTTTCGTCTCTGGTTGACTTTTTCAGAAATCTACTTTCAATGTTTACTCATTCATCAACGTTAGAATTCTGCAGAAAAATGCATTAATGGTATGGTTTTATTTAAAATGTATCTGCACCAGGGAACTTAATCCAAAAATTTAAATTTAGAATGCATTGAAAGAGTGAACTGTCACGTATATCTTGAAGCATGAAGGCATTTGAAGATCAGACATAAATCAGTAAGTTGTGACTTGCATCTGTTTGGAATGTTATTTATTAATATTTTATCACTCCTGGAATACTTTATTACGAAATGTTTGCCCCATTTTTTGGCCATTCTTCACTGGTTACACATTTAATTGTCATGTATTTTATTACTTCTGAGTTTAAAATATATTTGATAATTTTTCCATTGCTAAAAATCGTGTTTGACAGGGATTTATATAGTAATTTTGAAATCCGTTAGTCCAAGTTATTTACACAGATATTCTATAACTTTCAACATTACTGTTAGATAATTTGTTTTGAAATGCGTGATATATAAGCCATGCCTGTTAAAGTGGACATGTGCTATGTTATGACCTTAATATGTTGTTGTTGAGACCCAGACCGTTCGACCTACCAGAAAGGTGTAAGTTAACTGTTTGGACGGCCGGGAAGTGCCACCCAATTTTGACCAGAACCCAGTCGGGGAGGCATCCACAGGGACCGTACCCTCCTTCCCCTACCACCAACCTCTCGGAAGGACTTACGAACCCACATGTTTAACGTGATCGTACTCCGCGTGAACACGGTGGCAGTTTTGGCAGTGGCAGGAATCGAACCAGGGCCTACTGAGTGCAATTCCCGCGCACTAACCACTGGGCTATCATGCCATACCTTAATATGTTGTCACATATCGGAAATGAGGTAATCTAGTTTGTCTGATATTAAGTTTTTTTTCGCTTTCCTTACAATACGTGATAATGTATAGGGAAATTATTGGAATCATGTCGAAAATCACAACCTGAATTTTCGACGGATCTACACGTTTTGGGACCTGGTGGTGGTGGTGGTGGTGGTGTCGTGTCCACACGAGTCAGTCGCTTAAATAGATCCATGACCGAAGACCACGGCCCACGGCCCCTGTTTTAGGACCTCTAGAACTCGAAAAAACTATTTTTAGCGTTAAGTCTGTGTGTGTGTCTGTATGTGTGCATGTGTGTATACGTGTGTGCGTCATTTAATTATGACACATAATTAATAAAGGTCAAAATTAATTAAGGACAAAACATAAGCCTACATAAATCAAAATACTTTACATATTTATTTATTTAAAAGAATACCATTTCGCAAAAAAGGTAGGTTCTTTCATCCAAAATCTACTCAGCACCAGAGTAACCTACAACTGAATTACTTATAAAATTTTATGAAATATGATACATTAGTTTGAGTTAGAGTGAATACATACATTGTACACACACACACACGCACACACATACATACACATGCACACTCACACACACACACACACATACACATACACACACACACACACATACACACACACACATGCACACACACAAAGAGGGAGAAAGAGAGAGACATAGTAACCCGCTGAAAACAGTTTTTCGTATTTTAGAGGCTCCAAAACGTATAGATTCGTCGAAAACTCCCATTATTTTGCCTATACATTCCCATGTACTGTAGGGAAAGTAAAAGTATTATAAGATGAAATTGTTCAAGAGTTATTTTATATAGATACGTGTTACTGGTTAAGAGTTATTATACAGGGTGATTAAAAAAAGATGGGCCAAACTTTATTAAGTTGTAGTATACACACCAAACCAAACATTTTTCGTCATAGTTTACCGGGTCGGAAATGAAGAATAAAGGCGCTAGTGGGCGTTTAATAGTGAAACCGATGAGGTGAGGTGAAAACACAAGAATGACTTAGAAGTTATAAAATGACATTTAATAAACAATAATTACAGTAATGGCTCAAAGTAACGACCGCTAACCTGAATGCACTTCTCACAGCGGCGATGGAGGGATTAGCGAACTCTCTCGAACAGACCAGGCATTTCGCGCACTTCGGCAACAACGCCCGAAATTCTGGCTACGAGTTCCTCTTCAGATTCAAGGGGAGTGTCATAGACGAGACATTTGAGATATTCCCACAAGTAGAATTCAAGGCACCACAGATCGGACGATCGTGGTAGTAATCTATGGAACCACCTCGCCCAATCCACCGGAATAACTTCTGCAAACAAATAAGGCTGTACATTCGGTGTCACCAAAATTTGCATAAGGGTTCGTCTTCTCACCCGGATAAAATTTGCATACGTGGTTTTCTCCTTCAACCAAGAAATAACAACTGGAATGACGCTTTTATGTTTGCGAAGCGGCCGCCCAACGAGTAAGCAAACTCCTTTACGTTTCATTTACGACCCAGTAAACTAAGACGAAAAATGCTTGGTTTGGTGTATACTACCACCTCGTAAAGTTTGGTCCATCTGTTTTTAATCACTTTGTATATTTACTAAGAGCATCATTTTAATTATTTAACACGTATTCATATTTTTAAAAATTAATGTTTTCTTTGAGTGGCCACTCAACCCACAGTTCTCCTACAATTACAACTTTTAACTCTCTGTATACCAAATGGCCTGAATATATAAATAAATATGTACTAATAACCATGATAAGACAAACTATTAGTAATCATTAATGAACAGAAAAATTAGTCTACAAATTTTTTGTAAGTAAAATAAATGTATCTATCTCTCATAAACCACATCTCTCATTTACATTTTTACGTTAATTGACAGAGTCAAACAATTATGTTTGAATAAGTATTTGTAGCACGTAACAAACATAAAAACGTGCTATGAATAATAAATGTAGAATGTTATCTTTATTTTATTCATTGGACAATCCATTATGCAAAGTTTGCGCCTAAATGGCTTCATTTTTAATTCAATAGAATGTGACTTTGACTAAAAACACGGTTGTATCCCTTTCTTAAAACAGACGATTTATAACGTTCTTTATTTTTTATTTTCTGTTTCAGAAATCAACATTCAAATTTTAATCATTCATCAACTTATCAACCTTGGAACTCAGAATTTTTTTAAAGTTCTATGCAAAACAGAACCATTCATGGGAATTTAATCTGATAATTTAAATTTGAAATTCGTTGAAATCGTAAATTATCAAGCCAATCTTAAACCTAGAAGTAACTGAATAATAAAAATTCCTGTGCAATCCATTTTGCAAAATCTGCGCCTAAACGGTATATATGTAATGACTAATGAGAAGAATATGACATTAATGAGCAGTTTTATTTATTCTTTGAAGTAGAACATTTTAACTTTGTGCCAAACGACAGAATTTGATTTTGGTACAATTCGGGATAAAAGAACCTGCCCTTTTCTTTGCTAAATGCCCTGCAAAAATCGCATATATCCACTCTAGCTAAACAGCTAATTGACCAAATTTCACAAAATTTGATTGATAAGTCGCTTTGGGGTTAGTTACCCTGGTGCTGATAAAATGTTGGTTTGATTAGGAAAAAAAAGAACTTAACTTTTTTAGCGAAATGGCCCGCAAAAATCGCCAAATCTTGAATAAAAGACTTCGCAAATTCAAATGTATCAATTAAATGCTTGTTTTATGCGTAATTTTCTATGATGAAAAGAATAAGATCAACTCCATTATCACGGGGCTAGCCGTTCACGAGATATTTTAGTGTTTTAGCACTTTCGTTACACTGCCTTTGAAAATAAACTAGTTACTAAACTAGTTACTAACTAGCTACTAACATTTACTAAATGAAAACGAAAATTGAATTAAAAGTGCAAATTTAACGGAATTTCAAATAATTATGTGTGTTATTTCGTGCAATTAAACTCTTTAATGAATTATTAAAGAAATAAAAATAAATTGAATTTGAGTCTGTAAAGCTATGTGCTGCACATATCAAATATATATATTTTTAAGATTTTAATAGTGGTAGTTAGTGGTATTAAATGAATCGGGAAATGTAGTAAAAAAAATTAGGATTAAAAGAAAATGAATTTGTTAGCAAATTTTAATAGTCCCAATTTATATTTTATTTAATTTTTTTAATAGTGACAGTTAATGGTATTATTTGAATCTGGAAGAGTAGTTAAAACATTAGGATTAAAAGAAAATGAATTTATTAACAAATTTTAATAATCCCAATTTATATTTTATTTAATTTTTTTAATAGTGGTGGTTATAGTATTAAATGAATTGGGAAATGTAGTAAAAAAAAATTAGGATTAAAAGAAATTGAATTTATTAGCAAATTTTAATAGTCCCAATTTGAGACACAAGACGCGAGAGGTCACTGTTACATTCCCTACAATACATGAAAATGTATATGGAAAGTATTAGAATCATGCCGAAAATTAAAACATCGAGTTTTCGACGGATCTACACGTTTTGACACCTCTAAAATACGAAAAAACATTTTAGCTTGACGTCTGTGTATCTATGTGTCTGTGAAATGTATGTATCCAATCTAACTAAAAAACTAATTGACCGAATTTCATAAAATTTGGTCGATAAGTCACTTGTGAGTGACCCTGGTGCAAATTCGATTTTGGTACGGTTTGGTATGATAAAACCTTTCTTTTTTTGTAAAATGGCCCACAAAAATCGATGCATCCACTCTAGCTAAAAGACTAATTAGCCAAATTTCATAAAATTTGGTAGATAAGTTACTTGCAGGTTACCCTTGTGCTGATTAAATTTTCGTGTGATTCGGAGAAGTAAAACCAGCCTTCCTTCACGAAATGGTCCTCAAAAATTGCCAAAATCTAAAATAAAATACTACTTGTGTGTCAAATGTATCAATTAAATTCATGTTCTATACGTAATGTTTGACGAGGAAAAGAATAAGACCACCCTCATTACTTTAGGACAAACCTTTCTCGAGATTTTGAGGTTTTTTTAATTTTTGCTACGGCGTCCTTGAAGAAATTTCGAGTTACCAAATAAAAATTAAAATTGAATTAAATTAATTCAGTGTTCTTTTTTTTTGTGCAATTAAACTCATTTTAATGAATCAAAGAGATAAAGAGAAAATGAATTTGATTCCGCAGGGAAAGTCATGTGCTGCTTACATCAGATTTTTTTTAAATACATCATGTATTTTTAATACATCATGTATTTTTAATACATGGAATTTTCCCCACAGATTAATAATAAGGGGATCTTAGTATTTTAAAACAACTAAGTATACAGTGAAATCTATATTTATATAGATTTCACAAAACGATATTCTAGGAATCAGGAAATATATAGTTACAAATAGTTTATCGGTGTAGACAGATTGAACCTGGTACTCCTTGTAATGAAAATTGTTCAATATGGTGTAACATTATTTTTAATAATATCATGTTAAACTTGAATTTTAAAATAATACGTCAGATTAGGAATGCAAATGAACATAAATCATATGCTAATTTCAGTTCAAAATTTTAACATGTGTATTTGAACTATGTTTATAATTATCTAAAAATGCATGTATATTGTTACAAACGTGTAAAATGATCTTTCTCACTTAAGTCTCTTTTGAACACAAGAAAGTGAAAACACCCGTACTGGCAACCTTTCCTATGACGTGAATCTAACGTTGTCAGATTCTAAAGTTCGGAAGAGGGTTGACAGATATTGCAATTTATCGACAATTTGGAGACGTCCGCAGGTTCGAGTAACACCTCAAAATAACCAAAATTCTAGTGAGAGATTTCCAGAAGTTTTTATATAGAGTATATAAAAGAAGTCATCTATTGGAAAACAATTGACGAGATACGAGCTACATTGAACTGTGACTTACGTCAATGATTTGAGAATAGCATCAGTTATTTGTGAAATTAGTGGAGCATTTAAGTGCTGTTTTACTGCATATTGTTAATATTTACGCTGTGCTTATGAATAAACGTGTTAGTTATCCAGAAATGTGTACACAAATTTTGTATCCTGAGTGCACAACCACGATTCCAGAGGAAGTGACATTATAGTACTAAAAATGAAATAAGAAATTAGGTGTCTTTTATTCAACAATAAAAAACACATTAATACATAGAAACAGAAACAAAATGTATAATCAAGTTACAGTATATTTTACCCTTTAGGCTTCGCCATTGCAATCCATACAAAACAATATTCCTAAAGTTAAACTTTCCTGTGACTTGCAATAAACTTACAATGTACCATATGCTGTCAATTACGTAAAGCAAGCGTTTAAAATAAAATTTATACAACTTTGAAGCGAGTTCTTTCTTCGAAAAACAGGATTTTCTTTTCTAAACCGTTCAAAAAATGGAACTCTGGACAAGAATAGGTTAAATATATGAAAAGTATTTCATTTTATTCATTTGTATTGTGCATTATGCAAATTAATAGCATTCTACTTAATTGAACATATTATTACGGCTATACTCATTATTTCTTTCTTGGAACAGACGATTTAAAACATATTAAATTTGTCGTCTAATATCTGATTCTACCCATTGTTCAAAATCGTTTTTGCAAAGTTAAACATTTTTTGATCTTCGTTTCGGCTCTACTTAGATTGTTTTCATTGCTTACACATTCATCAATTTCAGATTCTAATGAAATTTTTATTAATGATGTTACATTCAAATCGTTGCCATTCACAGAAAAATAATCTTAAAATTTAAATTTCTAATGCATTAAAATTGTGACGAAGTACATTCTGCATAATCTAGAGACAGATATTCGATGATCAAACATCAATCAAGAAATGTGTTATTTGAAACTATTTTAAATGCCATTTTACAATCCTTTATAAAATAGAATAATTTATCATCGAAAGTCGACCTACTTCTATGTCCATTTCTTTCATTGATTCTTCTCCATCATTATATGTATTCCTTTGTATCTAAATATAAAATATTCCAGTCTTTCATTTTAGTTTGTTCTTCCATTTTTAAAGACAGTGTCTGAGTTTTTAAAATCTGCTCATTCCAGTTATTAATATAAATATTTGACTTTCATTAGTATAAACTTTCAACTTGAAAATAAAATAGTATCTCTGAGGCAAAATCTATTAAAAATTCAAATATCAATTGGAGGAGTGGGCCAGACCAGTGGTTAGCGAGCGGGGAGTGCACTCGCACGACCCTAGTTCGATTTCCTGCTCTGCTCAACGTGTCCCCGCGTTCACGAGGAGTGCGGTCATGTTAAATATGTGGGTCCATAAGTCCTTCCGAGAATCTGGTAGTAGGGGAAGAAGGATACGGTCCCTGTGGATGCGGCCCCCACTGGGTTCTTATTGTTGAGTGGCACTTGCCGGTTGTCCAAACAGATGCCTTATACTATAGCTCGGATTGTCTAGATCGGAACAGAAGAAATATCAATTGAGCACACAATAATATGGTCTGTGGTTTGAAAATCAGACTTTGGAGCAACACTAAAGTAAACAAAGAAACCGCAATGGAAGAGCAAGTCTGACACTATAATAGATAGTTATATATCGAAATTATTATGCGAGCACATATATTACAAAAGTAATCAACAAGTTTTGCACTTTACCTTCATGACAATTGACGATATTTACGGTCGGGCACGTGACATTACGTGACCCGACGTACGGACTAGCCACAATTGGAGGTGGGTCAGTCCTGGCAATCCATAATCTTCAGGCAGAGGAAGGCGTAACTTGGATACTCTGCCAAAAATATTTATCACAAAGATAACACAGAGATCTGGACAATATGAAGGAATTGATGCTTAAAAAACCTTACTCTGGAAATTGGTGCTGAGATCTGATTTTCTGGTCCATTCTGGTGATGGCAAAGCTTGATATCAAATCTTTGAAATATATTTGTGCCGACAATAAGCTATTGCATAACCAAGATGCTGAATAAAATCAACATTTTTTACATTTGCCCTTCATGACAGATGGCGAAATTTACGCTCGGACGCGTAACAACACGTGACCCGACGGACGGACTAGCCATAGTTGAAGGTGGGTTAGTTCTGTCCATCCAAAATCTTCCAGCAAAGGAAGGCGGACCTTAAATACTCTACCACAAATATGTATCACAAAGATAACACAAAGATCTGGACTATATGAAGGAATTGATGCTAAGAAAATCTTACTCTCGAAGAAACTGCTGAGATGTGACTCCTGGTGATTGCAAAGCTTGCCGACAATAAGCTATAGCATCACAAAGATACTGAATAAATCGTCAATTGGCGAAATAAAAAACCATTATCAACTGACAATGTATCATCATCACAGATACCCATTTTTGCTCATTTCTTATTACGAAGATGAATATTTACATTTATGAAATTCATTAAATCTGATTTTGACATGGCTTTCACATAAATATTGTGGACATTTCGAGAATTGATATCTCCCCTTAGTTAATTCCTGCAAGATTAGTAATGAATATTAGTAATAATGTGTTAATAATAAGAAATGTGAACTTATTAATTTTCTTTGTAAATTTTTATTGCTCATATTATTCATTTTCCTGTAATTACAAATTTATATTTCCTGAAGATAAAGTATCCCGATATAGCAGTAAAAATTGGAGATTATTTACACAACGCAGTGCTTAAAGGTATTAATGAGAATTTCCGCAATTTACATAAAGTAATTAGTTATACCACATGGTAACCTTGCCCCACATTAACATTTCACACAATTTATTATTCCACATTAAATCTTTAGAGTAAGTACTGCTACGAAAATACGTTCTTTTCGAAATTTTAATTTATACAAATTTACTTATAACTTAAGACCTTATTACACGACAGTATTTCGCACAACAAAACCGTTCGCGAGACAGGTCATTCAATAAATCTAGCCACAACATTTTAGTTTCGAACCTAAAATGTTGTGGTTGAGCAAAAGGATGTGCGAAAATCGACCAATCAGAAGTGCGTAAATCCGAACATCACAGGTGACGTGTTTTCTAGTAATTTTATTTCTTACTTTAATGGCGACCAAGATGGCCGATAGACTGCTTTGGATTGAGTTAGAATCTCGAGATGGAAAAAATAATAGAACTTTTACTAAAATACAGACATATGTGAAATATAAAAGATCCAAATTACACGCAAAAAACACTAAAGAATGTTTCTTGGATGAAATCGGCAACATTAAAGAGGAGGGGGCTTAACGCCCCCTCCTCTTTAAGGCGGGGACCTAAAGTATCATTGCCGGGCGGAATTGCTAAAGTCTGAAGATGGAAAAATAATAATAGAATTTTTACCAAATTACAGACATCTGTGAAATATAAAAGATCCAAATTATACGCGAAATCCACTAAAGAATGTTTCTTGGATGAAATGGGCAATATTAAAGTGGAGGGGGGCGTTAAAAAGGCGGGACCTAAAGTATCACCACAGATGTAAAAATGCGAAAATAAACTAAAATATCCCTCGAATGGTAAATCCTAGAGTTATTGGGGGGGGGGGGGGGGTCGTATTCCTTTCGTTGTTAAATATCGTATTCATTGTTGTCAAACTGGCGTATGAAATTAGCATTTAATTCATACATTTGATCATATATAGTCTTTTATTTTATCATTGGACGATTTTTGTGAGCCATTTTACAAAATAAAAAAAATAATAGGTTCCT